>BLFO01004361.1:880908-913477 GCA_014634245.1 Montipora cactus
CACCTTTTTGGGGTTTGAAATTTACGATTGAGAGAGAAATTTTCTGGTGGCCTTTCTTGAGTAGTTGAAAATTTCTGCAGGAGTCTTTTAAAGGCCAGTTTAAGCGTACTGCATGTGAAAGGGGTACAATTTTCATGGAAAAACGAAACAGAACAAAAGAGAATACAGAACATTAAAATCGAAAAGCTAGTTTTTGTATAACAACAACACGGTGCTGAGAATAAGATGACATCAATTTCGAAACATTTCCTTTGGAATCATGCATATACCATATTTTTACTGGTAAAAGTATGTAAAATAAATACTATTTAAGAAAAAATAGACTTATCGAGCATTAAAAATAGTCAAAAACACTTTTTCAACCTAGTTTAGTTTTAAAATCAGTAATCAGATTTTCATAGTCAGGAGTAAACAATTTTCTCGCCCTCCATGCTTGAGATTTTTACGCGGATAGTTAGTAAGAAAATAGCTCAGAGCAGCTTCAAAGCAAAATGTTTTAAAATGGTTTATACTTTCCATCATTGAAAACCACTTGAACTAAACCAGAATTATTCCATAGCGACTGACTCCTTAGCGACTGACTCCTTAGCGACTGACTGCTTAGCGACTGACTGACGAATCTTAACCCAAAGGACAGTCGACGAAGAACTGTTGACTGACACCACCATGGCAGTACTACATTAAGAAATAAGTAGCTTTTGATAACAAAACAATGAACGAGAGTCAAACACAATTCCTCTTCGGAGATTCATTGGCGAAACAGACTGTATCATCAATTTCAAACTGGCACAACCATCTTATTGAGTTGCTAAATTCTTTCCAATCGTTCCACGTGATTCCACTTGATTCCAGTACTTTGGCCAATTAACCGGTAATTCACTAACGGGAAAGCACGAGTTCTCACCAGTTTCCGTTCTTTTCGTGATGTAGATCTCCGAACAAGGAATAGCAAATTATTTGGGAGCACGTCTACTAAAAGCCTTTAAGTCCATAATACACAATCACATTAATGAAGAGAGAAGTAATAGACGATTCTCAAAACCAATCGCAAATGACAAATACAGAACGCTGTGATGACAACTGATCACGTACTACTGTAGACAGAAATATGCTTTGCACTCTCGTTAAGACGCCTGGCAACAATACTCTACCTCTTAACAAGCAAATTACGGCAGTTGTACGCGCTTTGATGAGCCCTGCTAAATAGTGGATTAAAGATTACTTATGACGCTACCACAGGGACTAATCGGTCACAACTTTGTTGTAACGCCGGACCCATCGAGAGCCGCCCCGTAGCCGACGATCATCACACAAACTAAATGTGCAACACAACTAGTATCTACAAAATCGTGTAACCTTTAATTTATCAACGCTAAAAAGACAAATCCACGGATTGTGCGAGCCTTGAACATCGGGGTGCTTGCTGACCAATCACGACAGCTCGCTACGATAGTGAAAGACAAAGACAAGTCGCGAATGTCTTCCAACATCACCTGCTGCGATCGCCTGGCCACTCTTGTTGGTGAAACTGTAGCCTGTAAGCTGGCTCTTCCATTGAAAATGGCGCGCGGTCGAAATATAGGAGCTTGGTTATTAGTTTCTAAAACTAGTAACCTGCGAGCTCCTATATTTCGACCGCGAACCATTTCAAAGGAAGAGCCTGCTTGCATTCTAGTGAAACTGACTGGACTGAACAGGCGATTGACTAATTAAAACGAAAACTGTAAAAGATGACCTAGACAATATTTGCCCCGACACTCTCGACTAGACGATATGACATAAGAAGTTGATTTCACCTTCAATTCAAAATCATTTCAGATTTATTTGTGACTGCACACGCTAAAGTTTTCCTTTTATTTTTATTACCGCTTGAAAGAAAGTTAAATATAGTAGGATGAAAGTAAATAAATGTTAAATAAACAAATGGACACATACCGTCATACCGATTAATAAATCTTTGACGTCGGTCTTATGGCTAATGGTACTACCATAAAATTGTCATGCAGTTCGTCCGCTAAGCCAATTATTGTTTGGGTACATCACAACTTTAATGTATGGTGCTCAGTAAAATTTTGTCCTTTCAATGCTAAGGGATTGCGTATTAATCGGAATTGAAGTTATACATACCCCATCAATGCTGAATAACTACCAAGGGAAAAATATAAATGTCACGAACTTAAAC
Organism: Montipora cactus; assembly: GCA_014634245.1. Classification (NCBI taxonomy): domain Eukaryota; kingdom Metazoa; phylum Cnidaria; class Anthozoa; order Scleractinia; family Acroporidae; genus Montipora; species Montipora cactus. The sequence continues at coordinate 883,091 of BLFO01004361.1, forward strand.
TTCTAGTTTTCATGGGAATACGTAAAATATAGATATTCGTGTTTTCCAAATTAGGTTCCCTTTAAGTTACAAAAACCATTGTCAACACATTTGCCTAAACTAGGCTAAGTTAGGGACACTCCCTCTCAAAAATTCACGACACTGATGAAGAATTTTCTTAAAATTAAACGGAAAATGGAGATAATTATTTTCAACTTTTGTTTGCAAAATTCACTCAGCTTTCCGTCCATTTGAGATCGGTAAAATGCGTACCAGTATTATTGGAGAAAAGTTGTGCATGCAACGGGATTGCATGGAGTGGTAGCCACCCCCGCTATAATAACGGTACAAGTCCTAGATGATGGATAAATAATGGAGCCTTCAGGTTTCCTTCCACTAGGAGGGGGTGGGGCATATTATCTTTCCTTTGGTTTGTAATACAGTTCATGGACAAGTCGATTTTCCATCAACGCCAAATAATTGTCATTGAAGCTTTCCTTTAACAAAGGTAGACTCGGATTGGTTTATTTTCTATTGGTCCGTATAACCTCTGTTTTCCGTTCGATGAGCTGCCTAGTGGGCGCAACTATTGAATTAATAAGCCGCGCGCGATGACTCAGCACTGATCAATGTTTTTAAAGTGATGCTTCAACAGACATTAAAGTTGTTCATCATAGGCTCTTAATTGTAGTTAATTCATAGCAGAGGTCTTTTCTTCTGGACAAAAGAATCTAAAGCGCTTTAGCATCAAGGGCTAATTTGAATAAAAACAAAAGAATATTTAAATTGCGGCCATTTTGGGATAAGGTGTATATTGGTAAGTAAATCGGTGCTGGAAGTAAGGGGATGTGGTTAGCGTACGTTTTCCATGAGTTAGTCTGTAAAAACGCCTTTGATTGTTATTAATTCTAAGTACTGATTTTAAATGGTTAGCATTAAGGTTGGGGTTGGGCGTACTGTGCATGATAACCAATTCTGCTTTTTTAATCTCAGAGCAGCAGGAAAACAAAACCTTGTTTAATAATAATTACCTTCATGTGACTTTCTTTTACTTTTATTTTTCTGTTTTTTGAAAGGAAGAGACATCAGAAAATTGACTTTTTATAGCGTAGGTTATTGAATGATGTACAATTACTTGTGCAAATGTAGTTCAGCAAGTACTTGAACAATCAAATTCAAAGGTTTTTTTTCTGGTAGTTCACAAAGCTTGTAACCTTTATTAAGTAAAACTCTTTTTCTCCACGGTACTTGGCAAATATGGCCGCGCGAAGTCAGCCATCACAAAATTTTTTTTTTTTCTCAAAAAGTATTTTCAGTTCGGGGGAAAGAAATACATCATTTTAAAGCTACGAAAATAAGCTTTCCAAAAACATGTAACTTCTAAACATAGAACTACAACATTTTATAAAAAAGAAAGTTGAACGGAAAAACTTAAAATCATAAAATCAGTTTTCCACACAAATTTGGTCATTTCAACGTCAATTACGAATTTTTTAATGACCAACACAAATGTTCCCACAGGCTCCCCAAGCTGAAAATACGTGGTGTATGCGACAGCTTGTGTATATAGAGAATTGTATGGGAAAATCACCGATCGTAAAAAAATTGTGTAAATAACTATCTCATTTGAAATAAAGTTTTCCTACCTCAAATGTGTGACAAACTTGTCTCTTGTGCCGAGTTTAGAGCCATTCTGACGCCGTTTAGTGAAGTTATCCGGAAACCGTTACTAAAATAATAGGAAGGCCGACCACCCCATCCATCGCTGGCCAGACCTCACTCCACAAATCGTTGTCTCCTCAACAGGAAAAGTCCTCAAATGGCAATAAAAACAAAAGTTCCATGAAGGACAATAAATTTCACTCCAAATACGTGTGATTCAGTGGCCGAAAGACACGTGAAGAACAAAAACTTTGCTTTAAAATTCACCTCTTCGGCTTTCCTCAGAGGCTTGTGACCGGGCAGTCAACAACGGCCGCTCGCAAGCTAGTTTCACTCTCAACTCTGATTGGAGGGTCGTGTTCAAATCGATTTCTGGCCGATGCTGTGTTTTTTACCTCCTGACATTTTTCTTGTTTTGTTTTGCTTGATTAGCTGTCATTTCTTAGTAAACCTAATGCTGGCAAACTGTGCGCAAACATAGAAAACATTTTAGGAAAATAGTTGTTTGATAAAAGGAACGCTTTCTTGCTCCTGTTACGTCATTCGGACGCACTTATAAAATTGCCAAATTTACAACTTAACTCCAGCATCGGCCGGGATAGCTCAGTGGTTAGAGCACCCCGCCCAATTGAAACTTAGCGGATTTCAAATTCGAATCGATTCCCGGCGGATGCTGTGTTTTTTACCTCCTGACATTTTTCTTGTTTTGTTTTGCTTGATTAGCTGTTATTTCTTTGTGCACCTAATGCTGGCAAACTGTGCGCAAACATAGAAAACATTTTAGGAAAGTAGTTGTTTGATAAAAGGAACGCTTTCTTGCTCCTGTTACGTCAATCGGACGCACTTATAAAATTGCCAAATTTACAACTTAACTCCAGCATCGGCCGGGATAGCTCAGTGGCTAGAGCACCCCGCCCAATTCAAACTTAGCGGGTTTCGAATTCAAATCGATTCCTGGCCGATGCTGTGTTTTTACCTCCTGACATTTTTCTTGTTTTGTTTTGCTTGATTAGCTGTCATTTCTTAGTGAACCTAATGCTGGCAATATGTGCGCAAACATAGAAAACGTTTTAGGAAAATAGTTGTTTGATAAAAGGAACACTTTCTTGCCCCTGTTACATCATTCGGACGCACTTATAAAATTGCCAAATTTACAACTTAACTCCAGCATCGGCCGGGATAGCTCAGTGGTTAGAGCACCCCACCCATTTCAAAGTTAGCGGGTCTCGAATTCAAATCGATTCCTGGCCGATGCTGTGTTTTTTACCTCCTGACATTTTTCTTGTTTTGTTTTGCTTGATTAGCTGTCATTTTTTAGTGAACCTAAAGCTGGCAAACTGTGCGCAAACATAGAAAACGTTTTAGGAAAATAGTTGTTTGATAAAAGGAACGCTTTCTTGCTCCTATTACGTCATTCGGACGCACTTATAAAATTGCCAAATTTACAACTTAACTCCAGCATCGGCCGGGATAGCTCAGTGGTTAGAGCACCCCGCTTATTTGAAAATTAGCGGGTTTTGAATTCAAATCGATTCCTGGCCGATGCTGTGTTTTTTACCTCCTGATATTTTTCTTGTTTTGTTTTGCTTGATTAGCTGTCATTTTTTAGTGAACCTAATGCTGGCAAACTGTGCGCAGACATAGAAAACGTTGTAGGAAAATAGTTTTTTGATAAAAGGAACGCTTTCTTGCTCCTGTTACGTCAATCGGACGCACTTATAAAATTGCCAAATTTACAACTTAACTCAAGCATCGGCCGGGATAGCTCAGTGGTTAGAGCAACCCGCCCAATTCAAACTTAGCGGGTTTCGAATTCAAATCGATTCCTGGCCGATGCTGTGTTTTTTACCTCCTGACATTTTTCTTGTTTTGTTTTGCTTGATTAGCTGTCATTTCTTAGTGAACCTAATGCTGGCAAACTGTGCGCAAACATAGAAAACGTTTTAGGAAAATAGTTGTTTGATAAAAGGAACACTTTCTTGCCCCCGTTACATCATTCGGACGCACTTATAAAATTGCCAAATTTACAACTTAACTCCAGCATCGGCCGGGATAGCTCAGTGGTTAGAGCATCCCGCCCATTTCAAAGTTAGCGGGTTTCGAATTCAAATCGATTCCTGGCCGATGCTGTGTTTTTTACCTCCTGACATTTTTCTTGTTTTGTTTTGCTTGATTAGCTGTCATTTCTTAGTGAACCTAATGCTGGCAAACTGTGCGCAAACATAGAAAACGTTTTAGGAAAATAGTTGTTTGATAAAAGGAACGCTTTCTTGCTCCTGTTACGTCATTCGGACGCACTTATAAAATTGCCAAATTTACAACTTAACTCCAGCATCGGCCGGGATAGCTCAGTGGTTAGAGCACCCCGCCCAATTCAAACTTAGCGGGTTTCGAATTCAAATCGATTCCTGGCCGATGCTGTGTTTTTTACCTCCTGACATTTTTCTTGTTTTGTTTTGCTTGATTAGCTGTCATTTCTTAGTGAACCTAATGCTGGCAAACTGTGCGCAAACATAGAAAACGTTTTAGGAAAATAGTTGTTTGATAAAAGGAACGCTTTCTTGCTCCTGTTACGTCATTCGGACGCACTTATAAAATTGCCAAATTTACAACTTAACTCCAGCATCGGCCGGGATAGCTCAGTGGTTAGAGCACCCCGCCCATTTCAAACTTAGCGGGTTTCGAATTCAAATCGATTCCTGGCCGATGCTGTGTTTTTTACCTCATGACATTTTTCTTGTTTTGTTTTGCTTGATTAGCAGTCATTTCTTAGTGAACCTAATGCTGGCAAATTGTGCGCAACATAGAAAACATTTTAGGAAAATAGTTGTTTGAGAAAAAGGAACGCTTTCTTGCTCCTGTTACGTCATTCGGACGCACTTATAAAATTGCCAAATTTACAACTTAACTCCAGCATCGGCCGGGATAGCTCAGTGGTTAGAGCACTCCGCCCATTTCAAACCTAGCGGTTTCGAATTCAAATCGATTCCTGGCCGATGCTGTGCTTTTTACCTCATGACATTTTTCTTGTTTTGTTTTGCTTGATTAGCTGTCATTTCTTAGCGAACCTAATGCTTGCAAACTGTGCGCAAAGATAGAAAACATTTTAGGAAAATAGTTGTTTGATAAAAGGAACGCTTTCTTGCTCCTGTTACGTCATGGGGACGCACTTATAAAATTGAGAAATTTACAAGTTAACTTCAGCATCGACCGGGATAGCTCAGTGGTTAGAGCACCCCGCCCAATTCAAACTTAGCGGGTTCGAATTCAAATCGATTCCTAGCCGATGCTATGTTTTTTTTATTATTTTATAAGTTTTTATCTTTGTTTTCTTTAATAAGCTGGCGCTTACGCGTCATGAGGTGGAAAAATTTGCGCAAGTGTTTAAATCGTTTTAGTAGTTTATCCGTTTGTTTGAAAAAAAATAAAACCATTTCTAGCCTCGCTTACTTCAATGGGAGGAACTTGTGTTGTGGAGAAATTTCTATTTTGTTCGAGCATCGGCCGAGATAGCTCATTGGTTGGAGCACCCCGCCCAATTCAAACTTAGCAGGTTTCGAATTGAAATCGATTCCTGGCCGTTGTTTTTTTTTTTTTGTTAAGTGTTTTGCTTTGTTTTGCTTAAGTTAGCTGGTTTTTTTTGCACCTGAAGCTAACAAATTGTGCGCAAATGAGAAAAACATTTTAATAATGGAGTCGTTTGATGAAAGATCGCCTTTTAGTTCCTTTTTTGTGAATCATACGCACTTGTGAGAATGAGAAATTTTCTACTTCTCTTAAGTATTGGCTATCATAGCTCAATGGTTAGAGCAGGATCCCACTTAGTTCAAATTCAGCGGTATCGAATCCGTATTGATTCCTTGCCGATGTAATGTTTTTTTATCCCGCAAGACTTTTGCCTTGTTTTGTTTTTTTGCGTAATAAACTGTAGCTTCTGCAGGTGGGAAACTGTCCGAAAATTAGGAAAACATTTTACTAATACAACAACTCTGATAAAAAAGTAATTTGCTTTCTGTTCTTTTCCTTTCCGGTTCTTGCAATTTGCATTAAAATGCGCGGACAAGAATGCCCTTTTCATATTAATGACGTTCTTATCAGTGATTGGTTCTGGACAATCTAATCCATATTCATACAACATCGCAAAATTTCGCCCATTTTACAGTTGCTGTCACGTTGGCAAGATTTGCTGCGTTTCTGCTTCATGGTTTGTCTTTGAAACTGTACTCTTTTGCCGCTGTTTGGACCAAGACGGAGGAGGCAAGTCTATTTGTCCCTCTTATTCAAACACGGTAAGTTTTCGCATGGTTACTTTCTTAAGCCTTAAGAGAAGTTTATGTACAGCAAATTACGTTTCTAGAATGTGCTTAGCTTGTTGCTGGACTTATTTGTCGTAATTCTTTCGAGAATTAAAACTTATTCGTTGACCAATTTAACGAAGAAGAAACTACTTTAGCCATGGTGAAGTGTTTTGAAGAACTTCAGCAGCGCTCAAGAAAATAGATTTCAAAGTCTCTCGAAGACAAATTGTAACTTAGAAAATTTAAGATAACAAAACTTGTGAACTTTAACTAATGTATTGTTCTGGTATTGTTCGCAGGTCGGAAACCGAACGACTTCAGGTTCTTCGGAAAGAGAAGGGAAAGTTTTGAAGACAAAGTCGTTTAAGGTAAACATTTACCTGCATCAGCTGCATGAACAATTATTAAATAGTACTAATCTGTTTACTAAAATAGACGCTTCTTCTTGAAACTAGTCTCACCTATCCTCAATTTATTTATATTTAAGGTCAGTACCAATGGACAGAGAATGGACACAAAAAGAAACAGCAAATGAAGGAAGATGTGAATCGAAGAATCAGGAGGAAATTGATTCGACAAAGATAAGAGCTCTAGAGTTTACTAATTCTTTAGAAATGGTGGCTATTTTGCAAAGTTTCCTTACAATCGATTTCGTTTTACTTTCACTGGAGCGAGCTTATCAGGTTGTCTTTGTGTTAATGGGATTGTATTCTTGGATTGCACGCACGACGACGAACATGGCGTGAGCTTCAAAGTGGAAAGAAGACTCTTTTTATCCTCAAATGACTATTCCGCGGTCAAAGTTTAAAGTTATTGCATTAGATCGGAGTAGCACAGCAGAGATGACATAGGATTAATTTTCATAGTCACCATTTCAACATTGAGCGATCAGTGGGTTTGATTACTTTGATATTTTGTTTCCTGACTCGGTGTATTTGGATCTTATCACCTCCAAGGTGTCGCAAAACCAGTGTTGTTGTTTCAAAATGCATGCAGTGCAATTGTTTGCGCAATTTGGGCGTTTGACGATCTTTGCTTCTATCCAATCATATTTTTTGTAACTGATCGCTTGGTGTATAGCTTTAATGTTGCCCACATACTCTTATCGCACGGCTCGTGTGACAACATGTTTGACAATTTTATGGTCATGGTACCGATCGATACGTGGAAAGTTAACAGTTCAAATCTGTTACTCGGTGATAAAACTAAAGATCATTAAAATACTCTTTTTGTCGGTGTTACTAAAATCCATATAGTGTAAACCGTCGGCTCTTTAAATATAACAATACCGGTAAATAAAAATAGGAATCTTTTTCTGATTGTAACTCGGGGGAACTCGGAAAATGTCCGAGTCAACCCGAGTGAAACTACGACCTCCTGATTACAAGCTCGGATCCTCTACGACTGATCATTGAAGACTCGTGGGATTTTGATCATTAAAGTAGGTTTGATTACTATTGTTCCGCCCTACTGCTAAGAATGAAATTACAGCGAGAATGCTAACAGTATAGCATGACAATTCCTACCAGAACCTAGTTTCATGACCAGGCTCCCACGAACAAGCTTGTAATCGGAAGCCTTCGAATCTCCGGAAAGAGCACTCGTACTTTTTCCGAGTATCCACGATTCACCACCCATAAATAGTCGTCTCTCCATTTCCTTAACCGGGGTAACATTTGTCAATCAATGATAGCAAGAGTAAAAATAAATACTTTTCTCATGTGTATTAAGGCTTGACCAATCTAACCATTATGCATATTTTTATTTGAAGGGAAGCATTTGTCCAATGTCCATGAAACTTAGCAGAAAGCTTTTATCGCTGTTGTTATTAATTTGTCAAAATATTTTGCATCGCATTTTGGTCACGTGACCCTAAAACAACTTATAACGTTTATATCCTTTACTCGAATATGGGGAACATTTATACTTCAAAATTTTGAAAACGTTGGCATTAACACGTTTAGTACAACTGTGCCTACCGAATACCGCCTTTTAATGTGGCACTCCGTATTTACATTTTAAGACATTTGGATGTTTATCATGTCACGTGACCTATTTTCCTCAATTGTTCACTGCTCTTAACATGTGGACTTGATTAAAAGGCGGCATGACAAAGCCCTTAGAAGTGGTCATCGAATAATCAAGAAACAAGATTGATATATTGTAGCTGAATGTTCCCCATTTTTGAGTAAAAAATATAACTGTTATAAGTAGATTTCGGGTCACGTGACAAGAATGTGGTACGGAACATTTTGGAAAGTTCTAGCAATACATGTACAGATAACTAACTGCTTGCCAAGTTTCATAGGCCCTGGACAATTGCTTTCCCTTCAATAAAAATATGCATAATAATTACGCTGGTCAAGCCTTAATACACTTGTGTTTAAGATAACATAAACTTATCGAGCGTTAAAAACAGTGAAAAACACTTTTCCAACCTACTGTAGTTCTAAAATCAGTAAACTCGAGATTTTCATAGTTAAGAGTAAACAATTTTCTCGCCCTCCATGCTTAAGATTTTTACCTGGATAGTTAGTAAGAAAATAGGTCAGAGCAGCTTCAAAGCAAAATGTTTTAAAATGGTTTATACTTTCCATCATTGAAAACCACTTGAACTAAAGCAGAGTGACTCCATAGGGACTGACTGACGAATCTTAACACAAAGGACAATCGACGAAGAATCGGTGACTGACATCATCATGGCAGTACTACATCTCAAGAAACAAGTGGCTTTTGATAACAAAACAATGAACGAGAGTCAAACACAAATCCTCTTCTGAGATCCATTGACGAAACAGATTGTACCATCAATTTCAAACTGGCACGACCATCTTATGGAATTGCTAAATTCTTTCCAATCGTTCCAAGTGATTCTACTTGATTCCAATACTTTTACCAATTAACCGGTAATTCACTAGCGGGAAAGCCCGAGTTCTCACCAGTCTCCGTTCTTTTCGTGATGTAGATCGCGGAACAAGGAATATCAAATTAAGTCCACAATACACAATCACATTAATGCACAGAGAAGTAATCGAAGATTCTCAAAAACAGTTGCAAGTGAACGCTGTGATGACAACTGATCACTTACTACTAGTACTGTAGACTGAAATGTGCTTTGCACTCTCATTAAGACGCCTTACAACATTACTCTACCTCTTAATAAACAAATTACGACAGTTTTAGTGAAAAGAGCCCTGCTTAATAGTGGATGAAAGATTACTTATGACACTACCACAGAGACTAATCTGTCACAACTCTGTTGAAACAAGACCCAACGACAGCCGCCCCACAGCCGACGATCTTCACACAAACTAAACGTGCAGCACAACTAGTATCTACAAAGCCGTGGAACCTTTAATGCATCAATGCTAAAGAGACAAATCCACGGATTGTGCGAGCCTTGAACATTGCGGTGCTTGCTGACCAATCACGAGAGCTAGCTACGACAGTGAAAAACAAAGACAAGTCGCGAATGTCTTCCAAGATCATCTGCTGCGACCGCCAGGCCACTCGTGTTGGTGAAACTGTAGCCTTTCAAGGAAGCTCTTCCGTTGAAAATGGCGCGCAGTCGAAATATAGGAGTTTGGTTACTAGTTTCTAAAATTAGTAACCAAGCTCCTATATTTCGGCCGCGCGCCATTTCAAAGCGAGAGCCTACTTGCATGCTAGTGAAACTGGCAGCACTGAACAGGCGATTGACCAACTATAAACGAAAAACTGTAAAAGATGACCTAGACAACATTGACCTGGACACTCTCGACTGGACTCTATGACATAAGACTGAAGTTGATTTCACCTTCGATTCAAAGTCATTTCAGATTTATTTGTAACTGCACACATCAAAGTTTTCCTTTTATTTTCATTACCGCTTGAAAGAAAGTTAAATATAGTAGCATGAAAGTAAATAAATATTAAATAAACAAATATACACATACCGTCATACCGATTAATAAATCTTTGACGTCGGTCTTATATTATTGCTAATGGTACTGCCATAAAATTGTCATGCAGTTTGTTCGCGACGCCAATTATTGTTTGGGTTCATCACAACTTTAATGTCTGGTGCGCAGTAAAATCTTTTCCTTTCAATGCTATGGGATTGCGTATTAATCGGAACTGACGTTATACAGACCGCATCAATCTTGAACAACGACCAAGGAAAAAAATATAAATGTCACAAACTTCTAGTTTTCATGGGAATGCGTGAAATATTTTCCAAATTAGGTTCCTCTAAGTTACCAAAACCTTTGTAAAAACATTTGCCTTAAGGGTTAGTCTAGGTTAAGTTAGGGACACACACACACTCTCTCTCTCAAAAATTCAAGACAATGATGATTTTCTTAAAATTAAACGGAAAAAACCCACCACCTGGTCATAATCTCAACTTTTGTTTGCAAAATTCACTCAGCTTTTCCGTCCATTTGAGGTCGGTAAAATGCGTACCAGTATTACTGGAGACAAGTTGTGCATTCAGCGGGATCGGAGTTGGCAGTCACCCCTGCCGTAGTAACGGTAGAAGTCATAGATAATCTTGAGATGATGGATAGATAATTGAGTCTTCGGGTTTCCTTCCACTTGGAGGGGGTGGGGCATCTTGTCTTTCCTTTGGTTTGTAATAGAGCACAAGGACGAGTCGATTTTACATCGACATCAATTAATTGTCATTTGAGCTTTCCTTTAACAAAGGTGGAACAGTTCTCTTTGACTCTGATTGGATTATTTTCTCTTGGTCTGTATAACCTCTGTTTTCCGTCGTTCGATGAGCTGGGCGCAACTTTTGAATCAACAAGCGCGCGATGAGCGATCAGCAGCCGGCAATGTTTTCAAAGTGATGCTTCAACAGACATTAAAGTTGACATGTTTATCATGGGCTCTTAATTGTAGTTAATTCATAAGCAGAGGCCTTTTCTACTGGACAATAGCATCTAAAGCGCTTCGGCGACGCATTTCTACGATAGTTACTTTGCGCAACAGACTTGATTGGGAGGAAAACATGGTGAACCTTGCGGTCGATGGGTTGGATTTTGATTGACTTTGAACCTTTGTAGCTCGGCTGAACATTGATTCTTTGTAACCTTTTTGCAGTCAATAGGCCATTTCCGAGTTCATGTCTGCCTCCTCTTCAAAGCGAGTCTAAGTGCGAAGTTTTTGTTATGAAAATTAGTTATCATTCATATGCAAAGTAGAACTAATTACCATCACAAAAACTTCGCACTTAGACTCGCTTTGAAGAGGAGGCAGACATGAACTCGGAAATGGCCTATTATTTACCTGACGGAAACTTGTCAAGAATAGGCCTTTTGTAACTAACGATCACATGGTACAAAATCCGCCACGCTGGAGGGCAAGCTCATTATTATTCCCCCACTGGGACATTAAAACAAAGGCAAGTCAAGTTTGACTGGTTCAGATCTCTTTGTTTTAATGTCCCAGTGGGAGAATAATAATGAGCTGGCCTTCCAGCATGGCGGATTTTGTACCATGTGATCGTTAGTTGCGAAAGGTCTATTTCGCATCCTCTTTGCCGGATGTCGTGAGACGGTGAATTAAGTATTTCATTAGGATAGCTTGGTACAAAGTTACGTTTCGAAACTCGTTGCAAGAGAGGACGGATTTTCAAACAACTAGTTTCAGCAATCTTTTCTTGAATTCGTTCATCCCAATTGGGTTATTGGATGATTTTGAAGCTGGTAATTGAAACGTCATATAAGTTTTCTTTATTCAATTTTGTCCACATGCAATCATCTCATGATCCCTAAATTGAAAACACTAGGCTAAGAAACACGAAATAACTTCACGGCAGATTGGCAAAAAATAAGTTTTAGGTCCGATTTAAACATCACATTTCACATGTGCCGAATCCAATGGATTTTTTCTCATTTGCATTAGATTCGGCACATGTGAAATGCAACGTTTAAAACGGGCCTTAGATTTGCGTAACGCTTAAATTGTTTACGTCGGATATAGCTTAGGGACTGTCATCCTTTTGGGAAAAGACCGTTTTAACAATTTAAATCACTGCTTTCCAAAACATAGTTCCCGCAGTTGTAGCTACAGTAGTTCAAAGTCAAACAAAATCAAATTTATCTACTGTAAAATTAACTGTGTTTGCACTCCAGTCTAAAGATATGCGAAATAGCGATTCGGAGGCATAGTTTAAGCCACGCATTTTATAGCTGTTACTTTGCGTTAAGTCTTTTCTGCGTTTGTCCAGCGGAAAAACGTCTTCATCCAAGGCAAATGATAACAGTAAGGAAGTTCAAACATCGAGCTTCAAAAACGTTTTAATTAAAGGGAGCCTCCACTAGAACAGAATGTTTACAATCAAAGCGTTTGTATTTAAAATAAATGAATTTCATGAAAGCTTGTTTTGGTTTTTAAATTTCCCGGGCGTCGCCATCTTGAATAATTGTGACGTGAAATGGTTGCCCGTATTGTTCAAGAACAGATGCTGTTTGTGAAAACAATAAGCTCAACCGTAATACGTCACAATTATTCAAGATGATGGCGCACGGGAAATTTGAAAGTGAAAGATAGTGATTCTTAAGTTCATTCTTTTCGATACAAACACTTTTTTGAACAAATTTGATTGCAAACTGAACATTATTTCATTGGGTTTAAAATTACTCATTAATCGGAGTGAACATTCCCTTTAAGGTTCTTTCTATTTTTCTCGTACGAGGTGGTATTCAATTAAGGATGACATCGAAAGTGTTGTTATTAAACGAATTTAATTGTTTTGACTGAAAAACTTGTTAGGGGAAACGCTGTGCAAACCGACTGAAATTTTCCCGCCAAAAAACTTAGAAAAAGTACGGGCGCTCAAAGTACGCATGCGTCAACTTTTTTTTTGAAAAAAATAAAGATTTACGAAAAAAAACATCCAAGATTACCACTTTGATATATAAATAAAATGTGAGTCATAACTTAAATATTATATTTGTGTTTTAATAAGTCTTAATAAGTCTATGAAATAATAAAGAAACACAACAATATGATGAAGTGTTTTTATTTTTGAGTCTTAGTTTATAATTTTTTTTAAAAAAATACGGCGCATGCGTATTTGGGACGCCGTATTTTATCTAAGTGTCATTTTAGACGAAAGGTCAAAGTCCACCCTACGAAAAGTTACTTCCAGAGATTTTATGGGACTTTACATTTACTGGAAAAAGGAGTATATCGAATGCGTGGCACTTAATCCTTACTTAAGAGAAATCTTTCTACACTAGAGGCCCACAAGAAATAGAAAATCAAAAAGCGATAGGGTCGAAATATGACACAAATAGCAGTTGTAAACATTTCGAAGCAACGTATTTATAGACTTGACGTTACGTATATTTCAACATACATTGAAAAGTTCTTGAAACATGCGAAACATCAGGTCTATTAATGTATTGCTTCAAAATGTTCATAACTGCTATTTGCGTTATATTTCTAATAAAGCTTCGATGGCAAAAGAACAAGAGCGCCTGCCTATTCTACTTCGTGAAATTGCGGAAAATTTAAAGCAACAAACACCTTTGGGGTTCGCTAATAAAATGTGGCAAGTTCAACGCAGTTAATGCAAGCCGCAAAATGAATACAGCTTTTCCTTTGGCCAGTTTCTATTCCACGGCCTTCATTTTAAGCTTTGAACTTGCCACAAATAAACGCGCAAACGCCGACACTCTAAATTTTGTGGGCAAACCACATGCGATAAACGTACTATATTTCTTTAATTTAAAAGGACCCATCTGCACAAACCATGTTATTTCCTTTTAGTTTTCAAAAGCAATATCCACTATTGAAACAAATTAGCGCTAACCTGCTGACATAATATGAAGTCGAAAATCAAAAATCGCAAGTGCATTTTTATATAAAAAGAAACAGGAAAAAGGTAACGTTTCGACAACTGTAATCGTAACAAAACTGTCAAGAAAAAAAAGATAAATATTCTGAGAGTGCAATAAGTCATTCCACTTAATTGGCAAAACACAGAGAATATATGACAACCAAAAAGAAAATTCGAGTTCCAGGTGGGATTCGAACTGACGACCGTCCGAGATTTAGGCGCGTGCTCTAAATACGGAGCTACTGGAAATTCTGTGGTGGGCAGGGTTATCTATTAGCTTTTGACTAAAACCACATTACGCCGCTGCGAAGTCAGTTATGGGTTATAACAACGTCGCGTAGTCACGTTAAGTAACAAGAAAAATTATGATGGAAAGAGCCATCCTTCCAACGATCCAAGCTGAGAGAAATATATCTCATATTCTGTATTTCTTTCATAGTTGATGTATTTTTAACAATTTGGACGATTGATCGGGAGGGTGGCAATTTTCATCTTTTATTTCTGATACGCAATGTGACTGCGCGATGCAGATATAAGTCACAACTGGCATGTTGCGCGTTGCGTTACGTGATTTCAAGTTGTGGTTCTATCCAACAGGCCACAGATAATCCGAGCTCACCATAGAGTTTCTAGTAGCTCAGTAGTTAAGGCATGTTCCTAGATCTTGGAGGTCCTTGAATTCAAATACCATCTGAGACTCGGATTTTCTATCAGTTCCATTTGGTTGTCATCTATTCTCCGCTTTTCTACTTCTACAAAAGTGTTTAGTCTGTATGATAAAAAAGTTGCCTTGCATTTGAGGATATTTTTGAAAAGTCCGCAAACAGATAATTATAATCTTAGCTCAAGAGCGAAGTCCCCCAAAAATTGAAACGATTCTTGAGCTATCAATAATATAACTGAGGTGTGCAGGACGGTTTGATCCCGGTGATAAGTGAGAGAAAAAAATGTGCCTGTGCCTGTTATGGGAATGCTTTGCTGTAGGTGTCTGCTTGAGTGAGTCTGTGAGTCTGAGAGTCTGAGAGTCTGAAAGTCTGAAAGTCTCAGTATCTGTAGTGTTCTGAAAAAGATAAAGTTTTCTAAACCGACGTTTGGTCGTAGATGATGTACCCAGTACACGTTTCCAATAATATTTACGAGTGGGCGTCTATAGCTAATGATCGTCCCCCTAATCATCTAGGTGTGATCAATCCTTAAACAGGTTGTTCTTTTGTCTGTATAGTTACTTATTAGAGAACAGAACTATTATATCAGTATAATCGGGAATGGTCGGGAATGGTCGGGGATGGTCGGGAATGGTCGGGGATGGTCGGGAATGGTCGGGAATGGTCGGAAGTGGTCGGAAGTGGTCGGAAATGGTCGGAAATGGTCGGGAATGGTCAAGACTGGATAAAAAAATTCAAAATAGCCCTGTCCAGTCGAAGTCAGTCAGTGCGTAAGTGGGGGAAGTATCAAAAGCCTTTGAGGTGTAGTTGTCCGTGCTGTATTTACTGCCAAATTATTGTTGTTCAATTAGTAAATGGCTGGATTCAAGAAGCGGATCGGTAGCTAGCTTGTCTGTCGTAAGTTTAGTCCTACGAAGAAAGAACCTACAAATAGTCTGCTTGATGTGATTAGCTGGAAGAGTGGTCTTAATATTGTGTTGTTTGGTGCATCAATGATCCTAAACCTAACGTAAGGTGAAATTAGCTTTAACTGCTACTGAAAGACCTCTGCATATTGGCATGACTTATTGCACTCGCTGTCTTTACTTAGTTCCCTTGACAAGTGTGCCACAATTTCACCGAAACATTTATATTCTTTTCGCTTTGATGCTTGCTTTGGTCAACGAAATTAACCCCTAGTGCGGATAGGTCCTTATTTATTATTCTGACAGTGCAACCAAGATAAAATGAATAAGCTTCCAACCCCAGAAATTTGATGAAAACAGAAAAAAAGTAATTATTGGAAAAAAGGCGCAACCTTGTCAAATAGTCCTTGCCGATGTGAGAATGCCAAAAGCGCGTATTGGGAGTAATATAAAATGCTAACGCTATGTTGGCGGCTTTTGCACCTACATGTATCAATGTTATGCCTCTGGAGGAGGGTGACGGTACCAAAAGGTGAGGTGGGGTGGGTTCTTAAGTCACAAAGAAAATTCTTCACTTGACTTCTGATTTGCAAGACTGATCAGTTTACTTGTTTATCAAGTCATTTTTGTGATTACTCCTGACTGACGACTGATTTCCCATTGATGTTTATCATGGTTCACCATGAAGTTTATCATGGGCCATGAATGAGCTCAAATCAGCTTACAATTCTTAGGTCCCCGTAGTTGTGTTTGGCGAGTGTTATCTTCTTGTAATAGCCATTGTCATCGTTCGCTGTTTTCTCAAGGCCATTGTGGTTAACATCATCGTCATCTCCATTGGTATGGACTTCGTTACGTTGATCATCGTCCTCGTCATCATTATTACCACACCGTCATCATCAACATCGTTATCATCGTCATCGTCATTAACACATCACATCGTCATCATCATCGTCGTTGTGTTAGTCGTCATCGTCATCATCATTATCACCACACCGTCATCATCAATATCGTTATCATCAACATCGTTATCATCGTCATCGTCATCACTACATCACATCGTTATCGTCATCGTCGTCATTGTTGTCGTAGTCGTCATCGTCGTCATCATCGTCATCATTAGGGACCTTAAGCAAAGACAACGACGACTGCTACGACAACATCGTCTAAAAATATTGTTTCCCGTTATTGTAATAATTTTGCGATTATTCCAAGTCGCTCGGCATGGAAAATGTGAGTCCACATTCCAAGAATAATATTGGTGAGAACGGTGTCGATATTAAGAGAGAAAATTGAAAATTCTGCATCTGGTGCTCGCGTCCTTCACCAGGAGCCCATTACCCGGAGCCTCCATCTTCCATATTAACCCTCTGAGTCAACCCTGTCCCGTATCTTTCTATTTTTAGAAGCACCTCGCAGGGGAGCTTTACTGGGTGTTTTCACAATAGCTGATCATGAGAGACCTATGGTCAGCCATTTATTACGTCACATACGTATGTGACGTATGTGAACCACTTCACGTATGTTCTCAGTCACATACGTCACATACGTCAAAATGTCGTAGTTCTAAAAATAGAAAGATACGGACAGGGTTGACTCAAGGGTACAATACAGATGGAAGCCCCGGATAATGGGCTCCTGCCTTCACATGACCTCAAATTTGATCATTTCACGTCGTTGTCAAGACGAGAATGGCAAAGAAATGTATCAAAATGAGAGCTATTGTTTTTCCTAATTAAACCTATTGGTTTTTGGCGTTCTCACCGTCATCAACATCACATCACATCAAATCATTATCGTCATCGTCATCGTCATTGTCCTGATTATCATCATCATCATCATCATCGTCGTCAACAACATCGTCGTCATAGTCGTCGTCGTTGTCATCGTCGTCGTCATCAACATCGTTACCATCGTCATCATCACATCGTCATCGTCATCGTCATCGTCCTTGTCATCATCGTCGTCATCGTCGTCGTCGTCATCGTCGTCGTCATCATCGTCGTCGTCATCGTGGTCAACATCATTGTCATCATTGTCGTCAAAGTCGTCGTTGTCATCATGACCATAATCATCCTCTTCATAGTTATCATCATCAGGCCTGTCCCGATTGCATTGGAAAGGTCGTACAACAGCGCTTTAAAAACGGCAAGAAAGTGCTCAAGCATGCATGCGGCGCAGTGCTCGAATTTTCAAAAAGGACTCAAAATTTAAAAAAAAAGTACTTCTCAAAAGTTGTAAAAAACTTGAAACCATTCCCTTGGAGATTATAAGAAGTAGGCGTAATTCTTTACCAAATAATCGGCCTTCCGTTAGTTTAGAAAAACGACCATAGAGGTAAAGTACTCATGTTGTTGGAACAAAAAAATATTTTAGAGATATGTATTTTGTAGACTAACATGGGTTTAAATTAAATTGCTTTACGTTGACAGCAACCCAGACTCATTTGAGAATTTAACTATTGTTTTGCTCAATTATTCAATTTCAATTCAAAGAATATCGGCTTGCCGAAAACTGTTCTTGAAGACAAAATGTTTCGCTGAAATAGCCCAAACTATGAAGAATTAAATTTTAAACGTTGCTCAAAATGCGATAAAATTCTTAAGAGAGCTCGAAATGTAAAGTGCGCGCACAAAGAGCCTAGCGCAATCATCTTTATCATCATTGATCATCGTCATCATCATTATCGTCACCATCGTTTTCACCATCACCATCATCATTATCATCGTCATCGTCATCATGAACATTATAAACGTCATTACCATCATTGTCACCATCGTTGTCACTATCATCGTCACCTTCGTCATCGTTATCGTCATCATGAACATCATCAACGCCATTTATTTACCATCATTGTTACCATCGTTGTCACCATCATCGTCACCATCGTCATCATCATCATCATGAACATCATCAACGTCATTTACCATCATTGTCACCATCGTTGTCACTATCATCATCGTCATCGTCATCATCATCATTATCACTATCATCGTTGTCATCATCATTGTCATCATCAACATTATTATCACCATTCATCATCGCCATTACCAACACCATCGTTGTCAGCATCGTCATCTCGTCATCGTCACTACGTCATCGGCACCCCATTATCCCGGAGAAACTAAACTACGCGGGCATAACATTGATAATTTTCGTGAATGAAAGAGCGCGTAAAAAAAAATATCATTTCATCGTGGGTTGCACTGCACAGATAATCTTAACATTAACAACTAGAATTTAGCACCATAGAGTACCGTATAAACCTTAGGTGTTGAGACCTTTCCCGCAAGTAAGCCGCGTCCAAACTCGCGCGGGCTTCGCGCAATGTTAAGTACAATGTAGCCCCAGAGTTACTCAATAACCACCCCACCACACTTGGTTCTTTTGTATCTCAATCAAATGCCTTGTCAATTTTAATCAACTCGAGAATAACTCCTTTATTAGTGTCACCAACGACAAATTTCTTGATGTACCAAGTACGACTTACTGAACGCTACGTATGAGATGAACGCACCGCTACTGACCAAGTCTCAATATATCTACTAGTACTGTTCATTTCGCAGTTACTGTAGTTTTCCAAGGTTCTATTGCCTTTTGTGTTGATTCTGCAAGTGGCCAATTTGTTAAACAGCACGACCTCATAAAAGTGGCACGATCAAAATTTCCTAGTGATCCGTCAAATGTCGCCAATCGGGATTTATACAGCAATTCATTTGATGCTATCTTTAATGTATTCCCCCATAATACTACTGAAACGTAGGACATGTCAGTGAAGGCCAATATCAATTTGACATTACCGCTCTAATGCTACCACCCTATTTGACATGACCCAAATATGATAATAACAGAGAGATTGCCGACAATAGGCTAAGGATTCGAAGCTAATCAACGATGACTTTTTCCTATTGCTAACCCGTGGTTGCCAATCAACTTTTTCCTCCTAATGCTACCACTATTCATCTTCCTTGATATCACCGGTCATGATCTGTCGATTGTTGCCACTCATAATATGACCCTACAGCCCTATAGAGCGTCTGAAAAGTAATTGTTCGCTGGTTATTTCTATCTTCATGATACAACCAAAATTTCGTGATCTATGAGTTGTTACCAACCCTAAATAATTATTGTCCCTAATTAACCGCTAGTGCTATTGCTCCTTGACACGCGTAAGAACTTTCATGGGGGGCAGGTACAAAACACAGGTCACAGGGCACAGGTCACAGGTCATTGTTTTACTAATACAGAATGTATCCTAAACATTCATAAAAGCTAACCTTAGGCCTAATTAGGCCTAAACAACGTTTTCAAGCTTAAGGTTAGCTCTTATGAATGTTTAGGATACTTTCTGTATTGGTAAAACAATGACCTGTGACCTGTGCCCTGTGCCCTGTGACCTGTGTTTTGTACCTGCCGCTTTCATGGGTTGTCAATGATTGTGAACCATAATTGTACAATACACCCCACCGACCCCTCCCAACCCCGTTTCACTGTGCACAAATTCTAGGGACTTCCCCTTTGGGACACAAAATTGTGGAGCATGTTTGCAAAAACAAGGTATTCGTTTGTAAGGTGTGTATCGCTATCCCTTGCTTCGCCAAATTTTCTGTTCGCGTTATTATTGCAATTGCTGATCTTCCGTTTTGTTCTCAACACACAGATAAATACGGCACAATATAGCTATTCCTCCTTTGGTGAAAAGTCACCTTTTCTTGCTGTCTTGCTTGATTTAATCCTTAATTTAAATATCTTCTTTATTTAAATCTTTACTTAATTATCTTCTTTATAAACTATTCTAACCTTTACTTGCTTCCGTTATTGTCTTCTTCCATCCTGTTTAAAATCTTGTCCAGTGCTTCATGCTGCACTAAAATGAAACAAAATGGAATTAGTCAAATTAAATTTAGCCAACAACATTATCGAATACATTAAAACAATTTTTTGTTGTTGTTTTAAATTTAGGAAATAACGAAATGACAAGTCTTTTTTCGAATATATCATTCCTTTTTTAAGAGAAAATATGAAATCAGAGCTATCCTATTTTATCTTTTAAATAAAAAAATGTCTTAGAGATAACGTGGTGTCCATGGTCCCAGCAATGTGAAAAATAATTTCAATAAAAAAAGTCACTTGTTTCCGGAGTCCGACAAAAACAATTTGAAGAAAATCTTAGCTTATCAGCAACGTAGCAGGACATTGTTAATTTCATCATCGTGAAATGGAGTAGAAATAAATCCGTAGTCAATACATGAAATAACCTAAGTACATTTCAAATTACTGATAGGAACAGCCTCTCACCTTTTCTTATATTCTTTATTGCTCTGATCTTTCAGTTGCTCTTCTTATGTAGATCAGTTCTCTTGTGTCCAGGGTGGGTGATCTCCTAAGTTGCAATGACAAGAATTAAATGAGTCAATTGTCTAACCGTTTCCTAACAACTTGTAGTTTCAATTTTCTTTAAGTCGAGATATCTCAGTTTAATATTGTTTTCAACGATTTCTTGCCAAACGTTGAAATCTAGTTATTATGATCGTAAAATAATCACACGAGATGTCAATCCGAAATCATTATGCTACAGAGCAGTACTTTTCCTATATGTAATATACTGTCTACTTTGCTATACCAGATAGCCGCAACTCAAAAACTATTGAAAATTGGGGCGAAATCTTCAATTGCAACCATTCCTAAACCTCTAGTCCTCAGCACTAATTCCTTTACAATGGACTTGACTGACTAAACGCTAAAACCGTGTGATCTTCCCAAGTAAAATACGAACTAGGAATTTATTTCTTTAGTCTAGCTTCTGATTAGACAGTGCGTTCGATTGTTCGATGACTAGCTATTGCTGCTGTTATTTATCTTCGCGGAAACATTAAATCGTCAGCTAGCATCACAAAGCTATCAACGATAAATGAAAGAATGTGTCTCAGTTAAGTTAAATATATTTACCTGCAGTAATACGAGTTATCCCGGCAGGTTTCAGTGACAATATATTTGTCCCCCGCAAGTTCTCGAACGCCGAAGCCTTCTTCAACGCCAAGGAGACTCGTTTCGGCCTCTTTTTCCTTCCCCAACGGCTAACAAGGCTGCGTAGAACGTCACTAAGAAATTGTTGATGTAAACAATCACAAAGGAAGGACCGAAAGCTGGAAAATAGCATCTACAAGCAACATTTTGAAATTTCCTTTGCTTAACTTTCCACAACGTGGGTAAGGAAATTAGCATAACATTTGCATATCTATATGAAATTCCAATTTGCTTCACACATGTTCTCATAGCTTTACGTCATAAGGAAGAACGTCGGCCAAAATGGGCAGGCAAACTTGATATCGTTAGTGAAATATGTCTTCCAGTTTTAGGTGGTACAGAGAAAAGAATCAAAATCTACAAAATTTACAATAAAAAGGAACTACCCGAGTCGACTTTTACTTGATAGGATAAAACGAAGCCGATCATTTGCCATATTTAAGGGGCAGGACGGGCCAGGATTTTGTCACTTGAATTTCACAAAAAAAGAGATTAAAAATAATTATTTTTAGATTTTAGAAATGGAGATTCAATATTCAATTGTGCGCTGAAAATTACTTGATAAGTTTTACATTGAACAAATTCACATTGTTTCTATTGTCAAAGTCAATCCTTGCCAAAACCTCAAAAAGAGATTTTCAGTGCTACAAGGTGAGACAGGGCGAGGAAATAAAAGACTACAGATAAAACCAAAAAAACGCATTGTTTAGCAAAACGCGTCAAGAATTCCAATCTGATCCACCCGTAAACGCATAACGTCCATCACTCCAAAAAACCAAAAGTACTCCTTCTTTGCAATGTCAGATATGGAAAATAAAAGCACAACATTTTACAAGTGGAAAATAAATGTCATGTCAGACGATCTTGACCAAAAGTAACAGTTGGGTATGCACCTCATTCCTTTTTTACTATTTTGATTTGTTGCTCGCAAGTTACATGTTCAATTAAACGTATTTTGATTTCATTTTATTCAATGAAAATTAAAGATAACATTGAGTCTGATTAAATTTATTTCGATGTTAGATCTCGATCTCTATTTACAAGCACAACATTGCCAAATGTCCACTCTCTGTAAACAGTATTGAATTCTTTGGCTTACACAAGATCTATAATAAGTATTGCACACGAGAAATTCATCAAATTAAATCCCTTTTTCTTTTTTTTAGTTTTCGATACTGCGCATGCGCATTGGGTTTGGATTTTTTCAAGTGCGCATGCTCAAGACGTGATGCACACGCGCAGGAACACGCCTATACAACTTTTGCGCAACCTTCAGTAATTCTATCTTGGGCGTGTTCTCCAGTGTTGGCAAAGTAACCTACAGCTTGGTTGGACCAATATTGAAGTTAATACTGTGAAAACCTCAGTTTTTGCTGAGTATGATACAAGGCTCAGGGGACTACTGTTTCCTTCTTTCCTCCAATCTTAGCCTGACCCCAGTTCCGTGGCAATCATCTTGTCTCCGTTTTTGTTTTGTCGCGCTCCCTCGGTCCCCTCCCCTCTCTTAATCATCCCCTCCCCCTCTTACTTTGGCAATGCTGAATGTCTTGTTTGGTACAGTCAACCCGACACCTTTTCAGTCTTAGTGTTAAAACACAATGTTGGAGTCCCGATCCAATCCTCCGGGAATTGAACTATATCGTTATGCAAACGTTCTCTTTTGTTTTCGTTAAAGAACATATCTGTTGATCACGTGAGTGAAACCCAAGAATACAATACAACACATACATAATTGACCACTTCCCATAGGAGCTTTTCAGGGCCAATGAAACACAATAAACGAAACGACAGAACACAACAACAACTGTTATGAATCCCAACTGGCCGGAGGCAAGCCACTTGGCTATTTACAAGTGCGGCCGAGAAGTTGAACCAGCTGCTACCAGGAACACATTTAACGGTTGTTCAGAACGAGTCTTGAACCCGGAAACTGCGGGTCAAACTCCATTTGACCTCTGCGAGGAAGAAAGACAAGAAATCCCCAGAGACGAAAATATGAGACAGTGAAGTGACAGTGTATTCGTTCGTTTTTTAATTTTATAGTTCCAATGCAACTCTTGCATTACAATCCCAGTTTCAATTACTTATGTAAAGATATGAAGCGATTTTCAATTGAATTTCGAAGATAATTTTGTAAATTTATGCGATTGCTTTGCTCGACGATTGGCCTAAAAATCTCCCGCCCCTTTTTTAACCAATGGGAAGCAAAGCCCAAACTAACTGAAGTCGCGTGTTTTCCCGCGCTTTTAGTAAATCACGCGCAGTTATTCCGAATTCTGATTGGATAATCGAGATGTTTTCACCTCGTGTGATTGGTCAGAGTAACAACTGAATTTGGTGTTATGAACCTCTGTTGAAAATCGCTGCAAAAAGAGTGTCAGAAACAGATACAGCTGCGCCAACGACAGGGCCTCAAAACACTGATAATTACGGTTTGTTTATAAAGAAAAATAAATCGTGTTCCATATGCCGTACACATTTTAGCACAGTTTTCTTCCGTACTTTTCAAATCAAAAACGTCAAATGACCTCATTTGTCTTAAGCTACATACAGCAACAATGTTGACAATGAAAAATTAATTAAAGCATTGATGCAGCTTAAAAGACGTACGAAACTGCAGTTTGACGAACGGGTCTTAGAATTGTAACTTTCTAAGCTCCTCTATCAATCAAGCTGTGAGATTGTTGGCCTATAATGTACAACGTCAATATTTAACAAATACAATCATAGTATATAATTGCGAAAGTCTTGAGATAGCGCACAGTTACTGTTCATTTCGAAGTCGCGTGTTCGTTGGCATTGTCGTGGCTTTATAAAACTTGAAATCATTCTCCCAAACTATGATCGCTTATTCAACGTCATCGCTGTCTTCGGGCCGGCAAACTCCCAAGATCTATAGGTCGCGATTCTTGTTTAAACACGACTTCGAGCACGCTTACGGTTAGGATACATGAACGCCAAGAGACGAGTTTTATCCTACACGTATATCATAAATGTACCGGCTCAGAGCACAAAAAACCCAAAAAAAACAAAACAAATCCCTCCAAAAATGCACGAGAAAAATGTTTCTTATAAATGTCTGAGCGTGACTTAAGTTCCCTCATAACCATCTCAGTGGCTTTTGTAAACCGAAGTAATCGGCAGAAAAATTAATTTTTTTCAGGATGTCGACTGACTTAGGACAAGTGACTACTTCCAATAAAATTGCTATAAATATGTTCTAGCGGTAATAAAGTGACTAATTTTGTTCCACAAGCTATTTTGAGTAAGATACGATGAGATGTTTTGAAAACTCTTCGATTTTCTGTTTTCCGCGGACTTCATGCGCCAAAAGTGGCAGACGAACAACATGGAAGTCTTCATATAAATCTTCAATCTGGGAAAACAAAAAAAAAATACATATGATATGAGCTCACATGAAAAAAAGGTAAAAAAAAAGGCAATCTGTGTACTTTGATCCAAACTGTTGCTTCCCACATGGGTATAATAGTGAGTTTAAGAAACCACGACGGCTACGGGGACCAAAACGTCACTTCAAAATATACGTTGGAGCTATTCTAAGTATTTCGGGATTATTCAATCTTGTTTACATTCTACAATATGAGCGAAGTGTCCTATAACTAGACTGGTACGGACGGATTTGAAGCAAAGAGCGAGACTTAAAGATCACTGCAGTTTGTCCACGTTGTCGTCAAAATCTTAAATTTGGTCATTTCACGTAGTAGTTTTGACGAGTACGCGAGAGAAAAAAATGTTCAAAAAAGCGTGCAGCACGTGCAGCACGATCATTTTGGTTCTTTTAACCAATAATATTACTGCTTTTTGGCGTTGACGATGCCGTAGCCGTTGTCGTTTGTTAAACTCCCTAATGACGAGAGGATAGCGACTAACTCGGCTACGAGCTGGGTAACCCTGCAATGGACAACCATTCTGTCCAGGGTAAGAGAAACAATTCTTTTAATTAGCAGCTGTTACACACTACTCAGTTCACATGAGAATGAGCTCTAGCTACGACTGTATAGCTGGACCATTATTACTCCTACCTTTCATCTATACAAACGTCAATTTTTAAGGTGGCTAAAACCAGTCTCAATAATTTCAAGAGATTGTTTTATTACAAGGATTGACTCCACAATGCTCTGTCACGTAGCGGCGATGTTGTCCGTGATAACATATAAAACACAAATTATTGCTTTACAAGATGCTCTCCATATTGTGACGTAACAGATTATAGGTTTATCATGGCAACAGGAGAGCCACCTTTAAATGTTGTTTCACGTGGCACCACAAAAAAATTAATACATACATGTATTACTGTTTGGTAATACAATTGGGAACTTAAGTACGCAAAAATTTCGAGACACGAACGGCAACCGATAGTGAGCTGTTTTCCCTTTTACAATTTGTCTTCACAAAACACACATAAATTTACATTTGCTACATGTAAGTATCTTTCCTCCATTAGAGATCTGGGATTCGAAATGTTCTCTCCCGGTTTACGCACGCATCTCAAAAACGTCATGTTATAAACTAAGACAATCCTTCTAAATAACACTCAAAACCAGCCAATCACGAAATTCCTTTCACAACTCAACTGAAAACTTCTGACTGCATGTACATACCTGCTCAAGATACTTGGTTTGTACCCTTGCCCTTGCTTGGCATAAACTGCATGCCGTACCTAAGACGCAAACACAAAAACATCGAAAAATCAGAAAAATGACCTAATCAGACAAAACAAAATAATAAATGCAAAACAGTCTTTTGTGGAGAACTCTAGGAATTCTCCTTTTTCCTTGAAGAAAAAAAGGCTTTGCTTTAGAGGGGGAGTACACTAATAGCTATGGAACTAGTTCACCAGCCTACATGTAGCCCGTACCCTCCCTCCCTCCTCCCACTTTTCTTTCAGGGGGAGGGTAAGCTACACTTTGGCTACTAGTTCACAGGCACACCACTTCAATAATCTGAAAGTAATAAAGTAATAAGTCAAAAAGAACAAAAAATGGTCAAAGATCCCTGAGCTGCACAGGGAACCAACTGGCTGGCTATTAACAACGGACTGCGTGCTGGCCTTGAACTTCGGTCTTTCAAAAGATATATCCAGCCATAGTTAAAGGAGGGATTTGATGAAAGGCGCAACCACACACATGACCAACACCCTAAACATGTTGATAACTGCTTAAAACCTTACCTTTTTGTTTTTCTGGGAAAACAAGTTGATTGACAATTATATTATGTGTGTCTATTTCCGCTTTGGTGAGCTCTTGGACTAGTCTTTCTGTCTCATAAAGGGACAGAAACTCAGCTATGCATACACATACAAATGTTGTATGGTCCTGAAAAAGAGAAAAAAAAGCAAACTAATGAGTTGATTCGAAATTGTCAGAACCAGGAGTTGTGACTACAAGCGAACAGCTTGTACAGTATACATGTACGACCAGTTGCGTGACTGTTTGAAGCTCAGGCCTTTGAAGCTAACCAGTAGATAATTAAAAACAGTACTATTCACCAGAGGGGAGGTAGCTAGGAGTGGATATTTACCGAGCGGCGAAGCGGTGTGGTAAATATCCACCACAAGCCACTGACACTAAGGTGAATCATAGTTGTTTGACATGTAGTATAATACGGTATTATTATACTAAAACAGTGAGATAATATAGCACAAAAAGATGAATAGCACTATCCATCCTTCAAACAGCTGTGAACCATTTACTCTCCATCTTTTAATAGCTTTGTCCTTTCATTAAGTGTACAAAGATTATCACCACTATAGTGTGTATTGAGTTCAGTGTCCTAACACTTACCGGATTTTTAAACTGTTCACTGACTTGTCGTATAACTGGTAAGGTGTCTTCTAGTTTATTGGCCATATAATCTGCATTTAAGTCTTGCATTCCAAACATTGAGCCAAACTGACAAATAAAAAAAGTAACAGTATTTTTATTATTATTTTAAATTTACTGACAAAACTGTGCTGATAGCAAATACCAAGAATAATATTACTGATGTACAACGTATAATGTATTGATGGCAATATTATTGTTAAATGTATCATAATACTTATTATAGAATGACTCAATTAATAAATTAGATGATTTGCACTGTTAGGCCATAAGCACTTTAATTTTTAGAATGGTTATCACTGACATTAACAAAATGCATCATTCTGTTCAGTACATGTAATCGACCGTGGTAAGAACAAAAAAGTGTCACTGATGTTCTTACCACAAAAAGTCATTATTTTTGACACAGCCAGGAGTGATACAAGTTTTAAATTAATAGTCTGGAGTGATTGATTAACAAACTCATTTCTGTGCTTTACACTTCAAAATGGTAGAAACCAACCAACATTGATATTACCTAATATACATCTAAACCATGCACCTGTGAAATAAATGGTCCGAAACTGTTCTTGAGGGTTAGAATTTTTCCAAGAGATTTCTCAATAATGGATGGAAAGGCAAGCAGTCTGAGTGTATGGCCAGTTGGCGCTGTGTCAAATACAACAACACTGAAGTCCATCGTATTAACAAGCCTGTCAAGAAGAAAAAAAAAGGTTCTATCAGAAAAGTTGATAAATGGATGATGTTTTGAGTGCTAGCCCTTTTCGGATGAGAGCGAATTATTCATTAATTATTCATCTGACCTTGTAACTCAGTCAGTAGAGCAGCACTATCTAACCCAAAGGTCGTGGGTTCAATTCCCACCCTGGTCAGAGTTTTTCTCTGTCCTTGTGTGGGCCCATTTCCATTAGTAGGGCTAACACTCACATGGGTCATATGGGGCACAAAACTACAGTGTAGCACTTCACATTACACTCTAATCAGTTAAGTCTGTTGAAATATAAGTGCTACACGGCAAACGTTTGTGAAAACATAGTGCATTGACAAGTTCTTGCTCCAGCACTGAGGTCCCTCACCACTGTAGCCAGCATTAATTTTAATTCTATACATTCTATCCACTTTGTTGGATCCACATATAGTACAATGTATATGTTCTTGTTAACTTTTTCTTGGGTTAAATTAAATTGTTTCAAACAAGCTTGTGTTTCACTTTCCTCTTTTTCAGATTATAATAATGTATAATATAAATGAAACAAAATAGGAAAGTAAAAATCAAACCACTCTAAAAACTTTTTATCCAAGAAAAAATCTTAACTACAACATGAACATACGAACATTACATGTACCCACTCAGTTCAACCAGGGTATTTTTTCCAGGTACAGAATCCATCGGGAAAACTCTTGCTTGATTTGAGTCAAGTGAATTTAGTAAAATAAGGACCACTGACAAGTACATGTAAATAATCTTGCGTCAACCAGAGTATTATTAAATTCAATGCAGGAGGCACTTGTTTGGGGTTAAATTAACAAAAGAATGCATGGACAGGGACATGAAGGAAACCCTTGACCAAGAAAAAGATTTAACTTAGTCTAGATACAAAAATGTTTTTCACAAGTCAAGAGTGATGTCAGGAAAATACACCTGACCTATATATCTAGTAGACATACCGCATGACTTCAGCAAAACTCATGGCTTCATCAATTCCTGGAAAAGCTCCTAGAAGTTCCTTCACCATCTTTTTTCCCATGGACATCACATCTGTGGGAATGGATGAATGAAAGAATGAGTGAGTAAGTGAGGGTCAGTGAGTGAATGAATAAATGAATAAACATACTTATTCACATATAATATTTAAGACTATCCCTAAACAATAAGGACGAAATCAGCTGATATGAGTCCAATCAATGGACAGACAAATAGAGACAGATAATGTAATGAATGAGTGAAGAAAAGAATGAATGGATCGATGAATTATTGATAAACCCATTGACATCTGAATCACCCCTATTAATGTTTCAAAAAACTATGTAAGTACATATGTATCATAATTTGATTCAGTTTTCATAAAATAATTAATTTCATTGGTGCATTGATAAACCTATTTGGGTACCCTTGATCAGTCTATTCAAGCTACAATTAAGTGGTTCTAACTGTTCTTTCTACACCCTCCATTGACTTTTAACAACTTAACTAAAATTGAGTGTAAAAGCTCTTGGCTTTTTGAATTGAACGTCAGGGTCGTGGTTGAGATTCGTGGGTCAGAGCATTTGGCGCTAGACATTCGTTAATGGA
Source organism: Montipora cactus (assembly GCA_014634245.1). Taxonomy (NCBI): domain Eukaryota; kingdom Metazoa; phylum Cnidaria; class Anthozoa; order Scleractinia; family Acroporidae; genus Montipora; species Montipora cactus. The sequence continues at coordinate 912,594 of BLFO01004361.1, forward strand.
CAGGTGTGACTGCTGATCTTAACATTATTGAACAGTACACTCATTGTTGTGGTGACAATTACCTGGTTCATCAAAAATATCATCTGGCAAATGCGAAAAACCAACATTAGGATCTATTTCCTGTTAGAAAAAGGGGAATAAAAAAAATCACACATCTATCTTTGATAAATTTCCCTTACATTAACCTTCCAAACTATTTAACATGTACATATACAGTGTACATGTATGCTAGAAGAAAACAAAGCACTAGACCAGGTACATGCCACACAATTTCAAAAAATCCTCTTCTCAACAGTACTTCGCTTGCTAGAGGATCTATAATAGCTACTGTATCAGCAAATGAATTTAAAGGGAATTACTAAACCACGAAACAGCAAAACAAAACATCAAGACTTTGTGTTACATGTACAACCCCACCATACAATACTAACCAACAAAGGTTGGATTTGAGATTGTTAAGGGCACATTCTATTGGGACTATTCCAGTAATTCTTATTAAGGTTTACGAATAACAGAATACACGGAATTATACCAATTTCCAAAAGAAAGCATCTGCCAAATTGGTCCCAAAAGAACACGATTACCGTCTATTCAGAGTATTCCTTTTCCGGAATAGTCCCAAAAGAATGCGCCCTAAATGTCACTTCAGGAATTAGGCCTAACATGTTATTGCTCCTAATCTCAATTTTAATCCGAATCCTAGTCTTAATCTCATTAAATTAGAAGCAATAACGTTTTAGACCTAATTAGGCCTAATTACTGCTGTAGGCCTAAAACGATTTTTAATCTGAAAATCCAACCTTTATTGGTTAGTATTCAATGTATGGTGGGGGCATACATGTACATGGTGTTTTGTTATGCAGCGTTTCGCCATTTTGGTGTTT
>BLFO01004361.1:917373-935295 GCA_014634245.1 Montipora cactus
TACCTTCCTGCATGTACCTTCCTTCCTTTGTATCTTTCGGCTAAGATCACTAAGTTGCTTGGGTATTATTGTTTGCTGATCTCTGATCTTTGAAGGGCAGGGGTATTCTAACAGGAATTTCAGCTGCTTGTTGCAGGGGGAGTGTGCTCCCGGTCACCTTCATTTCAATGAAAACCCTGATGGAAGTGAATTATTTTCATAATATTTTTGTTTTAGGCCACTGAGCAAAAGCTGTGGTTTGGCAGAGATTATTTTGGGCGACGGAGCATGTTATGGCATCTTCCCTCCAATCCAGATGATGTTCTAGCAGTAACATCTGTTGCTGAGAGAAGCTGTGTGGCAAATGGTACAAATCTGGTAAATTCTTTTAGCTTGATAGTTCATCAACCCTCCTTTTTTTATAACCTAGAATTAATGGGGACATAGTTTTTCAGTGAGTGATTAACCCATTGACTCCCAGGGGTTCCCCATGCTGGTTTAGGCCGGTTTGGACGTCAAATGGTTAATATTAATGAATTAATGATGAAATGGTATATGAAATGAATCATATACCACAATGACATACCACAATGAACCCACAAATGACCAGCTCCCAACGTGAGTGGCTTCATAGCTCAGTTGGTTAGAGCGTCGCACCGGAATCGCGAGGTCACGGGTTCAAACCCCGTTGAAGTCCTGAATTTCAGGCCTCTCTACGCAATTGCAAAAATTGCACTCATAACTGCGAAGATCATATCTTCACTTGATTTCATATCCGCAGTTCATATTATGATTCATTTCATATACCATTTCATCATTGATTCATTCCTCACGGGACCATTAGAACCCACAAATGACCAGCTCCCAACGTCAGTGGCTTCATAGCTCAGTTGGTTAGAGCGTCGCACCAGAATCGCGAGGTCACGGGTTCAAACCACGTTGAAGTCCTGAATTTTTCAGGCTTCTCTACGCAATTGCAACAATTGCGCTCATAACTGCGAAGATCATACCTTCACTTAATTAATGAATTGCTGTACATTTGCAAATTGGATGTGCCAATCCAAAATGCTTATGACGCTGTTAACAGTCTTTAGTGGTCAAATAAATAATTTTTGGCGGATTATTGTCCAACCTCGTTCCCAGGGTCTCTCTTTTCCGTCTCCATTGTCTTACCACGACAATGGAGACAGAGAAGAGAGACCCTGGGAACGAGATTGGGACAACAGCGACGACTACGAGAACGTTGCCAAGTCGCTCGGCATGGAAAGTGTGAGTGCAAATTTTTAAGAATGAAATTGGTGAAAAAGGGGTTGATATTTAGAGAGAAAATTGAAAATTCAACGTCAGGTTCCTCGCGTCCTCCCGCAAAACTTCTAATTTGATCATTTCACGTCGTTAGGGAGCTTAAGCAACGACAACGGCGGCCTCAACGAGAACGTCATCTCAAAATACAAATTTGCGTTATTTTAATCGCTTCGTGACTATTTCAACGTTTTTAATATGACAAGGGTGTGGTAATGCCTCAAAGATGACACCAGTCGGAACGGCACTCCATTTTAGGAGAGAAAATGAAAATTTATCCTCAAGTTCTGACGTTCTTTATAAAACCAAAAACTTGTCTATTTCACGTTGTTGTTTTGCTGACGACGGCAACAAAATGGACAAAAGTGAAAAACGCACGTGCAGGGCGTGCAAAGCTATTGTTTTTACCCACTAAATATGCAAATTTGTGACGTTCTCGTTGCCGTCGCCGTTGTCGTTGCTTAAGCTCCCTGTTGTCAAGACGAGAACGGCAAAGAAATGTATCAAAATGTAAAACGCACGTGCAGGGCGTGCAGAACTATTGTTTTTGCTAATTAAAGCAGCCTACTGTTATGTGGCGTTCTCTTACCCGTCGTCGTCGTTAGGGAGCTTAATAGGGAGCTTAAGCAACGACAACGGCGACGGCAACGAGAACGTCACGAATTTGCATATTTAGTGGGTAAAAACAATAGTTTTGCACGCCCTGCACGTGCGTTTTTCACTTTTGTCCATTTCGTTGCCGTCGTCAGCAAAACAACAACGTGAAATAGCCAAGTTTTTGGATTTATGAAGAACGTCAGCACTTGAGGATAAATTTTCATTTTCTCTCCTAAAATGGAGTGCCGTTCCGACTGGTGTCATCTTTGGGGAATTACCACACCCTTGTCATATTAAAAACGTTAAAATAGTCACGAAGCGATTAAAATAACGCAAATTTATATTTTGAGATGACGTTCTCGTTGCCGTCGCCGTTGTCGTTGCTTAAGCTCCCTAATATTTTACGACGACGACGGCAACAACAACGGCGCAAAACAATGATATCATTGGTTAAAAGGGCATAAATAATTCTGCTGCACGTGCAGCACGGATTTTAGGACGGATTCGTGCGGTACCTCTGCATAAGGACGACGTGAAATTACCAAATTTGAGGTTTTGACGACAACGTGAGCATACAACAGAGAATCTTTCATTCTCTGTTTTGACTTTGTAACTGCTGGTATCAATTTGTTTTTAGAATAACTGCGAAAGAATTATGATAAAGCAAAGTGATATTTTGAGGTGACGTTTTTGTTGAAGTCCCCGTCGTAGATCTTAAGGTCCCTAATCTTGCGTAAGGTCCCGACTGACTCACCCGGACGATCGTACTTCACTTACAGCGATTATGACAATTATAACTCCTGGGGTTCAAACCATTTACGATAATATTTATAAATTGTCGATGCTGCCATTTACAATGTATTTGTTGAACACATTTAGCCAAAAAACGCAAACGATATCTTTTCTGTTGTTGCCTATTTTTGATACATGAGGGCCGTTTATATGAGAGAAAATAGGCCGCGGCTTACATAAGACGCGAACACCCCGTATAAATGGTACAAAATCTACGTTGACGGCTTTCTCAAGCCGCGCCTTATCCTGGCCTGGGAGTTTATACTCGTATAAATAGTTCCTTTCGCGTATTATGTCCGCGGCTTATTTTCTCTCGTATAAACGGCCCAAATGTATTTGTTGAACACAAAGCCAAAAAACGCCAACGATATTTTTTCTGTTGTTGCCTATGTTTGATACAATGTATTTCAGCGGTTTGAAGAAGTTCCAGCTGATGGTTTGTACTGCCTGGAGCTATCGAATCATTCAAGAGAACAAGATCGTGCCCACCCTTTCAGTATTTGTAAATTTGAGTGGAAGGAAACTTTAGAAAATTCACAAGACTCGATGTTTTTAACTTGCCCTGTTGCACCATTTAACAGACAAATGCCGGATGAACAAGATTTACAAACTATTGAAGTTAATAGGAAACTATTTTCTCCGCCGAACAACATAGAAGTATTGAAGCGTACAGAAGAAAACTCTGTCAAAGAACCAGAAACATATGTCCGACGAGTGAGCGGAGAAAATGGCGCAGTCGAAGAGTATATTCCTGAAGATGGAGCGGTGGAAAACCTTGCCGAAAACAAGGTCTCTTGTCTTAAAATCGCCGAAAACAAACCTAAATTGGAGGATTTGGGAAGCGAGGACTCCTGTTGTCATTCTCATTTCGGGCAAACTCTTGAAGAATGCCTTAGCGTTTCAAACGTAACTTTGAGTTCGACTCAGCGTAGTGGAACATCAACAAGAAGTGGTGATTTGAATGTTGTCAGGGATACGTTTTTCCAAGAGTCAAATAGTACTTCAAGGCTAGATTTGGACTCAAAGACCTTGAAAGGCTGCCGCGTTGAAACAGTGAATAACCTTTGGACACCAGCCAAAGCTTCTGAGAGAACAGACATACCACATGTGGACAGTTTAAGTAATTCAAGTGTGTTAAGAGAGAAATCTAGGTTTGAAGATTTCAGAGACTTGTTTGTAATGGTTCTCGGAGAAGCAGTAAAGAAGCGGGTTTTAAATTTACCAAGAGCAGACAACGACTTAAGTTTGCTGGATTCCAAAGAAACCTCAACAAGTATGTTGGCAGGAAGTGTTTCACAAGAGCAAACAATAATAACTTCGTTACAAGGTAACAAAGATGCTCGAGTTGGCGTGTTATTTTCTGGCGGAATCGATTCGATGATGATTACAGCTTTAGCAGATAAGTAAGTATAAAAAGAATAATAGTACTAAAAATTATAGTGAAATTAAGGACGGTTCCTACTAATTCAAAGGTATTTTTTGCGCGGTTTACTGAATATGCGGGAAGAGCATATCTTAACAAGTATTATTGAAATCCAAAAAGAAAATTGAGGTAGCAACGCATTTTTCGAAGATAATTAATCAACAAATTGAAGCTTAATTATCTCTGAAAAATGCATGGTTACTCCCAATTTTCTTTTTGGATACCAAGAGCACTTGCTAAGTTCTGCTTTCTCCGCATAGTTTAGAACCGCGCAAAAATATCCCGGTATTAATAACCACCACCCATAGGAAATCCGTGTATCTCGAGATGCGCAGAACGTATGCGCAATAACAATAGCAGGCACCGTCCTTAATGATAACGGTACGTCATTTACCAGCCAGGAGGTCCCTATTGGAAAAATGTGCTTGAGAACGCAAGCCATTTAGTGTCATTCTATGTAAACTGGTCCAGTAATATCGCGTTTAACTCTGTCTTTCCACCTCTGAGTTACTAGAGAGAAAACTGCTGAAAAATATACACGAGGATCATCTTTTAAACTGAAACAAGAAGGAAGTGGGAATACTTTTCGAAGTAGCTTAAAAATAAAGATGTTTAAAAACGACTCAATGTATTGATGACTGTGATCTTTGTCAAACGGTTGATTCATTACGTATCGATTCCACCCGGCTTCGTCGGAGAGATAAGAAAACAGTTGTGCCCGCATCCAGAACCGATCAGAAAGCACAACTTTTCAATTTCCGCCCGCTTTTGCTCTAAAGAAAAGAAAACAAGATAGATGCAGTACAATCGTATTGTTTGAAGCTGCAACAAGGGTGATTTTTATATGCTGACGTACTGTAAAAGGTGCCGTCTCCTTCTAATAAGGTATATTAAAAAGCGAATACACCGCACACAATTTCCAGTGTATACAGTATAATTATACTGAATAGTGGATTGTGTATCGGTTTTGCTTTAAATCACGAGTTGAACTGCATGGCCTTCGACTTTGCAACCATTTAAGCAATTGTCTTTATTAAAGCGTTGTTTTTTCTTGTGTTTTGTTCAGGTGCAACCCCAAAAGCTGCATGTAAATTGAAAGCTAAAAATATGTGGTTTTTCCTATTATTATAATCTTTTTTTTTTAATTGCCAACCTTTTTATCCAAAGCTACAGACGACAGAAAGATGCCTTGGTGCCTTACCTTGTTCTTGGCAACCAAGCTTAAGCATTATTTTTTGGTTTTCATTGATTAGAGCGGTTTACAATTGAGTGTCGTAAAACAAATACTTAAGTATAATAACTTCGATCAATTACAGCAGGAGCAAACAGCGCCGCAATGAACCAATCCGTGTTCGTAGCAACTTCATGTAACTTACTCAAAGCGCGGAGAAAATCGCGCGTGCAAGTTGCGATTGGTTTTAGTTTTCCTTTTCATAGGTTGATAAACTAGCGCGAAACTTTGAAACCAATTACTAAGCGTAGCAATTGCACTCCCGTAGTTACTTTCGAGAGTCCTTTGAAAACTGCTCTAAACAGACTTAATCATAAACGAATGAAGGGGTTTAGTTTCGATTGAAACTGTCGTGCTGCGTCACTCGGTGGGAGAGTAAAACACGAAAAATGTGGTTTGATAAGGATCTAATTGTCACCGTGAAAAGATGAAATGGCTGACCTTTTCAGAGCGAATAGAAGAATGGCGTTATTCACCATTTCCCTAGGGGCTTTTCATGGCCAATGAAACGCAATCAACCAAACGATAGAACAACGACAACAATAGGAGGATACCTAAACTTCGAGCTAGGATCCGAGCCAGGATTCCAGCCAGGATTCGAGCTAAGATGAGCTTTCTCCGATATTTATTCTCGAATCTCTCGGTTAGGTTAGGTCTATTTAGGTTGGTTCTAGTTTAGTTAGGTCTAGTTAAGGTTAGGGTAGGTCTCGGTTAGGTTAGTTTAGGTCTTGGTTAGGTCTCGAATCCTGGCTCGGATCCTAGCTCGGATCCTGGCTCGAATCCTGGCTCAAATCCTACCTCGGATCCTGGCTCGGATCCTAGTTCGGATCCTGGCTCAAATCCTGGCTCGGATCCTGGCTTTATTCTTAGTTTATCTCCAACAACAGCAGCAAAAAATTAATTGTTAACTAAGAATCCGAGCTGGCCGGAGGCAACCCAGTTGGCTGTTTACAAGTTTAGCCGAGGTTTACTAGGCTCAAATTCAAGGAGTGGCTAGAACGGTTCTTGAACGCGGCTGAGATCTCTGGATCTGAAGGCAAGTGCTCTAACCCCTGAGCCACACTCGTCTGCCTATTATGGTACCATTGGTTAAAAGAGCATAAACAATCGTGCTGCACGTGCAGCACGGATTTTAGCCAGTATATTTGCGGTCCTCTGCATAACGACGACGTGAAATCACCAAATTTGAGGTTTTGACGACAACGTAATAAGCATGCAACAGAGAATCTTTCATTCTATGTTTTGACTCTGAAACCCGTCGCACCGATTTATTTTTTAGGATACTTCGCCCATATTGTAGGACGTGCACGAGACTGAATTATCGCGAAAGACTTAGGCCGGTGATACACGGTTCCACATTTGTTGATCAACAAATGTTGCAGCAGTTGTTCAACAAATGTTCAACAGTGTGTCATGCCATGTTGAATGTTGGATGTGCAACGTAGTTGCACGATGTTGAACGAAAATAGAGACCAGCTCTATTCCGTTCAACACGTCTGTGCAACATTGTTCAACATTTTGTTGAGCAAAAAATGTTGCAAGATGTTGAACCGTGTGACATTGGCTTTATGATAGGGCCAAGTTCTATTTTGAGGTGGCGTTTTCGTCAACCGTCGCCGTCGTAGATCTTAACGTCCCTATTTATCAAAATAATAAACTTAATAATAACTGAATGAACTTTATTTAATAAGTAACAACTGAATTTAGCGTTGTACAGAAAAAAGTCAAATCAAACAACTAATATCGAACCGTAGGTTGGTCTTTTAGAAGATGGGAAAACCGGAGTACCCGTAGAAAAAATTCTCGGAGCAGAGTAGAGAACCTACAAACTCAATCCATATATGATGCCAAGTCAGGGAATTGAATACGGGCTAATTTGCCCTATCCCCTGCTCCCATAAGTTGCCTTGTTATATTCCACACGATAAATCCGTTTCGTTTCATAGGTTTGTACCGGAAGGCGAAGCCATAGACCTTATAAACGTTGCATTTGAGCAAAAATCTCAACTGAACAACTCCCAAAAAAAGAAAAGAAGAAAAGAGAAGATGAGTGAAGGAGGAAATGCAACGGGGACAGCAAAACAAACAACGATGAACTTCAATGTTCCGGATCGATTAACTGGAATATCAGGCTTGGAAGAACTGCAACGTTTAAACCCGGCACGACGGTGGAATTTCATTGAGGTGAGATATTGTCTTACAAATATACCAGTGATCTTTATCTAAATTAACGCTGAAAGTCATGACTTACGCTTTTCTCATAATTCAAGCCGTGAACTTAAAATTAAGAACCACTACACACGAGGAGGTAATGAGAGTGCTACCGCTCTGTCTGTAGCTTTCATTAAAATGGCCTCACTTCATTAAAGATTTCAGCCAAAGACGAAAAAGTTAGAAATACCTGGTACATCATAGTAAACTAATCCACAGGAAAGTGCTACCCAGTAGTTTTCATTTGAATGGGCACATTTCAGGATTTCGTTTATAGACTCAAAAGTAAGAACTACTTTGTACAGCACAGCATGATAAATGGCACTACAGGGAAGCACTGACCCCAGGATTCATTTGAATCGTCACACTTTAGGGTTTCATTCACACACTCAAAAGATAGAACTTCCTTTTACATCATAACAAACAACACCACAGGAAAGTACTGCTCAGTAGCTTTCATTTGAATGGTCACACTTTTGGATTTCACCAACAGACTCAAAAGTTAAAAACCACCTTGCACAGGATGATAAACATCACCACAGGAAAGTACTGCTCAGTAGCTTTTGCATAACTGATGGTCACACTTTAGGTTTTTATCCACAGACCCAAAAGTTACTCCTCGTACAGCACCACCGGAAAAATATAGCGATGTTTGTCGTGACGTCATCCATTGTTATTAATATGCCAACCAGAACCAAATTGGTTGTTGAAACAATGACTTCTTTTGTTCTGTGGTTGGCAAATTTGAATTTCAAAAGAAATGTGACGTCAATGTTTGTAAACAAGAAATATTGCTATAGCTTTCATTGAAATTGCCTCACTTTTGAGTTTAGGCTTACTAATAGGTGCTGGAACACGTATGTACCCTTTTGTAAATCGCTACATTGCGCTCTTCTCCTTTTTTCTGTTATCTAAAGGTTGATGTCACAGTTGAAGAATTACAGGAGATGAGGTAAAGAACTTGTTAAAGAAAAGAAAGCGAGATATATGAGTCTACAACAAGTTTTTCTGTTTACTGGTGCGTTAAGTCCCAGCTACCCGTTCTGACATTGTTAAATTAGACCTTCCAGCAGCTAAAGAGTTGACTAAGGCCCGATTCACACGCTACCGGACGAATTTTCTACCGGTTGAAAATTCGTGCTTTTAGGGTTCCGTTCACGCGGAACCACGCTAAACGTACAAAAATTTAGACGCCTCGCCGTTCAAAAATTTGAACGCCCAAATCGGGGACGAAGTTTTAACCGGTACGGTCGAAAATTTAACCGGCGCGCTGTGAACACCTTGAGCGCCTAAATTTTTGCACGGCAAATTTAACCGGCGCGCTGTGAACACCTTGACCGCCTAAATTTTTGCACGTCAAAGGCGTGATTGCATGGATGCGTGCTAACTCAGGTACTATCGTTAGCCTTTCTCTTTTTTGACGCCATTTTGGATTTCGTTAAGTAGCGGTAAAACCACAGACAAAGGTTAGACTTAATCCGGTTCGTCAGTTCCGTGTGAACAGAGGGAAAATATTGCACGGTTCCGTTCGAACAAAATGGCCGGTCAAAGTTTTCAACCGGCAGAAAATTTGTCCGGTACCGTGTGAATCGGGCCTAAAACTCAGTCAGCGAAATACGTTATCTACTGTTCGAATGAACAACTTCCATTGGAAAGCTGGTTAACAAACTCCACTGAAACGATGCCCACAACTTCGTGCCTTAAAGAGCAAAAACAGTGGCTCTGCACGCTCTTCACGTCTTCACGCCCTGCACGTGCGTCATTAAGGCAAACGGTTTGAAATGGCCAAATTTGAGGTTTTGTGGACGACATGAACGCATACCAGGGATTTTGCACTTTCCTCTTTTATTGTCAACGCCGCTTATGCCAATTGCTGGTTTTCACTCACGTGATCAACAGCCATGTTTTTCAACGAAAACAAAAGGAAGCGTTTGCATAATAATACAGTTAAATTCCCGGAGGATTTGGTCGGGGCACCAACATGGCCGCCTTTTCTTTGTTTAGGGCACCAACATGGCGGTCGTGACGTCATGTGAAAACCGAGAATTGAATTCCAGGAGAGTCGTTTCACATTTTAAAGGCGAAATAAGTTGCAATAATCCAAAATCCATTGCTCTTGTGATAAATTAGATCTTACGTTTGTTTTCGTCGGCGTCCTTGTTGAAGAAAAGTTAATTTAAAGGAGATAATTTCGCTCCTGAACCGGCTTCCATGGACGAGAAAAATCGTCTGGCGTTAGAGTAAAATCTATATCACATGGTTAACGGGGAAAGCTTTTGAGTAGACCCATGGCGCTTTCCTTTTGTCAGAACTGGCCCGTCAGAGCAGTCAGTTTGCAAAGAAAATGCAACAATTTGAAGTAACACGTGAATGATAATCCCTCGCATTCTTGAATTTTATATTTCTCGTCAGAACACGCCATATTAGCCATTTGGTGTCCCCCCTGAACTCTGTACTGGATGACAGCATTGGCTGTGCATTGTGGTTTGCAGCCCGGGGGAGAGGGCATTTGCGCGCCTCCTCTTTGAAGGCGGGCATCGCGGTGGACGAGAAAACGCTTTACACGAGCAAAGCAAAGGTATGAATTCAACCTTTAAATTGTCATCAAAATATTTGTTTCAACAGGTGCGAAAAACAAAACAGATAAACAGGTAACTTCAATGTCGAGATCAGGGATAGAAATAGGAAGCTGCCCAATGCGGACAGTAAAAAGTAATTCAAGTAATAGGCAACTTCCAGTTTGAAATACAGATTGAAAGTTGGGCTCAGGGGCCGCTGTATTTGCAACCGTTCATATGGTAGTCGTATTTGTGATTAACGATTTATCGCTAATGACTCCAATCTCGACTCCTATGACTCGAGCATACTCGGAAAAACCCGAATGCTCCGAATTGGACCCTACTCGGAAAATCTCGAATGCTCCGAATTGGACCCTAACCTATGACCTTCCGCTGAGCTACAGGAAGATCGTGGGCGCTGTGTCATTAGGGAATTTAAACAAGGAGAACGGCAAGGTTAACGAATTGTTCACTTCAAAATATAACTTAGCGCTATTTTTTTCACGATGATTCCACTTTGTTCGCATTGTACGTAACTGGATTGGTACAAACGGTTGAAAAGATACGGTTCATTGTAATATGCTTACGTTGTCGTCAACACCTGAAATATGGTGAATTCATGTTTTCGTTTTGTGGAGTACGGCAAAAAATTCCCGGAAATGCGTGCCGCACGTGCAGCACGAGTATTTTTTCCTTTTGTGAACCAATAATATTTTCCCTTTTTACGTTATCGTCGCCGTAGCAGGCGTTAAGCCTGGTTTCAGTCATTCTCGTCACCAGAGCCTCGGATCGACCCAAGGCTCTGGGAAACTTTATGTAGGAGAACATGGCGCGGTAGGGTTCTCATAGCCAAAAATTGGCTATTTAAACCTTTTTACGGCGCCTGCTTACTCCTCGTGCCAACATGAATGCACCAATAGACCTTATTCACGATGACTGCCATGTTGGATTTGCTATTATCATGCAAATTAGCTACACACTTCTGAGGGGGCAAACAACACAAGTTCCAGAGGTTATAACGAACATGTTAGCCACACAGATGATTTGTTTCACGTTCATTGAATGTTTATCTCCCAAGTAGTAAAACAGAATGACAACACAAGTTACTTCGACGTTTTTTAGTAAAAAATGAGCAGCTAACGAAGTAGGAAGTTAAACTGTCAAAGGCAATCAAAAGATATATAATTATTATAAAAGGGACTTAATTCTATATACTAAAATGGACTTTGAGCAATGGTATTTCAATATTTTGACGAGCCGATTTTCCGCAATGTGCCTTTTTTCTAATGTTTGCCCCCCAGCATAACACATGGCTAATTTGCATGACAATTTGAAAACCAACATGGCGGCAATCGTGAATAAGGCCTATTAGAGACGTTTTTGTTTGTTTTTCACGAAAAGCAATGAGAAGACACTTTGTTTCAGGGTTCCCCAGAGCTCTTGTCTCCCTCAGCCAAGAGAAGAGCTCTGGGGTCGAGATTGAGTTTCAGTTCACTAGCGACGCAAGCACAAGCGCAAGCGCATGCGCAAGCACGTGCGCAAGCACATGCGCAAGCATATGCGCAAGCACGTGCGCAAGCACATGCGCAAGCATAAGAGCGACTATTTCTCCGGGAAAACGGGAGAGTATGAGCATATGATTTTGATGCTTATGTCGACGTTCGTTTTCGCTTGCATAAGCATTTTATGCTTGTGCTTGTGCTTGCGTCGCTAGCGAAAACCATGCTTTCGGGAGCTTAAGCAACGACAACGGCGACGGCAACTAGAACGTCACAAATTTGCATATTTAGTGGGCAAAGACAATAGCTTTGCACGCTCTGCACGTGTGTTTTGCACTTTTGTCCATTTCTCTGCCGTCGTCAGCAAACCAACAACGTGAAATAGCTAAATTTGAGGTTTTATGAAGAACGTCAGCACCGAAAGGATAAATTTTCATTTTCTCCCCTAAATTAAGCGCCGCTCCGACCAGTGTCATTTTTGAAGAAGTACCACACCCTTGTCATATTAAAAAGGTTGAAATAGTCACGAAGCGATTGAAATAACGCAAATTTATATTTTGAGATGACGATCTCGTTGGCGTCGCCGTTGTCGTTGCTTAAGTTCCCGGTTGTTGCTTAAATTCCCTATTGAACTGGTGGCGTTCGTCCTGTGTGCTGCTGGAACTGAACCATGAAAAAAGGTGGAATTCCCGCAATTGTATCTGGAAAAAGGTGGTGAATGATACTGGGCCCGGCAAATAAATGAAGTCTGAGGTGTAATCATCGATGGTGACAGTTGTTTCTTTTGGTTCCATGTAAACAGGTCCTATTAGTTGGCATGGGAGCTGATGAACAGCTTGGAGGATATTCCAGGCACAGAACACGCTTCATGTAAGTGAGGATCCTTGACCTTAAATCTTTGAGGTCCTACCACAGTCAACAACCACAAAATAACATCTTAAGTAGCTTAGTACCCCGCAAATAGCTAGAAAGCCAATGTCGGTGGGGCAAAGCGAAAAAAAAAGAACACACCTGACTAAAGGACAATAAGCTTAAAGTGCCCATCACGTCAACACAATTTGTCTTCCACTTTTATTTATTCTCCGAAATCGTCCCAAATACATTGCGCTGTTCTTAGAACCTTTGGATTGAAAATCCACTTTTTTGTTTGCTTTGAAAGATAAAGCGGAAAAAGTGGTTATACTTTGATTCATTACCGAGCAATGAAGGGCAAAGGGTTCGATACCAGTTTTATTTGAAGTTTATTTGTTATTTTTGCCAAAAAGAACATACAACAACTAGAATGATTTAAGAAGAGGGAAAAAAAAAGAAAGGAAAGGCAGGGAGGTGTAAAAGAAGCTGAAAAGCTGAAAACTGGTTAGACCTCCTCGGTAAATGCATGATCTAGCATGGATCGATTCTATCAAACCATAGTTAGTAGAGGGGGACTAACTATGATCAAACGAAGGACTGAGATAATTACTTAATTAAATCGTCGGAAACTGGAAGAGATGACATAGGATAAAAGGCCAATAGGTAGACAGATTACGCTTCAAATCTTGAACAATCATGAATTTCGTAAGAAACAGTAAACAACGGATTTATTCGTTATTATGACAATGATACAGTCCCAAGAGTAAATAACTTCTGTTGTTTTTATGTAAAGAACATCCCAAATCGTATTGCATTATGGGATTGGAAAATAGCCAGTACATTTATATTTGACCAGCTCCCAACGTCAGTGGCTTCGTAGCTCAGGTGGTTAGAGCGTCGCACCGGTATCGCGAGGTCACGGGTTCAAACGCCGTTGAAGTCCTGAATTTTTCAGGCTTCTCTATGCAATGGACCTCTTTAGCTTGTACGTTATGTTTTCCCATTTCAGACCACGTGATGTTACTCTAGGGAACAGTGTCTTTCAAATGTCGTCTTATGCACGTGCATATGTATGCATAACTTATGAAAAAACAAAAGGAAAATTCCCTTGGGAACGTCACGTGGTCTGAAATGGGAAAACAAAACGTACAAGCTAAAGAGGTCCATTGCTAAAATTGCGTCCATAACTGCGCGGATCATAGCTTTACTTGATTTCATATCCGCAGTTCACTATATGATTCATTTCATATATCATTTTGTTCACTGTTACATTAATATTTCTTAATAACTATTGCAAATAAATAGCTCTCTAACGAGGGTTGAATAGTTTGGAGTTTAAAAGTCGGTTTGAGATCCGAAAATGGAAACCTAAGATTTACATCTTCTGTTTGTTTACCGTCTAGTAATGAAGGCTGGGAAGGTCTTATGGACGAGATGGAAATGGAAGTCAAGCGAATATCGAAGCGAAATCTTGGCCGGGACGATAGGTGTGCTTTAAATTTCATATTGAACTGTCATGTTGACCGAATAGCAGATTTACTGGCCAGAAAACCTACTAACTGACAAGCTGACTCAAGATAGGGGGACTGATTGGTCATCACCGACGCACCCGCGAAATGACAGACCGACTCACTCGAGCTTACGCTCGAAATGTAAGCTCACAAATTTGTCTTGCAGACTTGAGAGGTTAATTTACCTTTATGAACTCGTTTGATAAAACTAAATTTTCGTGTTTGACTCCCGATAGATGCAGCACCACGGTTTCTTTAGAAAATAATCGCCGGTCGTCATTGAGGGACTCACTGATAGACGGACTAAGTCAATAGGCAGACTGACCTACTTAGACTTAGCCGACTGACCTTCCCGTTGACAGACTTCTCAATCGACGCACTTACTGACTAACCATCCATCCGATTATATGACCGACTGACCAATATTAATCTAAGAAAAAAGACCAGGGCCCGGTTCCTCGAAAGCCGATTAACTTAATCCAGGATTAGCGTAAACGTTTGGTTCACGTTTTCAACTTTTTGGTGAAAGTTTCTTTTGCTTATTTTTGTTTTTCAAGATTGACGTCTTCTCATGTAAAGTTCTGCCGAAAATCTGCGTTGAACAGCATTTCGGAGTAGAGAAATGAACTGCTTGGTTTATTTTTAATCTGGGATTAGCGTTAATCGGCTTTTGAGGAACTGGGCCCAGGAGTACAATTCGTACGCGTCCAGACGAATTATGCGTCTCTCGTGTTTCTCGTCTAGTGTAAAGACCGGACGAACTTGGGAAAACATTTTTTTGCTTCTGTTAAATTCGTCTAGTATAAAGACTTCGAAGATGCTCTAAACTGGATAGTTCGTCCAGACGCATTATACGTCTTGTGCCCGTCTTTATATTAAACGAATTTGACAGACGCAGAAAACATGTTTGCCCAAGTTCGCCCCAGACGGATTATTCGTCTATTAGAAAAAACGGCTATTGGCTGGCTGACCACATTAGCAACAGCGACTAACCTCTTTTGAAGTACTTTTATTTCTCTACTTTGACTCGTTTCAGGTGTATATCGGATCATGGCCGCGAGGCTCGTTTCCCTTTTCTTAATGAGGAAGTTGTCTCCTTTTTAAATGCCTTGCCTGTCTGGATAAAGGTAATAATAGGCCCTCACTGTTTGTTGCGCTTGGAAAATGAAAGAAATCTCGAACAGCTGGAATTGCTCCGGCTCGCCGGCGCCTTAAACAAATAACACACTTTTCCCGTGTTCTATACAAACTTCCAGCCTGCATCCACTCAACAAATAGAGTCCATTTTGCCGTGCATCGGTTTCAATGAAAGATCATTAGTAAAAACAAAAAGAGTGGCACACCAGGCGATAGCCGAGGAACTACCACACCGTTGTCATATTGAAAAGGTTGAGATAGTCATGAAGTGATTGAAATAAATGTGGTAAGAACATCAGTGACGCTCTCGGCAATCGCCTCGTGTGCCCCTTTTTCTTCTGTGATCTATCAAGGCCGGGACACACTAGGCGACAAGTCGCAGCGACATGTCTCTGCGACATATTGCTCCATGTGTACTACTTGCAAAACAAGTCGCTGCGACACGACGCCTGTTCGGAGCACACGCAGTGATCTCGTTTGAGGAGGAAATTGAACTAGTTTTCTAATTCAATATGGCTGACCATATGACGCTCTCTCATTGGTTGATTTATATTTTGTCACAGCGACTTGTTGCCGGAAGTGTACACACGATGCGACAACGCTGCTTTCGCTAAATTTGTCGCTGCGATAAGTCGCATGAATTCAAACTGGTTTGAATTCGTGCGACTGATCGCGGCGACAAAATTCTGCCGCAGCGACAATGATTTTCATGAAATTAACCGTGTCACACAAGGGGATTTGTTCCGGCGACTTGTTCCCGCGACGTGTCGTAGCGACTTATCGCCTAGTGTGTCCCGACCTTTAGGAAGCTTAAGCAAACGACAACGGCGACGGCAATGAGAACTTTATCTCAAAATACTTCGTGACAAAATGCTTCGTGACTATTTCAACCTTTTTAATATGACAACAGTGTGGTAGTTCCTCAACAATGACACTAGTCGGAACGGCACTCAATTTAGGAGAGAAAATGAAAATTTATCTTCATTTGCTGACGTTCTTCATAAAACCTCAAATTTTGCTATTTCACGTTGTTGGTTTGCTGATGACAGCAAAGAAATGGACAAAAGTGAAAAACGCACGTGCAGAGCGTGCAAAGCTACTGTTTTTGCGCACTAAATATGCAAATTTGCGACGTTCTAGTTGCCGGCACCGTCGTCGTTGCTTAAGCTCCCGAAAGAGACGCACGGCAACATGGAATCTATTTGTTTTGTATAATAAAGAATTAAAAGTTTTTTTGTTAAAAGGATGACGTCAGTTATGCGTCTGCCCTCTTAAAGATCATAGATGAGAACCAATCAAAATGCGTGCACTATTGAGCTTATTATATAAAACCAGGAACCCATAAGGGTTGAAACGTGTAACGGCCCCTTGTGTGCTGGGAAACAAGCTTCTGAATATTCAATTTGCTAAGTACCATATTTGGAACAACAAGAGAGAAACATTCAACCAATCAGTTCGCAAGAACACCGTGACGCAATACCACCAATGTTCTCGCGCGAAATTAACTGGAGCGAGGGGTTCCAAATATGGTACTTAGCACTGAATATTCGGAAGCTGTGAACGCGCGTTACACGTTTCGACCCTTATGGGTTTCTGATAAAACTCAATAGACGTACATTAAGCGTACACCAATTCTGAAGTTGCTGTCAGCGCTTGCACTGTACGTGGAGCCAGAAGGCAAGAAATGACGAAAATGCAACGTTTTCTTAATTTTGCGTCAAACGCAAATTTCATACTGACGTTTGCCTGTCCGAAAATAGGAAGCTCAATATTTTAATACTCTTAAATAATTTCAGACGGACCCAGGTCTTCCCAGGGGCACTGGAGAAAAGCTGCTTCTTCGTCAAGCGGCCAGATTGCTTGGTTTGACGTCATCGTCGGAGTTACCAAAGAGAGCAATTCAGTTTGGGTCTCGCATCGCGAAATTGGAAAGCAGTGGCGAGAAAGGGTCGGAGGCCTGTGCCAGACTGGAGTGTTAGTATCCTGTGATACAGCGATTGGAAGTGACGAAGATAAAAGCCTCTTCGTGCTGCAAAACAAACTGTGGGAATTTCTTTATACAGAGTTGCCTTGCATAACTAAAAGACCTTCGAGGACCACTTCATGAGGTCTGCTATCAAATGGGAAAGTTTTAACTAAAAACATCTTAAATCTGGCTGCCTGTTTATCTGTCCACCCATTTGTTTATACACCTTTATCTGTACACCTATCATGCACACCTATCATGAGAATGGATATAGCTTGGTTACTCATGACATGCCACGGGCACTTAATGGGGTTAAATACGTATACCATGGCAACCGATTGGCTCCGGTCACAACTGACCCGCAGTTAGCGCTAAATCGGTTGAAATATCATGGCAACCGATAAGCTTTGGTTACATCTGTAATTTAGCCTGTCTAGAACAACTACCAATTAATGTTAAGTTTTCATTCTTCTAACTCGGTGCATGTTCGTTTTTGATTGTTGCTAAATCGAGTAGACATGCTCCGACTTTGTGCGAACCTCTTCAATTGTTTTCTTGACCTGTGCGGTTAATGTCATGATTGACATTTGTGACATAAAAGTTATTGTACCTGCTAAATAAATAAATATTTATGTCAAAAAGTGTAGTGTATGACACTTGGACTTCAGATGACTCAATTAAACACATGGGGTGTTAACGGAAAACCAGGCCAAAGAATATGCGAAGTGATTTAATGTCTTAACTAAACGGAGTATCTTTAACTTTAATTTTTGTACTAAAGATTACATTCACTACTTGCACAAGTCCCATAAATACACCTCTTTTACCCCACCTTCCCCCACCCCCCCAAAAAAATCTTGCATAA
>BLFO01004361.1:938800-956132 GCA_014634245.1 Montipora cactus
AAGATATAAAATTATTATAAAAGGTACTTAATTCTAAATTCTAAAATGTACTTTTAGCAATGTTAATTCAATATTTCGACGAGCCGATTTTCCGCAATTTGCCTTTATTCCAATGTTTGCCCGCCAGCATAACACATGGCTAATTTGCATTACAATTTGAAAACCAACACGGTGGCTATCGTGAATAAGGGCTATTTGACTCTATTATTATGCAAAACGTGGGCTACATTTTTCTATTGTTTTGGCACCAACATGCCCGTCTTATCATGTGAGTGCAATCAAAGAATAGAGATATTATGCTTCGCGCGTTTGCGTGAAACGACAAAGGGCAAACGTAAAAGCGTAACAATTATCTTTTTATTTTAACTTGATTCTCACTTTGGAGAATTTTTCCATATCTGTAGTTACCTGGGAAGAGATTTTTATTACTGAAATCGAACAAGGTTCTTTGAATTTTGTCAAATCGCAAACTTCATCCTGACATCACAAAACAATAGTTTTAATGAACAAAAATAATGGCTATGCTATGCACGCCCCGCAGGTGCATTTTTCATTTTAGTACAAATTCCTGACACTTCTCGTCCTGACAACCACATTAAGGTGGGCAGACACGATGGGTCATGTTGCAGCGACATGTCCCAGGGATATGTTGGAGGAACATGTCCCCTCATGTGAACTGATACTTTTATAATTGTGCAACACCAATATTTGGGGGTGATTTTGTCCCCGCGACATGTCCCATAAAGTTCAGCTTGTTGAACTTCATGGGAGAAGTCGCGGGGGAGCACCCGCCCCAAATATTGGTGTGGCACAATTATAAAAGTATCAGTTCACACGAGGGGACATGTCGCTGCAACATATCCCTGGGACATGTACCCGCAACAATTTCATGTGTGTGCAAATGTTATGATTTGTCCCTGCTAAATGTTCCCGCTACACGTCCCTAATGCATGTCGCCTCAGTGTGTGCTACACACCTTTTTGTCGCTGCAACATGTCGCTGCACCATGTCCCTGCAACATGATCCCCAACGCGACCAGTTCGGTATTTTAGTAGGTCGCCTTTTTAGACTCAGACTTGAACTGAAGAACAACGACAACAACAAGGACAACAACAGCAAACAAAGACAAGTAAACTTAACAAGTTACTTCGGAATTCTATTACGTTTGAGTTTCCGACGTGACTCTTTACTCGTCTGAGGCATTTTGTCTTAAATGAGAGTGGTAAATGCGGGTCTTCATCACGTTTCACGGAAAATAACTTGAAACGACCGTTTCACATTTCACAAACAATAAAATGGCCATTTCAAGTTTCACGGGGTAAAAGAACTTTTTTACATAAAACAAATTTCCTTACGATTGTGAACAGCTACAGCCGCATCTGCCATCAAGAAACTCATCAGAACCTTTACGGTTACATTGGGAAGAGTTTCGCGACCTTCTGAAACGATTTTTGAGCTAGGCTCACGTATTAGTGAGTCATGCAATGATCCAGATGTAGTTGTTGTATCTTCCTCTGCCGAGGTATATTTACATATACAGTCTTTTGTTCTAATTTCTCGAGCACCTACTCCCGCAAAATAAAAATATAAAAAAAAACTAAAAACATGAAGCAAAATCACAGTTCACGGTGACTTAAATTCTCATTTCACTGCTAGTTATTCTCAAAAATCACGTTGAGGAAAAAATGACTTTGAACATTTCACATTTCACGGAGAATAAAAAAAGGACATCACAGTTCACGAAAAAACCCTTCACCACCCTCTAACATTATCTACAAGTCCAACTGTCCTTGAGCCTGCATTTTTAGACCGAGATCTTAAGTTTGTGTAACAGGTAGTTTTTTCATCAATCAATCAGGTAGTCTTTTCATTAATATTCATAATAAGAATTCTTGGAAATGAACCTCGAAGTGAGGAGACAAAAAAAGGTCAGCACAAAGGGTGAATATCGAAAAAAATTATTATTGTTGTTGATTGATTCAACGAGTTTGTCAACTTTTAGACTGTTCAATATTTTTAAAGTAAGCTGCAAACATGACACAGCCAGTTCAAGAGAAACTGAATTTTTAATAACTTTTTGGCTGGACGAACAAAAACACATTATTTAAGTCCTTAGGGTGCAGGATTTCTTTCAAATAACCTTATGTAGTTCTTCAAGTAACATGCTAGGGGAGCTTCTTGTTTTTACAATCCACGTGAAAGTAACAAAGGCTAAAAACTGAAGAGAAAATTCTTCGCAACGTGAAGCTCGTGAAGTGAAACTCGAACTTGAGTTTATGAATGGTCCATTCTTGAAATTTAGGAGAAACTAGACGCATATGTCTGCGTAAACTCGGACTTCCCAGATGTCCTGGGTCTTCAAATGAAAAAGAAAGAAAACGAAAAACAGGAGAGATGCGGCTACTAGATTATTATTTATTATTTAGGTTATAAAAGTGATCGCAATGATTCTCCATTTAAAGGGCAGTGCTCCATTTTCTCAGGGCTCCATTTAAACTAGCTCTGCTAAATTGGATGCCCCTGGATAAATATTGAATTTAAAAAAAAATGTTCAATCATACATGTATGCTCGTAAAGTGATCTCTCATAAAGTTCGGGGACCGACTCGTTCCGAAAACGCTGGACATCTTTTAGTGTGGATCAACCGCGAACGGCGTGTGCATTAGAGCGGATTAGACATATTACAATATTCGTGCTAACTTTCAACGACGCCATTTTAGTTCAACGCCTCGTAGGCTCTCTGAAACCTCGCGTATGTGCTCTAAAAGACGAATCATTCATTGCACAACCATGCCACGCATGCGCTTTGGTTAACTTCGCGCATGCACTTTATAAGCTTAAGTGCTTTATGACTGAATGCAAAAGAAAAAAAATCTAAGCCGAAATTTAACCTCGGGCGTTTCCCCTGGAAAACCCTTGCAACCGGGAATATTAACACTTACGGTTCTTTGCATTGATGCATGTGTGGGGAATAAGCTGTTATGTGTAATATTTTTTTGTCTGAATTAATTCTATAAAATCAGTTGAATTTCGTGAAAGGCCGACGGGGAAAGCAATCTAATTTTATTGACTTCACGATAAAGATGATTATAATGGCGTTTCTTTTATCTAAACCTCTTTAGGGCTGTTTACATTTAGAGAAGATCCTAGCGTCAATAGGAAGTTTCTAGAAGGCGAAACAACTTTTTTTAAGTTCACTTAGTCATTTCGGTCAGGATTAGTGTTAAGACGGTATTTATTTATGTTAAGTGGTGTAAATATCTATATCAGTTTTAGCCTTTGTTGCTACAAACCAAACTTCAACGCGACAAAACAATTGTTCGGCAAAAGCCGCAAAAACTCAGTTTTGGCTGTTACTTGCATGGTTTAAATCTAGACATTATCCACAGAGGAATGGCTTTCTCCTCAGCGAAAAAAAGTGTGGGATAAGTTAATTTGCTTAAAAAATTATGAGTTAAAGCAGTTGTCTGAAATGACTTGCCCTACAATGTCAAGTGCTGTGTATTAGTAAGTTCTACCTCAGAACAAAATTAACTGAAACGAGTAAAGAAAAAGTTGCGAAAAACGATTCAAAGGTATTTTCTTCTCTGAATGTGAGAATATTTCTTTCGAAAAGTTGTGGTAAAACTAGTCTGAAAAAGTGAATAATTTACAAATGACCCGCAGGTTGTATCAAAAACAAAACCCTAGAAATTTCAAATCCACAGCAGTGTTGTAAATTGGATTCTTTGTGGAGTATTATCTTTTACGCGTGTGGCTTTGTGATTGTTCGATACGCGAGGGGATTTTGTTTACTCAACGATACAAATCAATTTTCTTACGTTGTTTGTTATTCCCCGTCCATGCACACGTAACTATCCCTTTTTCATTTGAAAACGCAACTTTTCCTTTACGGATACGACTTCCGTCCACACGCATCCGATTAAATCGATCACTGAAAACGGAACTTTTTGAAAACGCTCTTTTCACGAGTACGTATCGACGGACGAAAACGGAACTTTTCAAAAACGCTGACGTCTTACTGTCAGTTCCAATCCACCACACGCAATATTGTAAACTTATTCAAGATGGCGGACAGGCGCCTCACTTTCATGTCTTGAATACTTGGGCTTATTTCAAACCTAATTGTATGCCTGTTTTCCAAGCAAATTTAGCTTTGTTGTTTCTTCAAGCTGACTATTCCAAAAGGCGGCAGAACATTATTAGGTACTTTCACTACGTGTGTCAAGAGGAGGAAGGTTGAAACGACTTGTGGTTGCCAGCCAAGACCTCGACAATTTTGGGTTAGACCTGAAAGTACTAGCGCTTGGTGGGACAACTTTCTAGCCCAAATAGTTACCATAAAAAACGAATACTCACGCGTTAAGCATGCGTAGTCGGGTTGTCCTCAAAAAGTTGTCGTTTTCAAATCGATTTATCGTATACGTGTGGACGGGCGAAAACGATGCGAAACACGGCACGTGCACGGAGCATTGTATCCAGGAGCTATACTCTATGAGGCTTATTGCGTCGAAATAGACGTGAGTAGTCTCTATAATCACATTCACGAGTGTGATAAATAGTTGACAAAAATGGTAGCTCGTGAACAATACAAGTAGTAAGCTGTTGAAATGAATAATCAGTTCTCTTGTCCCTTATAGTAATTTCAAAAATAGAAGGAAAGAGGTTAGATGGAAGTGACGGAGAGAGTCTGTAACGTCTGCTTACAAGAAAACATGGTTCAAAAAAAGAGGTCTCAGATCTGTGTCTGTCTGCCTGTACGCCTTTGCGCTCGTCTACTTCTCGTCTGGGAGTCTCCGGTATTCGCTCAAAGAGTCTTAACATCTCGAGGTGTTATCATTGCAGCCGTCGTGAACTTTTCGTTTGCAGCAGGATTGCAAGTTCGAGCTCCGAGCATGCGCACTAGCTTTTTTAGGTCGAAAATTTAATTTTCTCCTCCTAAGTGCAGTCTTAAGGTTTCTAAAGGGAGATGTATTTAGTTGTCTCAATCATATCTTAAGTTCTTGCGCAAACTGGGCTTTCAATGTTAAAAATGCGCATTAATGGCAAGTATGTAAATGTAAAGCGAACAAGGCCCTTGAGATGCCACTATCGATCAAATCAAGCTAAAATGAATCAATATTACGGAGTCAACCCAGAGCTCTTTTTTCTTCTGTGTTGAGGGAGAGAAGAGCTCTGGGGAACCCTGAAACAAAGTGTCTTTTCATTGGTTTTCGTGAAGAACAATCAAGAGTGTCTCTGATTGGTGCATTCGTGTTAGCACGAGGAGTGAGCAGGCGCCGTAAGGTTCAAATAGCCAATAGGCTAGTTTCGAATTGTGCGGCATCAAAAGAACAGAGTCGAGGTTCAGGGGAATAATTAGCATTTTGCTTTGTTCAAAAGAGAGTTTCCCCGGGAAAGTGTGGCCTTGGCAGAGCCTCGGGTCATGCGCAGAGATAAGATCCGAGGCTCTGGTGACGAGACTGCCTCAAGTACTTATTTTTCGCGGTTCAAGTTTCGTGGAGAAGGGAAAACGCATACAGAAATGAAGGCGTTTCGTTCTCATACCTTTAAAAAAAATTCGGTAGTCATAAGAATGACCTTGAAAGGCATCCAGAACTCAGAAAACTAACTTAAGCATGGGAATATTTCGTTCGAATCCGAGTCTCAAACTTCATATTAAGCGATGTGAGATAATCGGTCGAGATAGATCGACGCCGTTGGCAATCAATCCCAGTGCAGGGCCGGAGAGTCATAAATGACCAGAAGGTTAGTCTATCGACCCTATTTAGAAGACATATTCGTCCAGGCTTTTTTTTAAAATAAACTCACATAGTAAAATTATATGTTTCTTGTAACTGATCCTAACCAAACATACAACAATCTTCGGTGGATTGGAAATAGTGTTTGCACCGGTTTGTTCGAAGTAGGATCAGCACTGAACATTGAAGCGGCAAATTAAATACCTTGGCACGTACCCGGCTTTGGTTGCACTTGACCTGAGATTAACGCTAAACCGGACCAAAAAAGACGTAGGGACCGATCAACGATTAGCCCTAAGCCGGTTCAAATACCATGGCAACCGGTAGACTTCGGTTAAACATTATCGTGATTAACGCTGAGGGGAGTTTGATACCATGGCAACCGACAGGCCTTTGTTCACACTTACTTGGAAGCTAACCCGGCTTGCTTTGAACAACCGCTAGTAATAATGTGAAACCTCTTGTTTTCTGGTTCGGGTCATGTTCTTTGCTGAATCTGAGAGACTTACGTGGGCTTTGTGCAAAACCTTCTCAATTATCTTCTTACCATTGGCGGTTACTAAATATCCAAATGCATTCACATTATTAATATTGATGATAAGAAAAGTTAAACTACCTGCTTAACAAATTAAACATTGCTGTCAAAAAGTGTAGAGTTTATGACACTTGGACTGAAGACGATTCAATTATGCACAAGGCGCGGGTGTTCATTGAAGGCCAGGTCGAAGAGGACGGAAAGGAATCTTTCGAGTGAGTTTTATGTGTGTAATTTGTGTCTATATTAATTAAAACGGAGGATCTCTAACTGTTAAATATCGTTGTTGATATTTCGTACTAAATCTTAAACACAAACACAAATGTATATGTTATAGAGTGAATGCTAGTAGAGTTGTCCATTCAAAGTTATAATTCAACCACATACAAATGTTACAAGAAAGTTACAAAACTTTCTCGATTGTGAGTGCATGAGTACCTCTCAAAATTGACGTCAAAACGAATAATTTCCAATTAATACAAGCTCCTAATTTTGTGTCGATGAACACCTCGGTATTTTCTCATTTTCCATTTTCTTTTTCTGCAAAAATCTTATTCAATGTTTTTT
Organism: Montipora cactus; assembly: GCA_014634245.1. Taxonomy (NCBI): domain Eukaryota; kingdom Metazoa; phylum Cnidaria; class Anthozoa; order Scleractinia; family Acroporidae; genus Montipora; species Montipora cactus. The sequence goes on from BLFO01004361.1 coordinate 945,644, forward strand.
CTTTAGTTCCTTTTCGCTTATAACATTCGCCAAATACACTTAAACAAAGAAAAGATTTTTCGGGGGCGTACAAAATTCTTAACAGACCATGCGGTAAAAATGGGACCCTAATGCTAAATTATTCAACAATGACCCGCCGAATGTATGTGTAACCAACCTGAGAACCGTCAACGGTGGATAAAATTGAGTAAATTAGATTAATAAAAGGCATTAACTCCAGTTCGATACCAGTAACTCCTTTGTTTTTAGATACTGGTATAAATTGTCGGAGCGTAAACTCCCTTCTGTTTTATTTCTTATTGTTTATGTCAACTTAAATATAAACTTTATCCCTTAAGGTGTTTCTTAAGCGATTGACGTAAACCAGCTAACGATAAAAGAAAATTTTATAAGTACGACATTAAACCCTCAAAGCCAACCAAAAGTTGACAACAATCTGTGCAAGGCGTTAACATTTTAGAAAACATTGTAAGTTCAAACTTCAAAGAAGGTCAAAATATAAGAAAACTCCGAGTTTGTTCTCTTTCAATGCTTTTTCTGACAATCATTACCACGAGCTATCATTGAATGAGCCACTGTAATTTAAAAGTATATTATTAATTTCAACAAGATTCACAAGTTTTTCACACTGTGATGATACACATTTTTTTTTAGACCATCAGTGTGTTTTTCCTTTATTTTTTCAAATTTTCAAAGGGTTAAATTTAGTCAAATTTTAAGCATGTCTTATTGTTTATCTTGAAGTAACGAACGTTACCACGAAAGTGAGAATTCCTATCTAGTTTTCATTAGAGCTGTTAGCCAACAAAATATCCCGAGACTTTTTGACACATTGGCATAGTGATTAATAGTCAAACTTCTAAAAGAGAATAACTTCAGCATGATGTATAATTCTTGTTTGTCCAGCATTTTGCTGGTTATTAATATTATAGCAGGAACTTAGGAAATGCAGTCATAAGACCTAGCCCATTGACTTTGTTGAGTTTATTTAACAAGGCGTTTTCTTCCAAAGCGCTTGTATAATTGCTAATTCGATCGCACTGGAATAAATTGAGGAATCTTGGTTCATCTTGCACAGTAAATTCTTAAAACATTTTTATCCTCTCCCAACAAAACCCGGATACATCCTTCTTTCTGCGTTAATCTAGTGATAGTTTAGAGTTTTGGATGCAAGGGGGAAGTTTGCGCCGGAGCACATGTACAAAAGAAGAGTAGTTTGTGCGCCTAGAACGTAACAGCTCTTGCTTATAAATCGTTGACTTCGAACTTCGAAAGAAAATCTGGATAACCCCGTACAAAACGCACACTTTAATACGTGAACCACTTGTTTTACTAAAACTGCAAACGTATTTCGTTTCAAGAAGAAAGAAAAAGAAAAAATCGAGTTTGCTCAAATGGTTTAATAAAAATGTGCACAGGCTTGTGCAAATCATTAAACTATGCTATCGTTTTAAAAAGAATACCTGTAGCTTGAGAACCGAATGGTTGTGCTGGTAGTTGTCAGAATTTCAATATTCAAAAATTCAATTAAGGGTATTGCGATTTTATAGGGAAGTGCCATTCATCGCTGCATAAAATACTCCAGGGGTCAGGAATTCTTAGCTGCCAGTGAGTGGCGAGAGATCGCGTATTTGGGACGAGATATATACAAAAGCAGCTAATTTTTGCACAGTACAAACTGGAAAAATGACTGCAACTCAGCGAAAGATGTCATGTTATGCCTTCTAGATCGATAGAAATTCCTTATTGCGCTAGAACCCTCCATGAACGTAAACAGTCTTGAAAGATATAGCTACGTGTACAGCAATTCGTTGATTCAGTGTCCAAATTTTCGAATAATTATATTCTTTTTGTAAGTAGGAACGTCAGTCTTGCTTTCAGGAACTTTAATTATCGAAATAACAAAGTTAGAGTAGAATTTAAAACTCTTTCTACATCCTTGTACTCAAACTCCATGCGCTAGCTTTTTCTTTCTCAGATCAATTTCAGGAATTGACCATCCGTAAACTCAAAATGTAATTTTCAAGTAGTTGAAGACAGTCCTTCGCTTCCTTCCTTTGTCTTCCTTATTTTTGCAAAATAAAAGGCATTCGTGTGTGTTGTAAAAATAAAAAAAAACTAAACGTCATAATTGTGTAGCACCCGCTATGCTAAAAGCTAAGAATTGTTTCAACAAAAAAATACACCCTAAGGAGTTAAACAAAGACGTTTTTCTCTGCCAAGCAAAAAGCAAGATTTAGTCTCTCTGTATCCCGACCACTTTGGTATCGTTGGTGGTTAATTTGACAAAACTAAACAGTTTAGAAGTTAAAAAAATCATAAAACCAAACAACAAAAGTGAAAAAGTTCGATTTTTTTTGATCGGTATTCACCTGGCGTGCTAACATTGTTTTATTTTGTCACTTGGCGGTCTATACCCAAAAGAATTCTCATCATGAATATTGATAATAAGACTAGTTAAACTACCTGCTCAACAAATTAAAGATATCTGTCAAAAAGTGCGAACTCCTTGACAGTTGGTTTTGTAGATAATTTAATTATGCACAAGAAACTGCCTTGGATCGGGCATCCCGTCACATTGCAAGCTCGAAAGCAAGATAATTCCGGGATAATTTGTGAGTTTGTATTTATATTTAGTGGTGTGTATATCTACTAAGTTTTCTTGTTGATACGAACTAAACTTAAAGGCGACAAAACAATTGCCCGGCAAAAGCCACAAACTCAGTTTTGGCTGTTGCTCGCAAGGCTTAAATTTCAAATTCTTGTTTTAGATTTTAAGTGAACATTATCGAGTGCTGATTTGTTTTTCCCTGCGAAAAAAGAAAAGGGCGACGTTTTTTTCTGAACTCCGAAGTTAAAGCAGTTCTCACAAAAGACAAGGTTTGCCATACGATGCTACATTGCTATGTAATAGTAAATCTTTTTAAGAGTAAAGGAAACGTAAGATCGCAGAAATTGGGCAAAGCGATTCAATTGAAAAGTATTCTGCATTAAATGTGCTTGGAAATAATTCTTTCCAAAAGTTGTGGTAAAACTAGTTTAAGATGATTAATAATTTACTAATGACCCGTAGATTGTATCATAAACAAAACCCTTGAAATTTCATCCACAACGGTGTTGTAAATTAGATTCTTTGAGGAGAATTAACTTTTATGTGTGGCTTTGTGATTGTTAGATACGCGGGTTTTTTGTTTAAATAAATAATACCGAAAATCCTGGCCACATTTCAAAGAGCTCCAAACTAATTAAGTCTCCAATGCTCACAAACAAACATTGTTTATTATAATTGCTATAAAAGAAAAGAAAAAAAGTGAGTTAAAAATACGGTTATTTATTCAAAGGACTAATGATTCGTCAGGTTTTGGACTCAGTTCAAGTTGCATAAACTCGCCGTGATGTTGTCGGCAAAACTGTCCTCTTAACGCGACGCAGAATGTTTTTTTTTTTTAATTTCTCGGCCTGTTGCACTGGCCATGACAAAGATGAAGATTTTCCATGTAGGTTATTACAAAAAAATGTCCTAAGGTTCTGCGTGTACCAGTAGAGTAAACAATTCGAATGAATTTGAATCTTATTCAAACAAACTTTAATTCAGATGGAAACATTGGGCCGAAAAACCATAGTTATTACGTGTTTCAGATAACTCAGTGAAGTCTTCTCAAAGCACTGGACAAGGATAGAAGTTATCAAACGGTGAAAGACTTTTTGGCATAATAAAAATTTCCACGCTTTTGTGACGGTCTAAACAGGACCAAGATCGAACATTGGATAAATTAACTCCATCCAGACAATGAAACTTGCTTTAACTGGCTGATAAATGAACCTGTTGTATGAAAACAAAAGGAGAAAGGTAGCCCAATAGTGTTTATTTTAGTCGGCAATGATAGCCTGACCAAAATGCTTTCTCCAGATAATAAAGGATAATAATAATAATAATAATAATCATCATCATCATCATCATCATAATCATCATCATCATAATAATAGGAGTGGCATAGTGATTGAGGTACTTCTCTTTGACTCACTAGCATTGTGATCACATCAACTTGCAAAACGAAAACAATAATTTTTATCGCGATTTTATCATCTACCGAATACGGGTTTTTGTTGTCTCACTACCCACATTCACTTATCATACCAAAACAGGTAAAATCGCCACTGCCCTGCTTGTTTCTTGCTCTGTTTCTTGCCAGGCGTAAAAAGTGGGACAAGAGATCCATCGACCTTAAATCATTAGAGCTCCCGTTTACAAAGCATGACGTAGGCGACATCCACTGGTCTTTCCAATAACTGTGTGGGATCATCGCAATCTCGTCACCAGAGCTCTTCTCTTTTACGCATGACTCGGGTCATGCGCAGACATAAGACCCGAAGCACTGATGACGAAAATGGGTTCGTCGGCTTACCACATGGCCTATGATCACGTGTTGCGAGACAGTGCCTAAGGCTCACCGTTTTTGTTTTCCTTTCAATATAGCAAGGAGAGCATGAACAAGTCGTGTCCGTTAAGTGAATCAAAATATCCAGTAACCGGAGCGCTAGCCAAGAGGCCGAAGTTCTCTTTGGAAGATATCTGCATGTACTTGTATGGCCACAAGCCTGTTGAGCCTGCACTTTTTGAAGACCCACTTAAATTGCTTAAACAGGGGGAGAATTGCCAAGGTAACGTGGGCATGCTGGCATGCATGCAACAGACTTTCTGTTGCATGCATGCCAGAAACTCATACGATAAGATAGCTAAGAAGTCAGAGTTGGTACTCAAAACGACATTCGCTATTTTCTGATTCCAAGGCCAATTATACGTATGTTTTCTATTTTTTTAGGAGCGTTTTTTTTTTAAATAGAGTATCATCACGATCATTTACAACAGAAGCAGATTATTAAATGAACCAATCAACGCAAAAAGCGGAAAACGCACGCGAAAAATTCAATTTCTTTTGGCTGTTGTCTGATTTGCTACAAATGTGCACTGAGACATCAACGATATTAAAAATACGCGGAGTAGTGCAAAACACGGAAACAATCGCAAAATTGCATTGGAAATTTACTTGAGAAAGTCCAAAAGAGCCCTATCACTTGAATTCGACTGTTGACAATTTTGTCCTGTCAGGGGTAGCCCACTACCCAGAGCCTCCATCTCCGTTAACACTCTGAGTCAACCCTGTCCCGTGTCTTTTTTATTTTTAGAAGCACCTTCCAGGGGTCCGCGGGTTTTCGCGGGTTTTTTCCACAGTAGCCAATCATAAGAGACCTATGATCGGCCAGTGATTTATACATCAGGTGCAGCACACCCGAAGCACGAAGGTATTTTAAAAATGATGAAAAGATATAACAGTTCTGAAAATAAAAAGATATGAGACAGTAGGGTTGACTCAAGGGTATAATAGGTATGGAGGCTTCAGGCAATGGGCTCCTGGTCCTGCAGTTTGGCAGCGGTTTCAACCAGAAAGCAAATCATTTTCAAAGTACTGTTGTCTTAACGCAAAGTGTGACGTGAGAAACTATGCTCCTAAAAAATTTACGTAACCTCGACACGTCGATGAGGTTACTGATTGACTGATTAAATGTGTATCTGAACAGATCTAAAGAAAAAGCGTTGCCCACCACAAAGTCCGTCATTGATATTCCCGGATGAGGTCAGGCTTTGCAAGTCGAGTGTGCCTGGGGCGGACTTTGGAGTGTGTGCATCTCAACCCATTCCCCCTGGAACATGGATCGGTCCGTATGAAGGCCAGGTTGTGAGGCGAGAGGAACTGCGACAAGGAGCTCACAATAGTTATATGTGGGAGGTAAGGTGATATGCCTTTCATGAAAATGATGAATTTAGGCCATGTCATGATCAGAACCCATGAGGAGGAGCCTCGCTATGCGCTGTATCCTTGAGTCAAGCTTTGCGCGTATCTTTCTATTTTTAGAACCACCCTTCAGCGGGAAACTCATATTTACATCAATTTGCACAATTTGCATACGCTGTTTTTGTCTTCGTTTGGCAATAACCTTATTCTGATTGGTTATTCTAAACAGTGAGTGCATAGCTGAGGAACTCGTGGTGTTCTAAAAATTTCGAAAGATACGCACAACTCAGGGCTTGTATGGGAGAGGCAAGCTCCTAATCATGATCTCCCGTAGCCATGCGATCAATCGACTCCGTATTGGATACTAAATTGAGTGTCACAAAGACAAATCGGGTAATTTTGGCCTTACATCCCAGCAGAAACAACCAGTCAAATTCTCCAATATATCGGAACGCACAATTCCTTGTTCTGATTGGTCCTTTAATTCAGTAAAGATGTCTGTCAGACTTTTAGCCAATCAATAATCGAAGCAATACAAAACAAACGGACGGGATTACGTCATTGTTAAAATAAACGATGAAATGATATATGAAATGGATCATATATGAACTGCGGATATGAAATCAAGTGAAGCTATGATCCTCGCAGTTGAGAACGCAATTTTTGCAATTGCGTAGAGAAGTCTGAAAAATCCACTTGATTGTTAAAATAGACGCTCAATTTAAAAAAGAAAAGAAAGATACCAGCCTGGATACCAGCAAAGCAACACGATTCTGATGTGTTTCAGCTTCTTTGCTTTAAACAGACAAAAACCGTTTTAAAATTAAAGAAAAACAGCGGAGATAATTTTTGGTGATCGCTCTTTGTGGTTGTAAGGCCCTTGCAACACTTCTATACAGAAAAACGGAACTGATACTGATTAACCAGGGGCGGGTTGCTCGTAGCCTGGTTAGCGCTAATCATTAGTTAAGAGGTATAAAAACCTGATGGTTTCCATGGGATTTAACACTGGTTAGCGCTAACTATGCTTCGAGCAACCCGGGCCACGGTAATAATTAAAAAGTAAACTGGAGAAAGATATAAAAAAGAGATGTTTCGAGCCCATTATCCCTTCGAAGACCAAACATCATCTAAATATTTCTAGGATCAAGGCTGTGCTCTCATTATTGGTAAGCATTCAACTTCAATTTCTTTTCTTTCCTTCCATGCACTCATCAAGAGCACAAATGAACTGAGTGAGCTGTTGTTGTTTTTAACCCAGTTGATAACAAGTTGTAGAGTTTGATTCACTGCCTTCTTTACAAAGGCTCCTCGTGTTTGATGACGTGGCCAAACGCTATCAAACAAGCCGTCAAACTAACACGGTCCGAACAGCTGAGTTCGAAAAGGATATCGGGCATCGTGGATGCGCATGACCAAAATCTGCATCGTAATACTCATGCGCGCGCCAAACGTGTTTGGTGAGGCTGGCCAAACGAACCAAACACCGCACATCAAACAAAAGATGTTTGATGCTATTTGATCGGATGTTTGATGGATTTCAGATTTTAAAACACACGATCAAACAACATCAAACAAGGTCGCCAAACGACAAAAGTTTTGGTCACCTTTGACCGGGGCTTAAGTCTTGCACATAACGACTGTACGGGTGTTAAGTGAGAGCAGAAACCCATAAGGGTTGAAACATGTAACGCGCGTTCACAGCTTCCGAATATTCAGTGCGAACTGATTGGTTGAATGTTTCAGTGCTAAGTACCATATTTGGAAACCGCTCGCTCTTGTTGTTCCAAATATGGTGCTTAGCAAATTGAATATTCAGAAGCTTGTTTCCCAGCACACAAGGGGCCGTTACACGTTTCAACCCTTATGGGTTTCTGCTGAGACCCGTATATCAATACACAAAGCCAAATAGACCAATTTCGATATATTAAAATTCAGTCCGAAACAAAAGGCACCATCTCGAGGCTCTGGGGAATAAACTCATACAAATCCTTGTATTTATTCCCCAGAGCCTCGAGATGATGCCTTTTGTTTCGGACTTAATTTTAATCTATCGAAATTGGTCTATTGAACGCTATTTTTGTTCTACCTTGGTAGATATACAAAGATGGAAAATTCAGCCACTTTATTGACGGCAGTGAAGAATTTATGTCGAGTTGGATGCGGTTTATCCAATGTGCTCGCTACAGGGAAGAACAAAATATGACCGTCTTCCAGTACTGTGGGAATATTTACTACCGCGCATTTAGACACATTCCAGTTGGCAGAGAGCTTTTAGTGTGGTACGATGAAAAATACTCCGAGTTCCTGGATATTCCAGCATTAATGAAAGCCAAGGTGGTTAAAGGTACATATGACTCATGATACGTTTTATGATTTTGAAAAAAACAAACAAACAAACAAAAATAAAAGCAAAGCGACACACGCTAACACCAACCTGGTGTGGCCAACACATCAGGCATGCGCACAACTATTTCACCCGGTTTCATGATTCTATTCAGTCTATGTGACGTTCTAGCACTTATGTCCAGAAAAAATGCAGATAAAGTCCTGAGAGACAAGGATTTCGCCATACCGAGATTTAATACGACTACACATGGAAAGCATTCTATTACATACATTGGTCATAAAATATGGAATCTACTGCTTAAAAAAGTTAGGGACCTTCCTACATCATCTTTATCTAGGCAGCGTACTGGAAAGCTCGACTTAAATATTGTTTCTCTAAGCGGCCACGTAATGTTCTGTTTATTATATAGATATGATATGTCTAGATTAAAAACAACTTGTTTTATTACATTTTCGAAATGGCGAAAAAGTGGTCACCAACCGCTAAAACGCAACATGAGACAAGATATGAAAGTTATGATAATGTCAAATTGTGCAATTAGAGTGTTAATGTAGTAGAGGCGAATTATATTACAGTACAAAAGTATCTTACAATGAAGGAGAAACTCGAGTTTTATTGGCTAATCGTGTTAGTTACCATGACGACATCTAGATCACATGTGAAACTTAAAAATGATATGTTAACTGCGCGCGGTGAAGATATGATTTTTTCGTAAGATGGAAAATCCTTGTATTTCATCTGTATCTAAACAATAAAAACTATTTCTTCTGTCTTGTTAATTGCGCTATTTTACTTATAGAGTCAACAGTTCAGTGGAAGCCCACAGGGATGGAAGACGATCTTTTATACGATGCCCCAAGGGATGAGGTGAAGTCAGATTTTTCGAGATTTTAGACTACTTGATTTAAAAACACCCTCAGTATGTAGGCCTGTCATGTTAGTTTTCTTTTCATTTTGTTGTTTTACAATTAACTACTTAACCAACAACTTGAATCAGATCATTCGTAGGTAGTGTTTGACTTGCATGTTGAAATGGGTATTTGGTATAATTACTTAAAATTGCAAAATATGTTGGCAACAAGCGCTTAAAATGTCAACGCGTGATATTTTCGGAGCCATCGTGCTTACTGAAGATACTATCCCTGCTCAATATAACCTTATTCTGGCACTTTCACGTTGTTTAAAAGTCATTATAACAGAACAAGCCGGCAGATCCTCGAGATCCTAAATCCGGTTAGAGAAAGTTGCAACCTCCTAGACTGAAGAACTTGGGCGATTCTTAAAACGCTTCAGTAACAGTTCCATTATCGCTACGGGTTTATAACCAAACGGCTTATCACGTTAGAGAGCATAAACATGGTGACTTTTAAGAAAGAATTGGACTTATGCGTTAGCATGCACAGCTATGTTGTATATGTTTTGTTGTAGTAATATTTTATTGTCAATGTTTTATATTTCTCCATGTGTTTTTGCTTTAATATAATGTTGTTTGTCAGAATGATGTATTTACTTTTGAAAAGATATTTTTGAAAAGTGAGGTAATAAGTAACTTTTTTTGTAGTGGTAGTAGTATTGCTACTACTATATAATTATCCAGCTTAGAATATCGTTTTATCTTTAGGACTTTGATGACCCAGAGAGATCTTTGGACCCTTATGGGTTGGGCCTCAAAGATCAAGGGGAACCCCATATATGGCAATGTGGTCAATGCTCACAGACGTTTTCACAACGCGTTCTACTCCAGATGCATGTTTGTCCACAGGTAATGGAGGTTGTCTTTTAGTTCTGATATATTAAAATTTTTACAAAATCCAAATACAGCTTTTTACTTCTGCAGTCCCCAGATCGTCCATACCAATGCGGCCACTGTCCTTCATCGTTCACAGGCCCCTCGGAGCTGCGAGAACATGTTGTCATTCATATCAACGAGAAGCCATTCAAATGCGGATTTTGCGGGCGCTCATTCGCTGGTGCTACGACACTGAACAATCACATAAGAACGCACACGGGAGAAAAGCCATTTAAATGCGAGAAATGTCATAAAACCTTCTCGCAATCAACCCAACTAAGCAGGCATCAGAAGTCACCGGAAGAGTGCCTCAGGGATAACAACGTGGAGCGGAAATGAGCAAGAAGAATGCATTTTTTGACAATCTAAAAGTTCTTTTGTTATAACTAGCTTGAGAAAAAACAACATCCTCTAAGTCAGCACTCGACACTAGGCTTTTAAAGATGGTGCTAGCATAATCCGTATATACTGATAAGTCTGAGACCATTTTTGCTCAATATTTTTAGTCCCATTCACAATTTAGTAACGGAGGGAGGGGGGAGGGAGCCTCCCCCC
>BLFO01004361.1:971663-1015451 GCA_014634245.1 Montipora cactus
GCTTTGCACGCTCTGCACGTGCATCTTTTCATTTTTGTCTATTTCTTTGCCGTCGTCAGAAAAACTAAAACGTGAAATGACTAAATTTGAGGTTTTAGGGAGAACGTCAGTCCTAGAGGGTAAATTTTCATTTTCCCCCGTAAATTGAGCGCTGTTCATACTAGTTTCGTTCTTGAGGGTTTGCCACACCCTTGTCACATTAAAATGCTTGGAATAGTCGCGAAGCTATTACAATAACACGAATTCATATTTAATGACGACGTTCTCGTTTCTAAATCTCCTTATTGAAGTCCCTAACGACGTGAAAGGACAAAACGAATGGAAGCGAGTACTCGACGATAAATTTTCAATTCTCTCCACGAACATCCAAACCATTTATACCATTTTTACCTTTGAAAGGTTGATGTACATTTGCTGTGCAGAATACCCGTAAAATTATAAGAAAAACGCGAAGTTTTACATGTTTTAACTTAAGTCCTTGTAGCTGTCATTAGGAGAGTTTTAGTATCGCGTTTCCGTGCGAAACGGGAAACGGCACCGAGGTTGTACTTCTGGTACTTGACATAAGAACATAAAAAATGTCTCATTTCGCATCTGGAAAACTTACTTGATACCTATACCGAACAGGCAAGAAATGTATATAAATTAAACATTTCTTTTATCGAGCCCTTTCACGGGAACACATGATCTCAGTTTGTAGAGCATCGCATCGGCACCACAGAAGGGGTTCGAATTCAATTGAAACCACCAGACTTTTTTAGGTGTCTACAGGAGACAATGGCTTAAATTGTCCAGATAAGTACGACGATCTTTTTTCTCTTTCGCCTATAGCGAGCACTTCAAATGAGGTCTCGAGAGGTTATGCCAAACACGTTTCTTCAATTTTTTGCAATACGCAAATTCTTGACATTTGCCGTAAAGTCACAGTCTCTCTATTGTGATCCTCTACTATGAACCTAACGACGGGACAAAGTTAAAGGCTTCATGGAGATCTTGAGCCGTTTTGCATTGTCTCATGCATAATGGATCTTTTTAACCAATTTCCTATTTGGCCAACGTGATAAAACTGAGTAAAGAATAGCCGCAATCACTTACTGCTTGAATAGTGTCAGTGTATCCGATGCAATGATTACAAAGAGATTAGGTAGCCTGTTAAAACAGTTTTCAATTGAGTGTCGTAAAACAAATACCAAACAGGCCATTTCCGAGTTCACGTCTGCCTCCTCTTCAAAGCGAGTTCAAGTGCGAAGTTTTTGTGATGGTAAATAGTGCTACTTTACATATGAATGAATTTCCATAACAAAAACTTCGCACATAGACTCGCTTTGAAGAGGAGGCATACATGAACTCGGAAATGGCCTATTACTTCCACCAATCAAAGCAGGTGTAAACAGCGCACTGAATGAACTAATCCGACCTTAACTTGCTCAAAGCGCGGGAAAAATCGCGCCTGCAAGTCGCGATTAGTTTTGGTTTTCCTTCTCATTGGTTGATAAACTGGCGCGAGATTTTTAAACCAATCACTAAGCGTAGCAATCGGAATCGCGTGATTACTTTTGACAGTCATTTGAAAATTGTACGGTGTGAACGAGAATGGAATTATCGCGGAAGACTTATGACAGTGCAAAGTAATTTTGAGGTGATGTATTCATCGACGTCGATACTAAAATTCCCTACCACAATCCTGAACAAAATCGGTTGGGACAATGAAGTCAATAAGCCTTAATCAAACGGCGGCCATTTTGTTTTGTTTTGTTTTTGTGCACCGAAAGTCGTTCCCAAACATTTCAACTCGAGGCTCGGTGTACGAAATGTATTGTCTATGGCCAATATGGCCGCCACGAGAATAAGGCCCATGAGGCACGAGCAGCATGGGCATAACCTTCTGCCCAGTCCCTCCACCCTACAATGTTGATTTGAATCACGGAAACATTCAGAAAGGCTGCAGTTGGTTGGTGTCAACATTGCGTAGGGAGGGGCTTGAGAAGCCGCTATGATGATGATCATCATAAAATGTAAGGTGCATCTTAAACTGAAGCGATTCTTGCGCTCCGCACTATTGAATGAATCCTCGGAGAAAGTTTGGCCACGATCGGAGCTCGATCACTCTGCAAGTTAATCAATATACACTTAAAGGGGCTAGGTCACGCTATTTTAGGTAATTTTGTTTAATTTTGTTAATTATGAGCTCTAAACGTCAAATTGGCAGAGCAAGAGACTTTCATTTGCAAAATCACTGCCACATAACAACTGATAATGATTTTCCAGCTTTGTAAATGACATTTTGATATAGACTGATATGAATTTGAAAAAAGGTGGGCCGACGTTTTTCAATTTTACCCAAATTCAATCCATTTCGATCCTCTCCAGTTTTGTCCATCCATGTCCCTTCTTGGCTTCCCTGTGTTTTGTAAGAGTTCTTCTATAGTTTTGAACAGTTATTTTGATATTTTAGTTAATTCTTTGACCATTCGATCAGTGTTGAAATTGCCTAAAATTGCGTGACCTAGCCCCTTTAATGTATGGTCCCGAGGGAAACAGTTAGTTTTGTTTTCCCGCGAGTCCTGATGTTTCCCGAGACGAAGTCGCGGGAAACATCAGGACTCGAGGGAAAACAAAACTAACTAGTTTCCCGAGGGTCCAAATATTAAGTGCTTTGTTGTATATTGAGACTTTTCCATCAACAATCGCAGCGACACATCCGGAGCGGGAAACAACTGTGGAATTGTATCCCGATCAGGATACATTTGAATTTGATCAGGCGCACGTGACCAAGAACCAACCAATCACAGTGCTCGTTTTGTTGAGTGAAAGGCTAGGTATATACCAAGTGCTATTAACCAGCCCAACAGCCAACATTAATTAAGGAATAGCCAAAGAACAAACTTTTGTTATCCGTGAAGTGTAACTATTTAATTCATCTCTTATAGAAATTTGTTTTCAAATAAATTAAAGCTTCTTAATATGTAAATTCAATAATATCTTTTCATAAAATAATAATGTCCTTTCTTGGAATTAAACTCCGAATAAACATAAACATTTACATCTGAATTTCATCGACCAATTCTCTACGATATAAAAGGTCACAAGTTTTACGCCAAACAAGAACAAATGACCCCTCTGTCTCGGCGACTAACTCTGGCCACAGGTGTTTTAAGGCTGGATAACTTTATCCGGTGGAAAAGTCACTATCCGACAGCTTAAATCTGCAAAGATTTCAGTATTTGCCCTCGTAACTGTGAATATATATGCACACCCTAAGCACGTCCAGTTTGTAAAGACCTGTAGGCAAACCTTTGCCAACGTTTCACAGGGGGCAGTATTTTACTCTGGAAAGGGGTTTGCAACCAATCTCTAGAAACACAGATAACATTGCTGCAATGTACAATTGCCTTATTTAGCTTGTACGTTTAGTTTTCCCATTTCAGACCATGTGATGTTCAGCTATGTTCTCAAGGCAATTCTCCTTTTGTTTTTTCATAAATTATTCCTACATAAACACGTGCATAAGACGACATTTTAAAGAAACTGTTCTCTAGAGTAACATCACATGGTCTGAAATGGGAAAACAAAACGTACGAGCTAAAGATAGACGAACAAAAGGAGGTAATGAGAGATCTTTCGTTTTCGTCCACCAACATGGCGGCGATGACGTCATGTGAAAATTATCCACTGGATAGTTACCTGACCTTTGAACAACTGGGCCTTGGCTGACACATTTCAGAGCTTAGCAGTACGTTTACTTACGACGGCAGACGACAAATTGCAGGCTGCCGTTTGTAATTAGAACTTGAAAATTACCTTATTCTAATTTCTCTGTGTTGAAAAGTAACGGTTTCTCGAGATCTGCAGCTAACAGCCAAGAAATAAGCTACGTGAAAACAAACGGTTTCTTCAAAGTACCTATCACCTCAACAAACTTATTCTCCGAAATCGCCCCAAATATAAAGCGTTGTTTATGGAACTTTGTTTTTTGGAAAATTCACTTTTTGTTCGCTTTGAAAGACGAGAAAAGTGGTCAATAAGGACCTTAAGAGGGAGTTTAAGATCTACGACGCGACGGTAACGAAAACGTCATTTAAAATTGCAAGTTCAGGTTTATTAATCTTTTTCGTCGTTATGTCGGTTTGTCTAACTCCTAAAAACTAGCGCAACTTTAAAGGAATTGAATTAGGAGGTGCGGTGTTGAAGCTAAGACAGAAAATTCAAATTCGCTGCCTTTTGTTCACGTTTTCCGTAAAACTTGAGAATTGGTCATTTCACGTCGCAGATTTGCCGAAAACGTGAAAGAAATGTACAAAAATGAAAAATGCACGTGCAGAGCGTGCAAAGCTATTGTTTTTGCTCGTTAAATATCCAAATTTGTGACGTTTTCGTTGCCGTCGTGTCGTAGATCTTAAACTCCCTAAGCAAGGAGGACGACGACGCGGCTACGAGGACGTTGTCTAAAAACATTATTTCCCGTTCTTGTAACAATTTCGCGATTTAATCCAATTCGCACGGCATGGAAAGTGTGTATCAATATTTTAGGAATAAAAAAGGTGAAAACAGTGTGGATATTTTGAGAGAAAACTGAAAATTTATTGTCAGTTGCTCCCTTCTTCCACATAACCCCAACTCTGGTCAGTTCACGTCGTTGTCAGAGCGAGAACGGACTAGAAATGTACACAAGTGTAAAACGCACGTACACGGCGTGCAGCGGTTTCGTTTTTTGCTTGTAAAGGCCTGGCCAAACGCTCTCAAATTTTCAACGCAACATGTGGGGACGGGGTGGCCGAACGCACGCAACATTTTCAACATCTTCAACGCATCATGTCGATAATTATGCGCCCCAGGCCCCTGGCGCGCAACAAGTGGACCTAGCGCGCAAGCCCTAATGCAACAATAGGGCCGTTTATACGAGAGAAAATAAGCCGCGGCTAACTCTGGCCGCGGCTTACGTAAGCCGCGAACACCCCATATAAATGGTACAAAATCTACGTTCACGGCTTTCTCAAGCCGCGGCTTATCCTGGCCGGGGAGTTTATACTCGTATAAATAGTTCCTTTCGCGGCTTACGTAAGCCGCGGCCAGAGTTAGCCGCGGCTTATTTTCTCTCGTATAAACGGCCCTAATGTTGCGTGAACCTGGCCAAACGAGTACAACATCATGCATCAACCAAAATGTTGCACGAAAAATTTGAGCATTTTCAAATTTGATCCAACATGTTGCAACATATCGCAACAGGGTGGCCAAACGTACGCAACAGGTTGCGCTCAACAATGTTGCAAGATGTTGCGCTGAAATGTTGCGAGCGTTTGGCCAGGCCTTAAGACAACGCGTTCTCGTAGCCGGCATCGTTGTCGTTGCTTTAAGTTCCCTAATAACAGCGGGCGACGTCAACTTTACTTCGCTATTAGCTCCGATTTCCACTCAATCATCCAATTATTTAGAATTTAACTTTCATGTGACAGCACTCTTGTCATTTAAAAAGGGAATAGAAATCGGAGGTACCTTGCAACCACACGTAACATGAAAGCTTAAGGCTCGAAAAAACGGCTTCAACATTTCGCTTCAACATCCTTGAAGATTGTCGATGCATGCATGACATAGCATGCATACATACTTAGATATATTAGTGATCTCAATAAAATCATATTTAAATCCACCTACGTCACAACTGTGTAAAATTACCTTGAATGATGTTGAAGGTATAACAACAAAAACTACGCATGTTTTGGCACTTGCTGCTACGAGTCATAATTTAAACGTTTGGCAACATTCAAAGCAGGCGTAGCGCTACCCCTCTTCCAAAAGACGGCCCATCAGTTTTGATGAAGCAATACACGAAAGCCTACTGTTCCTTTATCCCGAACAAATGCTTAAGAATCTATTATAGGAAGAACACTATCGGAAATATGCAAGCCAATTAGAAAGAGGATCATCTTGACAACTTTAACATTTTGTACCTATGCACCAAACACGTTTAGTACATGCATTATTGAAACCAGAAAATACACCAGGTGATATGGATCGCACTTGTGCAATAAGCATGCATGCTCTTGAAGCCATACGCCAGCGCAGTGGCTTCGTAATCGATTTGAGATGTAGAAGGTTCGTGTTTAATTAAGCTTACTTTCCTACCAGCTAAGATAATGCCAAGAAAGAACTTGCACAAGAAAAGGAAACCGGTTCATTTTCTTGTGTTCAAACACCCGATTTAACTTGAACGAATCAACCACTCTTAAACAAGTTGATGGAAATGTCAGCTTAGTTCAAACGACTCGGAATAAGTTCTGGTACTCAGGTTACATTTCAAAATAAATAGCACCCATCCAATTGGAAACCTTTGACCAAGATCTCTCTCAGCTTGTCAGATTGGATTTTTTTCTGTGCGTTCTTTTCGTTGCTTATTCGCTTATCTTATACTACAGCAAAAACAATTGCTCGGCACGCACTGCACGTGCGTTTTACGGTTTGGTACATTTCCTAGCAACGAAACTTGGAGTTATCTGGAGGACGCTATCATCCGAGAATAGGTTTTAAACTTTCTCTCTTTCATGTCAATTTCATTCCTTCATAGTTTCTATACAATTCAAGACCTGGACCAATCCCGAAATGAGTACAATAACGCGAAGTTACATTTTCAGGTTACGTTCTCGAAGCATGCAGTGTCGTTCGCAGCTCTTGCTTCCTTCACGAAAGCCTGCTACCGAAGACGACTTTCCGGCTTTCGTTACCCGTGGACGCAATGACAGGGCAGCCGCAAATAATTCTACGTTCGCAGGTTGCCAAAACCGCATTGGTACCACCTTGGAAATTTCAAGAAACGAAAACAAGCGACAATCAAATGCTTATAATCTCCTTCTTCCACGACAATTTGAAATAACCTCGTATTTCCGATTAACTTTAATATGACGTTCGGGTGGGAGTTAATTGACCCCACAGATTAATAACGATACCTGTTTCAGATTTACCGATAGATTGAACTTGTACTCGCATCAGAAGGAATTCTTTTCTTTGCTTCCTTTACGCTTGAAAATCCAGAATGAAGACTTGTGGTGGTTGTGCTTTTCTTCTGAGCCCTTGTGATCCCGCGATGTCTCTGTTTGGAACAACGTTCGTCTGGGCTCCGGATTCAAATCACTCTCAACCCGTGCTGCTGTTCGTGGTGTGGATGACTCGTCGATGTCTTTACACACCGGATAGCCGAATCGTTTGAAGTTGTCAGGCAATCTACAAAACGGGAAATCACCAAATAGTTTTGGTTTCGAAGACGAACGATGCCGATGTGAATTTGAAGGAAAAGAAAATGAAGAGTCCGACTTTACACTTCGAAGTTTGTACCGCCCATCGACGGAATCATCCTTTAAACTGAAGTTATACATCAAATCTTGCTCTGAGGTTTTCTTACTAAGAAACCGTCTTGAATGAGTGCTGGGTGAGATGGTGTCTGCTAAACCAAAGCTCGCCTGCTCACCATCCTCTCCATTCATACTGTAGGTCTTCAAATGCGTCGCAGAGCTTTGGTTACAGCCGTCCCTAACTTTCTTCTGCTTCGCTGGATGAAAATGCGTGTGTGTTCGAATAGCACGGTGAAAGAAACTTTTCAACTTGCCAGGAGTGTTCTTAAGCAAATCATCTGTAGCTACGTTAAACATCTTGTAGCGCCCTATAATCCACGACTGCCGCCGTTTCTCCGCGGAACGAACGTTAAGAGGTGGAGACGCTTCAGCGCTGACGATAATCGTTGGAGGGCTTGAAAGAGGTGAAGTATCATTTGCTCCAGATATCACGGAATCATTTCCTCGCTTATTTTCACCAGAAAGTGATGGTGATAGCTGTTCAGCAGAAAGCGGTAACCGAGGTTCTGTTACTGGTGTGTTCATCGCTTCCTCGATCGCGGGTCGTAGGTCGTGACCAACAAGGATGAATTCCAAGTGCTTAGACGTTTCGATGAATGTTGGCCGCGTGCGTGGTTCCATCTGAGGAAAAAAACGTTTAAGCTGCATACAAAGAGGAAGAGGGGTTTGATTATCCTTCCACGAGATACAAAATGGCCGTTTCACGTTCATGAATAAACATGCGATTCTCGCGCTTCTGTGGCCTTCGTTACTGGTCGGATTATTAAAACACGCGCGAGTAAATCGATGGCTGCTCCGCTGTGCTTTGGCTGAGAATGAAAATCTTAAACCTACACGTCACCACGCCACATTGCGGCCACGCTTTACTCGCGCGTCCCGCGATAAAATAGCGAATTTACGATTTACGACGCGGTCGTCAACGAGAACGCCACGAAACAACACTATCATTGGTTAAAAGAGGAAAAATAATCGCGCTGCACGTGCAGCACGCATTTTAGCACAAAGCCGTGCGGTACACTGCACAAAAACGACCTGAAATCACCAAATTTGAAAAATTCTGACAACGCGAGCGCACAAATGTGAATCTATAATTCTCTATTTTTACTCTGAAACCGCTCGTACCTATTTATTTTTAGGATACTTCGCCCCCATTGTACGACGCGAAGGAGACGGCCTAACCGCAAGAAACTTACGATAGTGCAAAGTTATATTTTGAGGTGACGTTTTCGTTGACGTCGCCGTCGTAGCTCGTAAAGTCCCTAATATCCCGTCAGCTACGCAGCTAGAGCTTCAGGACAAAAGAAACGGGCAATTCTGTTTTATTTTGAAGATTTACAATCACTGCCTTATCTGTTGTCCCAGCAAAGAAACTAGTTTGCGTGACAAAACATGATTAAATCAAAAGGGAGCAGGCTGCCATAAAAGGAAAGTCCTTATTTTAAATAAATGAATAAATAAACAAATAAATAAATAAGTGCCAATAGAGCGGTTTTCAATTGAGTGTCGAAAGTAATTAGTGAATTGCTTTGGTTTTGCATTACTTCACTCAGTGCCGGATTGGTTCAAAGTTCTCGCGCCACTTTTTCAACCAATCAGAAGTGAAACCAAAACTAATCGTGGCTCGCGCGTGCACATTTTCCTGCGCTTTGTGTCGGCTACGTGTAATTCCTTCGAGTTTTGATTGGTTTACTGGATTGCGTCCGTCCTTTTTGATTGGCCAAAGTAATTACTTTGGTTTTGGTTTCACGACACTCGATTGAAGCTCGCTCTAAATAAATAAATAAATATATAATAAGTGGCCTAACTATTACCTGGCAACAGCAAAGTGCTGTTTGAAGAAATTCATTTGGACAGTCCCCCGTCATCTGCTGAAACTTTTCAACATCAACACCAAATTTCTGGGAAAGGACATTAAATCACTATGCTCAGTGGTGGATATTTGCCACGTACGACCGTAAACAATGTGGCAGATGAGAAATGAAATAGGATTTGAATATTTTTTACACAATTTGCAACAAATTAACTGCTTCATAGAGAACCTTGCAGTATTGTTACCTTAGTATTAAGGTCATAAAATCAACTCACAAATCACAACATTAAGGACAGTTATGCTTAAAGAACAAGCTGTAGTGCTATAATAAGCGTCACCCGTACGAGAAGTAATGCCCTTCTTAATCTTATAAGCCCTATATAAGATTAATAACACCTGGTTAGGGTTACATGAGGACATCACTAAGCTTAAGGTCTCGGTAAAGGAAAACGACGTGTCCGCGGAAAAATGAAATTGTTGCGCCGCTATTTTTTGTATAGGGTCCAAATATACATCATATTAAGTTAATAGATTGAATTATTTGAATAAAGTTTTAGTTAGGCAATATTTAGGTATTTAATATTGCCTTTTGGTTTTGAGGCCTCAAACTCAGAAAGACCGAGTCTGCTGCAGAGGCTCCGGCCCTTTCACTTTATTGCAAAAATAACCACACTTTGTTGCATCTTAGTTTAAGATGAGATGAATGCACTCCAATACCGTGTGAGGAATTTTTGATTATGTTAAGAATTGAAGGAAATATCACGCACCAAAGTCGAAACTCTCATCTCATACTTAATTTGGGCAGAAAAAGTGCCATAAAATCAGTCTCCGAAGACAAACGAAAAATTCCTCACAACATATTTGGAGTAACTTACAATCACCTATTAGAAGCGATATCTTAAAACCCGTCGGGACAGGAGGTCCGAGAAGTTGTAATTTTGGTGTCAAAATAAACCACTAGAAAATCGGGCTTGACGATTCCGCTTGCAGTTCACTCTGCTGAATAACTCCGCCCCCAAGTTGAAAGCAAATTATGTTGAGCCAATCAGCGTTCGGGCACGTGCTAAGGTACCAGATATCGCGTGAAGGATGTCAATGGACACCCAATCCTTTCACGTGTGATTGTCATGATACGTCAATTCTTAAAGTTCACGTTGTGTTCCGTTGTTTCATTGATTTAACATTTCACCTTATAAGACTCCAAGATGCCAATGAAATCTACCAATCACATACCTTTGTCCGAGGCAATTCATCTGGATCAGCAGGCACTCGACCAATGATTTCACAAAGAATAATTCCATAGGAAAACACATCAGCCTAACAATTCATATCATGCAAAAAAGAATCACAACGATCATTTCATTTTCACTCAACCTTGCGACTTTTAAGTTGGCTCAAAAGGGTTTTCAGCTGAATGCACGCACAAGTAAGCCACACATGCAGGTCAGCTGATGAATGAATCAGTTGTCCTCAGTTGTGCTAGAAGCAGGCTCTTCCATTGAAATGGTGCGCAGTCGAAATATTATAGGGACTTATGGTAACCAAGCCCCTACATTTTGACCCCATGCCATTTTTAACAGAAGAGCCTGCTCATAGGCGACAGTTGTACATACAAAGGATGGATAACTGTATTCAGTGGATTTATAAGTCACGATACAGAGTATAAGACTTGATTTGAAAGACACCTAATTATTTTAACTGGAATTTTCCTATGTAATGGTCCACCATTACTAACGTTAAGATCTCGAGAGAGCTGGATCGAGAAGAAAATGATATCAAAAGCTCACTAGTTTAAGAATGCAATGCGTGTGTACGCCACAGAATTAACATGCAGCACAGGAGTTTTTGGCCTTTCAGTTTTCTTACCTCGTGTTTTGCATATAATAAGCTGCATTCACACGCTGAAATTTTAAGCTAGTGAGCCAGTGATGTCACTTTTCCCTGGATCCAACCCTCTGAGGTCCAATCGGTCAGTTTTGAATGTGAGTATAGGCGGCCCATGAAATCCAAGACTTACACTCACAGTAAAAAGCCTTCGGATAAAAATCAAAGCTCAAAATTTTGCCAGTCAGGTGTTTTATGTAAGCAAACACCCTTTCAAAATCTGGACGAAAAAAGGAAGTGATTTTTTTAATCACAGGGGGCACTAGATGTGCCTGGAGTGTGCATATTCAGAGTTATAAGGGCAAATACCGAAATCTTTGCAGAGATTGAAGCTGATGAATAGTAACTTATATTTATCCACCAGATAAAGTTATCTGGCCGTTGAATAACTTGGGGCCTGGTGGATAAAAACGGGTGACCAGAAAAAAGAGTGTGACCTGAAATCTTGAAATTTGGAAATAAATTTTGTCCAAGGTGTTGAACTATAATATCTCAAAATTTAGCTGCAACGTGTAAGCACCGAGACACAGCATGAAACTGATGTTACACCATCCCGGAAAGATCCTGGGCAAGACAATAAAGGAGATGAGGCAATCTTACATGCAGTTGGGGGCGGGGAATTTTGACACTGTGACTTGAAAGAACTGTAATGGATATACCCTCATTACCTTTTCATCATAAGCTTCCCCTCGTAGAAGTTCAGGTGCCATGTTAAAAGGTGACCCAACAATTGATTGCTCCCTGATATTACAAAATGAAGAAATTAGCTAAAACATGTGCATAGTGTACAATTAGTTCACAAAACAGTTTTTTTACTAGTCTAGAGAGCATTAACTACTTTTGTTTGAGATAATTTAAATTTTACATATAAAATAGAACTGCAGGTGATAAATTATCTCAGAAACATAGAGTCATCATAGCCCCTTTTATACTCAAGTTAGGGCAGCCTTTTTGTACTGAAAAATCCAAAGTGGGAAGGTCAGTAAACATGGTTATTTATAAACATGGTTATTTATATCATGGCGAAAACAGTGAAAATGCTTGGAAAGGGAAAAATACTTAATAACTATTCAATGCAACTTGACCACACTTATTTGACAAGAACGTGCCAAAATTGTCAGCAGTGCCATATGTACAAAAATTGCCGAGTTAGTGTTGGCAAAATTTTATGACTTTGCGATTTTTGTTGTTGATGCATTTCACCTGGACATCAAAGTGCACACAAAAATGTATGGGAGCCCCCAGACCAAGGAGAACATGGATAAATTTCAAAGCATGGAATAAGCTTATTAAGAAAAGAAATGACATTGCTTAATATAAAAATAAAAATTTCTCAGCAAAAAGATTTGTAACATGGTAAAGTATGCCCTTTCACTGAAATATTAATTGGAGTAACTGCAGAATACCCGGCCACTATTACGTTCTTGTGACAGCATTGTTTGAAGAATGAGGCATATTACAACATTCATATGCAAATAAGTGGCCGGGTATTCTGCAGGACTTGCAAGTGGGTGTTTTTAATTCAAATCTCACTTTGACGTAACCAACTGCATTAATTTTGTTCATTGTTATCCAGAACTCTACCGTTAATTGTCTAGTTGGTTCCTTCACATAGTTCAAGAATTACTTTATCTACAAGGTTCTACCAGCCCTAAGCTTTAAATAACACAGTGTACATGTTCGGTTTTTCACTTTTTAACTCTTTCATATTGTTTTGCACTGAGCACAAATATTGGAACAGTAATTTACAATTTCCACTCACTATAATAAATAATTAAGTATCATGCAACCATAGAGATAATGACATTTAGGGCAGCAGAAATATATTTTGCTATTAGAACAGCAAGCCGTATGACACCTGCTCAACATCACTCAACTATTGTTTAATATGATTTGCCCTGGGGTCACAGAAACTTTTTTAAATTGACACAATATTATTTTACTACTAACATTGAAATACCAAGGGAAACTTAACTGATGATAAGAAATGAAATTTAAGGCCCATGACCTACTGTCTCCATAAGGAAGTTACACAAAAACGGATGTATTGATTTAAAAGCTGAAACACCCATCACACCAGAAACAAACATGTTTAAGTTTTTTCAGAACCTAACCTAACTAACTAACTCTCCAAAATAACAAAACTACCTGTGCTTCAAACACCATCTCGTTTAACCTGAACCAAAAACTTGAGAAGTAAAAAGGACCTCCATTTTTCTTTTTTCTTTGTCGTTATCGTTTTGTTTCTTCTCTTTGCATGATTAATAAATGAGAAACTCCTCCCCTTCATGGGCCAACGACGTGCTACACTCATCTTTAAAATCCTTAAGTAGTATAAATCTCTATGGCGCAGACTCAAGCATAATTTACATTTTCTATTTTATAATTTAATAATCAACAAGAAATGTTAAAATCTAAAAGAAGCTTGGTTTTTTTGAAGGATCTACATGTATATCAATATTTTTTTAATGGCTTGCAAGATAGAAAATCTGCCAATTGATACTGGCTTCACATAAATATTAATGATTACTATTTCAGCCCAACTCACTTTATTTCTGTTGCTAAGCCTAAATCTGCAACAACCCCATAACGCCATCCATGTACTTCCTTAATTAAGCAATTCTGGGAAAGAAATAAAGGAAAAGTAAAAAAATAATAATAATATAGACAGGGCGAATGGTGATTGATTAGTACAAAGTTCTGTTTTATTTTTTCACCTTCGATGTTAGATCACGATGTATCACCCCTTGCTTGTGAAGATATCTCATTCCTTCGGCAATATCTTTTGCAAGATAAAGTCGAGTTGACCACTGCAGTTTAACTGAATAGTCGAGCAAAAGTTCCTGAAGATCTCCACCATTAATGTACTGAAATGAAAACATTAAGTCGTCAACATTCCTCAACTGATAAAATAAACTTTGCAAAAGATCCCAAACGTTAAAATACTCTTTAAGGATCAAGTCGATACCTCACAAAGTAGATGAACTTGGCCTTCATAGATGCAAACACCGATAAATCTGCGATGGAAAATGTTTCAAGGACGAGTTTAGGTAAAGTTGATGAAACGTGCAAGCTTAAGCTTAATTAACGAAGCAAACTTCCTGTACTCAATATTCACCTTATAATATTGGGGTGAGAAAGATGGCTCATTAACTTGATTTCGTCGAGCATCGTACAGTTTTCTAATTCTACTTCTGGTTTGTTCATTTTCAACACCATCATTTCGCCTGTTTCGCGATGATGAACCTGCAAATACGAAAACATTCTCGACACGATTTTGAAAAAGTCATAAACGAGATGAAACAATACTCAAGTCCCGGGCTTCAGTAAGTCAAGCGTAGACTAACCTTAAATATATCCCCATAAAAGCCGCTCGCAAGTTTACTACAGATAAACTCCTCTTTGCGGTAAATGCACGAATTTGGAATTGACGACAGCAAGTTCTGCAAGATCGGAACATGATCTTGCGTTTCGGTTTGGGATGCCCGCAAATCACTTGTGTTCCGACACACGTCGCCTTTTTCCTTAGCTGTAACATCCATGAGGACCACCATACGTGAATTATCAATGAGACAAGAACATAACTAAGGTTTTTTTCAACCACAAATCCTATGATAACACTACATTTCTCGTTCTTTCTTGTACAAAAATTGTGTTACTGTCAAGTTGTTAAGCTTGCTTGGCCTCATGGGGTATATTATGGCGTTCCTCGCTTCTTATTGGTTGGCTTTGGCGATGTAGGAACAAGCTTTTTTGAAATTTGTTCTGCTTTCTCGCTGTTGTTTCATTGAATACTTAAAGCAAATTGAATAGAAAAGAAAAGGGATTATTTAACTCAAAGATAAACAATACGGTAGTTTGAATACGAGAGCTATTATTAGTAAGACGAGTACCTGAGGCGAGTTTATAAATTTTCCCGCCAATTTCACGACTGCAACGCTGTCAGCCGGCACGTGCCGTTTGTACAGTTTGCTTCACTGGCGTCGTTTGTTTACAAACAATTTAAAGATCTTTCTCTCGATTTCTCAGTTCTTCGAATTACTTCACTATCTTTCCAAAGATTGCCTAAAATATCTTCGGACAAAAGGTAACACTTAACAATTAGAACCGTGGCCCTTGAGGGCGAGTATCACCCAACTAGTCGGACAGAAAAGGCGATGATAAAGTTAGCAAATGCAAGTTGAAGAAATATCTATTTAGGAATAAAACGGAAGAAAGCGTCACGCTTTTCGCTACTCGAGGACTATTAC
Source organism: Montipora cactus (assembly GCA_014634245.1). Taxonomy (NCBI): domain Eukaryota; kingdom Metazoa; phylum Cnidaria; class Anthozoa; order Scleractinia; family Acroporidae; genus Montipora; species Montipora cactus. The sequence goes on from BLFO01004361.1 coordinate 986,951, forward strand.
TAATAGTCCTCTAGTAGCGTAGCCAGTTAAAATGCAGGATTTGCTTTAGTCCACTAGCTGGGTGATACTAATAAGAACAAAGTGGCTAAATGCACTCATTGGTTTTTATGCACGAGCTCGCTTAAATATCTAATTTGGAATTGTGCAGAAACACTGAAACAAAACCATATGCCTTCGGTTTACTTTAATTTGGCTGGGAGTTTCTTTAACTTCAACTAGACTTATTCCATGAAATGATAATAGCTAAATTAGATTTTTCCTTGTGATTTGCAGCCAAAAGTTGTCAGCAAAATATAATCAAGTTCGGTAAAGATTTATGATACACAATATCACGATATTGACGCCATGTTGCAGCGAAGGATTGTGTGTGGTTCTCAGTTGCGAAAAACAGATTGTCAAATCTCTGGAAGATTCATGAATTGTGATCTGATAATTCTGGGCTAAAGATTGCACTGGAAAAGACAGGTGCCCCACATCTGTGCTGAAAGATGATAGGTGGTCTCCAAAGCGAGGCCCATAATACGATGGCACATCCGAACGGACATTCTCAGCCTGGGTATGTTCTAAGTATGTTTTTAGAATTTTGGCTAATCACAGAAGAACGTTCTTTTAAATGACGTTCTTCAGTAAAGAAGAGTGTTTTTTTTTTGGTCTGCTGGCTCGAATAAGCGGCTATCGCAAGCTCTGAAACTGGGGAAATTATAATAAGTTCGTAAATTTAACCTTAATTAAACCGAAGGAAATGATCCATTCGGCTGTATTCTCTACGACTGGTATGTCATTGCTCACGTATAATAATTGCCCAAAGCCTGGCAGTTCCTTGTTTGCTAACCCATCAAAATACGCGGAGCTTAAGCGACTACGACAAAGACGCTACGAGAACGTCATTTGATCACGTATAGCCTCGAGTTCTTGTCATCATTTCTGACTCTTACAATTAGCTGTTCAGGATGTACTGATTGTGTAGCAAGTACCAAGGAAGTTTAGAGAAAATAGTGAAAATTTATCCTGAGATGCTCACGTCCTCCACAGAATCCCAGATTTGATTTTCTATGTTGTTCTCAAGAAGAAAATGGCAATCACGAAATGTGTCAAAACCAGGAGCAGAGCGTGCAAAATTAAACAAGTTCCGTTTATTTTTGGCAAGACGCAAATTTTCCAAAGGTTGTCCTTTCTCCAAAGACAACCAGAGCGTAGTGGGAGTAGTAAATTTAATAGAAAGCAAAACAAACAAAATTGCTGCAACTGATTGTTCAAGCCCCTGGTGTAATTGCCGGTTGCTCGAAGCTTCAGCGCTAAGCGTTAATTGGTTAAGAAGTATTAAAACCGGTAGGTTGTTAGCCCGGCTAACCAAGCATCGACCAACTCCAGCCTGGACTCTGAATCCAGCGATCGGTGTTCGAGTTTGGATTTAGGTGGAATTTCTAAGCGCTTCCTTTTTTTCTTAGTGTTTTTTCGTGTGTCACTGTTAAAGGGCACATGAGAGGTCGTTCGAGACCGCTCTTTTCTTCAAAAGAAGGATTTCATCTTTGGGTGTTTGGCTTTCAATTTAACCTCACAATGTAAGGACAGTCGAATTAAATGTAAATTCGAGTTTTTTTTTTCCTACTGTTCTCTTCTTTCACGAGAACACGGTGAACTGATCAATCTCGACACTCTTATGTTAGCTGTTGGACCCATGGCCCAGTGGTCAGCACTCTACACCTTAAATTTGGTGTTCCGAGTTTAAATCTCGGTGAAATCCATTCTTCGTGGCCATTACTGTACAAGCAGTTATTTCTTCCTAGTGGGCCTTCAAAGTGTCCAATTGCGTGATTCAGAACCTCCCAAACCCCGCTGATCCGGAGATCATGCTTGTTGTTTGCTGTTCTTTGCTTGTTTATCATTCTTTTTATTGTTTATTAACACTATAAATACTATTTACACACACAGACTGTATTGTAAAAGAACATAGGGGATAAAAAACAGATACATACCGATATAAAATTAGTTCGTAAGTGTACGGTGTCCAAAGAAGCCGAGCTTTCTAGTTAGAGACTCTTAGTTGTTCAGCTTGTAGAAGTTGGCCTATCTCTAGTCCCACTTTTTGGACACCGCCATGGACAAGTAGTGACGGCACAACTTGGGATCAAATTATTATAGCTCTCATAGCTTGTTAAGATGAGAGAAAAAAAACTACTGTAGTTGTACTTTATAGTTGTACTTTGTTTATTTATTTTCCACGTTATTTTTTCATTCTTTTGTTCCAGTAGCCTATTATATGCAGTCGTTACTCAGTCTCAGTGAAGTAGCCTACGTAGAATTGTACCATGCCCGCCGTAAACAACTTCTCAAATGATTCTCGTCACCAGAGCCTTGGATCGACGCAAGGCTCAGTCTGGGAAACTCTATATAGGAGAAAATGCGCCGTAGGGTTCTTATAGCCAAAAATTGGCTATTTGAACTTTACTGCGCCTGCTCACTCCTCGTGCTAACACGAATGCACCAATTAGAGACGCTTTCGATTGTTCTTCACTAAAACCAATGAGAACACACTTTGTTTCAGGGTTCCCCAGAGCTCTTCTCAGTCCCTCAGTCAAAAGAAGAGCTCTGCCGGTCGAGATTACTTCTCAAATGTAATAAAACTGACTGTTGTTGTACCTTTTAAATTGCCTTAAGTTCCTGTGCTTAATAAGAAATACAAGACATTTGAGAATGGAGCTTCTTTTTTTTTTTTTTTTTTCAATACACAACATTTATTAACAAAAGTTACTATACTTACAATTCTAACAGTACAATGACTACAGTACTTTCCAAACAGTATTAATTTACAACATAAAAGCAATGCGAAGTAGACAGAAAAAATACAATACAAAACAAAAGTTGCAAGTACTTACAATCGCTATAATATTGCACAGTATACAATACAAACAAAAACTGCAAAGGTTACTGAATACAACCAAAATTAAAATGCGGTACATTGACGGAAAACACTCTTATGTACAATCAACAAGAATGTGTGTAAAGAAATGGAGCTTCTTTTGAACAGACGTCCAGTACACACTTATAAAATTACATGCGGCTGTAGAGGCAAAGCCAGGGGTCAGCAAGATAATATGAAGTAGTTTGTACAATAATTCAGTAAAGGCAACATAGCAAATTACAATTGAAAATGAAATAAAATTACAAATCGCGATAGTAGCACAATACGAAATAAAACAAATAATTTACAAAACAGAAAACATAACACTGACCAAAAAAAGAAAAAAGAAAAAAGGAACAAAGTATTTTCATGGGCTTAAAAAGTGTGTTTTAAGACTTTTTTTGAATTTTTTTTCTGTCAAGCTGGTTCGAAGTGTACGGGGAATATTATATCATTTAAAAATTGTGACATCCGACAAGTTAGACCGAAAAACTTATTTACCGTATGAATACAAACTCTTTATCTTTCTTTTTTTGTATTTTTCTTCCCATTCTATGGAGCAGCTTGTTGGAATTCGATTAACTTGCAAATGATATGCAAATTATGTTCGGTCCACGTTGTGGAAAGTTCACCGAAGAAATGTCGTTTTGAGAAGCTATTTTTCAATCCTTTCCTTCTATCTTGTGGAATTTTACGCGGATTTTACCGTACGAAACCCTTGGTGACGATATTCTTACCGTTGACGGTCGCTGGGTAAAGAAAATGAGGTGGAAACGGGAGAGTTTTCCTGGCGTTGAAGAAGGTTCAGGCGTTGAGAGCTCCTTACGAGGATAAATCTATGAAAGGACCGAAACCTGCCGGGATAACTTGTGACTGAAGGTAATTTAGTTTTAAATCACATACTATCTATTATTTATCTAAAATATGTTTGAAACTGGTTGCCGATGTGAATACTGAATTCCCATAGCGCGGATAGTAGCTATAAGAAAGACATTAATATGTCTTCAAAACATTTAGTAATCACAACGGACGGGTACCTCCCTGTTGTCCACCAAAGGAATTACGGACATTAGCTAACCCGTATTTTGCTTGGGAAACTGACACAGCCTTCGACTTTGTGAACCACAATCTCTGCTTAATCCACGAATCAAACGTTAGAACCAAAAACACACAGCGCCTCAGGAAAGCATTGCTCGTTAGCTTTCCATTCAAATGGAAACTCCTGAAAGATTGTAGCCACAAATTCAACAGTTAGAACCATCCTGCTTAGACTAGTAGCTATGTGTTTCGATTTAAGGCGTTAGTTTAAGGACGGTCAATCGATTAGACGTAAGTAAGATCACTACAAGATGGCTTACATTCGCTGACAGCAATAAATGTAAAAAGATCTCGATTGCTAGAAAGAGGATTGTACGCAGTGGGATAAACAAATGACTCAATAAGAATTTAATTATTTACAAATAGGTACACAGTGACAGTGAACAGATAAAGGATGCGAGAGAAGCTATAGCAATATGGGATTTTAAAGACGGTAAGGCGATTTATATAGTGTGTTTTGTAGACTATTTATTTTATGTCGGAGAGTGTTATATTTCTGCATGCCCACTCTATTTGGAACGACCCCATAAGCTGCATAGCTTTTATTATCGTCGTGCTAAAATAAAGGCTGTCTGTCTGTCTGTCTAAATAGACTCCATGACAATTCCTTATGAACTAGGATTTGATTCAAATTGTTATTACATCACACTTCTTAAGAAGAGGGTGTCTTCTCGGTGTTTAATTTAGTCATTAAATCATATTCTCCTTAAAAATTACATTATTTTCCCCCCAAAACAGAAACATTTTTTTATTTAAAAAAGTGGTTAGATGATAGCATGTGAATTCATCACATAGAGGAGGAATTTTTCTAAAAGCTTCCATCATTTCTTCCATATTTTCCTCTTGTTATTGAAAAGGGATGAGATCTGGTGCCAAAAAAAAATGGAGTAAGATACTTAGGCCCTGTTTCGTTTGACTGATGAAGTTTTATGCTATTGTTTTGCAGGAAGCAAACTTCAGATGAAGCTTTAATGGATCAAACCTTCAGGCCAAGCAAGATGGAAGAAGACAATCACAGAAGCAAGCAAAGGTTAGATTACTGAGTTTTTTAAGGAGGATATTCCATAAAGTACATAATGAACAAAAACCAAGAGATCAAGCAAGACAGGAAGATGATGTTTATCGCAGAAGCAAGCAAAGGTAACCATAGGAGCAACTATTTTGTACCGTATGCACCTGTCTGTGGTGAGGCCATGCCTTTAAAAAAATTACAGCGGCGATAGAAACAACTCAAACAAAATATTTTTAAATGCAAGGTATGATTTAATTATATAAACACCATGCAATGAAATACCAAGTGAGCTTTCACTTGATATCTTCACGTGTGAAAAGATCACTGTTGTTATGGTTACATATAAAAGTCGCGCCTTTCGATGCTTTTGGTAAAATTATTTAGTATTTCATTGGTGTTTATATAATATTACATGGCCGCTTGGAGATACGAAATTTCTCTTCTCGTGTTGAAAAATATTTCACGAGTGAGCGGTGCTCACTCGTAAAATATTTTTCAACACGAGAAGAGAAATTTCGTATCTCCAAGCGGCCATGTAATAAATATCCTCTATTTTACATATATATCAAAACTAGTTTCTTGAAAACAGGGCCCACGCAGTGCGTACTACAGATTTCGGTGATATCAGAAACAATGTGCCGTGATAGTGTTGGGAGTGAAGATTTCATTTACAACTCCTGGTGCTTCATAAAGTTTAGTCGTCTATTGGGGTGGGAGAGTTCATATGGCTATAATCTGTAGCAACAGGGGAACCATGAAATTTCTCAGGAACAATGGATCTTGGTAGAATTAGGACGAATGGAGTTATTGTCATCCACTGGGCTGTCCATTGGGCTGGCATCAATTTCGAGTCGTTTTACAAAGGCTGTAGCATACGTCAATGATCTGCAACAAATGACTGACCATTAAACAGAACATCAGCATTGGCAGGAAAATTGTCAGGGTTTATTTCAACTTGTACAGCAATGGCGCTTCGAGCGTTACATTGGCAATTTTCCATTAACAGCAATTCGCAAGCCACGAGATAATACTCATACCTAAAGGGTTGTTGCCATGAAAGGAATGCTGACAACTAACAATTCACGGATCGTGAAATGTTGGCCAAATCAAATGGCTTGCTGTATAAATTGTGAACAACTGATGGATTGGTAGCAATTTATGGATCACGAAATGTCAGTTGTATCACTTGATGGGATCAAGGTGATGTAAAAATTCAATTCTGATTGGCCACTATTCATTAAATCTCATTTTGTGACATCAAGAAATTGGAAGTTGGTTGGTGTTCGAGAAGTAGTCGATCACTAGTTGATTTAACTTTACAAAGTAATTTCCTGTCGTAATTAGCTAGTTACGTTTCTGGAGGGCATTGTACTTTGCATTTTACGAAACGCGTGCACGCGCGCACGCTCTTGCTTTTTGAAAAGCGGCCTAATTGCCGGCAAAGCCTCAATACCACAGGTTTATACGGTACTCTATGGTGTTAAGGTCTAATTGTAAATGTTAAGTAAAGTGTGCAGTGCAACCTAAGATGAAGTGATTTTCTCTTTAACGCGCTAGGATAATTTTGTCTTTTATTCACGAAAGTTATCAACGTTATGCCTGAGGCTCAGTTAAAGGTACTCCGGAATAAGGTGCGACGTTGACGTTGTTGATGATGACGATGATGACGACGACGATGAGTCAACGACGGTGACGATGACGATTTTGATGACAATGTTGACGACAATGATTACTATGACCGTAATGTCGATGATGACGAAAATGGTGAAAATGATCATCATGTCGATGATGACGATGTTGACGACAATGACGATAATGATGACGATGATAACTACAATGATGACGACAATGATTATTATGACCGTAATGTCGATGATGACGATGATGACGACAATGACGATAATGACGATAATGACGACAATGACGATAATGATGACGATGATAACGAAAATGATGATAATGATGACGACAATGATTATTATGACCGTAATGTCGATAGTGACGATGTTGATGAAAATGATGATATTGATAATAGAGAGTTTAAGATTCTACGACGGCGACGGTCGGCGAAAACGTCACTTCAAAATATAACATGGCTCTATCAAAAACGTCTTTTGCGATTATTTAGTCTCGTTCACGTCCTTCAATATGGGTGAACTATCCAAAAAATAGACTTAACTGATTAGAGTGTAATGTGAAGTGCTTGTTTTCTACCCCATATCAGCCCTACTAATGGAAATGGGCCCACACAAGGACAGAGAAAATGTCTGACCAGGGTGGGAAATGGCTTCACGGCCAACGTTTGCAAAAACGTAACCCTTCCTTGTACTTGCACATGTTCATTGCCTTGACTTTAACATCTTAAATTCCCACGGCCTGCTCCCGTCTGACCTTGTAGCTCAGTCGATAGAGCAGCGGTGATCTAATCCGAAGGTCGTGGGTTCATTTCCCACCCTGGTCGGAGTTTTTCACTGTCCTTGTGTGGGCTCATTTCCATTAGTAGGGCTAACGCTTACATGGTTCATATGGGGTAGAAAACAAGCACTTCACATTACACTTCACGGCCAACGTTTGCAAAAACGTAACACTTCCTTATCCTAAAAATATATTGCTACGAGCGGTTTCAGAGCGAAAATAGAGAATGAAAGATTCTCTGTTTCATGCTTACGTTGTCGTCAAAATTTCAAATTTGGTGATTTCATGCCGTCGTTATCCATAGGACCGCAAACCTACCTTCAAAAATCCGTGCTGTGCTGAACGTGCAGCATCTTTATTTATGCTCTTTTAACCAATGGTTTTATTGTTTTGCGACGTTGTCGTACGTAGTCGTAGCCGTCGTCGTTTCTTAAATTCCCTAATGTCGATGATGACGATGATGACTAAAATGATGATAATGACGATCATGTCGATGATGACGATGGTGACGACAATGATGATAATGACGACAATGATGATCATGATGACGATGATGACGACAATGGTGATTATGACGATCATGTCGACGATGACGATGGTGACGACAATGATTATGACGATCATGTCAATGATGACGATGGTGACGAGAATGATTATGGCGATCATGTCAATGATGACCATGGTGACGACAATGATTATGACGATCATGTCGATGATGACGATGATGACGACAATGATTATACGATCATGTCAATGATGACGATTGTGACGACAATGATTATGACGATCATGACGATGATGACGACAATGACGATTATGACGATAATGATGATGGTGACGATGATGAAGACAATGATGATGATGACAATAATGTCGATGATGACGATGTTGAAAATGACGACGGGGACCATGACGATGATGACGACAATGGCGATTATGACGATCATGTTGACGATGACGATGGTGACGACAATGATTATGACGATCACGTCAATGATGACCATGGTGACGACAATGATTATGACGATCATGTCGATAATGACGATGATGACGACAATGATTATACGATCATGTCAATGATGACGATTGTGACGACAATGATTATGACGATCATGACGATGATGACGACAATGACGATTATGACGATAATGTTGCTGGTGACGATGATGAAGACAATGATGATGATGACAATAATGTCGATGATGACGATGTTGAAAATGACGACGGGGACCATGACGATGATGACGACAATGGCGATTATGACGATCATGTTGACGATGACGATGGTGACGACAATCATTATGACGATCATGTTAATGATGACCATGGTGACGACAATGATTATGACGATCATGTCGATGATGACGATGATGACGACAATGATTATGACGATCATGTCAATGATGACCATGGTGACGACAATGATTATGACGATCATGTCGATGATGACGATGATGACGACAATGATTATACGATCATGTCAATGATGACGATTTTGCCGACAATGATTATGACGATCATGACGATGATGACGACAATGACGATTATGACGATAATGTTGATGGTGACGATGATGAAGACAATGTTGATGATGACAATAATGTCGATGATGACGATGTTGAAAATGACGACGGGGACCATGACGATGATGACGACAATGGCGATTATGACCATCATGTTGACGATGACGATGGTGACGACAATGATTATGACGATCACGTCAATGATGTTCATGGTGACGACAATGATTATGACGATCATGTCGATGATGACGATGATGACGACAATGATTATACGATCATGTCAATGATGACGATTGTGACGACAATGATTATGACGATCATGTCGATGATGACGACAATGACGATTATGACGATAATGTTGATGGTGACGATGATGAAGACAATGACGATGTTGAAAATGACGACGGGGACCATGACGATGATGACGACAATGGCGATTATGACGATCATGTTGACGATGACGATGGTGACGACAATGATTATGACGATCATGTCAATGATGACCATGGTGACGACAATGATTATGACGATCATGTCGATGATGACGATGATGACGACAATGATTATGACGATCATGTCAATGATGACCATGGTGACGACAATGATTATGACGATCATGTTGATGATGACGACAATGATTATGACGATCATGTCGATGATGACGATGATGACGACAATGATTATACGATCATGTCAATGATGACGATTGTGACGACAATGATTATGACGATGATGACGATGATGACGACAATGACGATTATGACGATAATGTTGATGGTGACGATGATGAAGACAATGATGATTATGACGATCATGTCGATGATGACGATGTTGAAAATGACGACGGGGACCAAGACGATGGTGACGATCATGATTAGGTCCTCCCTGTATGTGCTGGGCTGTTTTTGTGCATCTTTTCTATTTTGGAGCGCTGTTTAGCATTTCGAACACTCTTGAGCACCCTTTCGATTTTTTTAGCAAAAATTGAGCAATTTGTCGCATTATGGGCACGTTTAGAGTAACATTTTGAATTGAAGTACAGTTTTCAGCAAACCGGGGTTCTATCACCATGGAATTGAATAGTTGAACACACAAAAAACTGAACCATGCTAGTCTTCAAAATATATATTTTAAAAGTTATTTTTTGTTCGAAAAACAGTGTTGTTTTACTTCTATGATAATTTCTAAACAACGGAAGTCCAGTTCTTTGGTAAACAAAATAGGCATACTCATGAAAATCTTCAAGGAAATGTTTTCAAATTGTAAGCAACTTTTGAGCACTATTTCTAAATGTCGAGCATTTTTTTTAAATTCTACGTCTATTTGAGCTCCTTTTTGGCCATTTTTTCGAAGTACTATTTAGCGTTTTTTCCCTAGCGCAACAGGCACAGGCCTAATGATGATAATGATGATTGTGATGATGACGATGATGATGATGATGACGACGATGATGACGACAATGATAATAACGATGACGACGATGTTGATAATGACGATGACAATGATGACGACAATGATGATAATGACGATAATGTCGATGTTGACGATGTTGACGACAATGATGGTTATTGCCATAATGTCGATGATGACGACTATGAAGATAATGACGATAATGCCGATGACGACAATGACACGACAATGACAATCATGTCGATGATGACTATGTTGACGACAATGATGATAATGACGATAAAGCCGATGATGACAATGATGGAAATAACCGTCATGTCGATACAATAGTCCCAAGAGAAACTGGAAACAACGCTTATGCAAAATTTTGGAAGGACAAACAAAGAGTATTATGGTCAGAAGAAACCACAAATGAAATTTGCTTTTTATCGTCGTGGCTAGGTAAACTGACAGGTCTTGCAAATCAAAAATCAAGTGAATAATTTTCCTTGTGAGTTAAGAACCCGCTCCACCTCAACCTGTGTTACTTACCCCTCCCCCAAAGGCATAACATTGACAGGTGCAAAAGATGCCCGCACAGCATTTTTGATTATCGATACGCGCTAGCGCTTTCGGCCTCGGCACGGACTATTTTAAATTAGCAACGTTGAGTCTTTTTTGTTTGTTTGTTTTTTCAGTTCACTATTCTTTTTTTGTTTTTTTTCTATTTTTATCAAATCCCCGCAGTTCCAAGCTTATTCATTTTTATCTTGGTTGCACTGTCAAGAATAACACATAAGAACCTGTCCACACTGGGTGTTGATTTCGTTGACGGAAACAGGCATAAAAGTGAAAAGGAAAATAAATGTTTCGGTGTAATTATGACGCTTTTGTCAAGGGAAATAAGTAAAGACTGCGAGTGCAATAAGTCATGCAAAAATGCAGAAGTCTTTTAGTTACAGCTAAAATTAATTGCACGCTACTTTAGGTTTAGGATCATTGATGCAATGCACCAAACAACACAATGTATTAGGACCACTCTTCCATGCAAATCTCATCTGGCAGACTATTCGTAGGCTCTTTTTTATTAGGACTTAACTCACGACAGACATACTACCGATCTTCTTGACTCTAGCCATTTACGGTCATTTACTAACTGGACAACAATACAATAACTACAAGAACACTGACAACTACACCTCGAAGGCTTTGATACTTCCTCGTTTAATTACTGTCTTTGACTGGACAAGGCTATTCGTGTTAAGTTTTTCTCACCCACTCTTGACCATTCCATGCCTCGTCAATTGATGCAGCCCAACCTTCCCCTCTGAATAGAAATCTATCTATCTCCGTCCTATCTTGACCAGCCCGCCCCACTAATAATGACCGATCCCCGAGCTAACCTTATGAAACCGATAGTTCTGCTCTCTAGTCATTGACGACACAACAAACTGTTTAAGGATTATCCACACATATACGATTAGGGGGACGATTTCCGGGTTCCCATTTACGATTTCCCGTTTCGCGTTTCCCGTTTCGCGTTTCCCGTTTCGCGTTTCCCGTTTCCCATTTCCCATTTCCCATTTCGCATTTTCCCACTTTCCATTTCCCATTTCCCACTTTCCATTTCCGTTCGGTATCAACAGGGACTATTAACACCTACCACCTACACGTTGATATTGTTGGAAACGTGCACTGAGTACATCATTTACGAACAAAAGTCGGTATATTAAACCTAATCTCTTTCGGAAAACTACTGATACTGAGGCTTGCAGACTCACTCAAACAGACAAACGCTTGATACAACTGCTAACCTACCGCAAAATATTCACATGACATTTAACAGCGAGCTCATGCACATGCATATCACATTTTTATCACGGGGATCAAGCCATCTTGCACACATCAGTTATATTATTGAAAGCTCCGTTTTTTTCAAACAATTTAAGCAAACAACCGTCTTATGACGACTCTCTATTAATCAAGAACCTTTTCAATTTTTGGGAGACTTCTCCTCTTTTGAGCTAAGAATATATTTATCTGTTCTCGTGCAAGGCCACTTTTGTTATCATACAGACTTAGCACTTTTGTAGAATTACATCAACGTAAAAAGGCGGAGAATATATGGCAACCAAATGGAACTGAGAGAAAATTTTAAGTTTCAGATGGTATTTGAATCCAAAGCTCTCCAAGATCTGGGTACATACTCTACGTACTGATCTACTGAAAACTCCATGTTGAGCAAGGATTATCTGTGGGCTTTTGGATAGAACGACAACATACCGCTCCGCACCGCTCCGCACCGCACCGCACCGCACCGCACCGCACGGCACCAATTCAATTCAATAGACCAATTTCGATATATTAAAATTCAGTCCGAAACAAAAGGCATCATCTCGAGGCTCTGGGGAATAAATATAAGGATTTGTATGAGTTTATTCCCCAGAGCCTCGAGATGGTGCCTTTTGTTTCGGACTGAATAATAATATATCGAAATTGGTCTACTGTGGCCCATATCTACGTCGCGCAGTCACATTACGTTTAGTAAATAAAGCGAGGCTTCCGATCGCCCAAACTGTGAAAAATACATCAACTATGAGATATATTTCTCACACCTTGGATCGTTGGAATGATGGCTCTTTCCATTATATTTTTCCTGCTACTTAAAAGTTAACGTGACTGCAGGACGTTTTTATAAGCCATAATTGACTTCGTAGCTGCGTGATGTTGTTCTAGTCAAAACCTAATGGATACCCGTACGCACCATAGAATTTCCAGTAGCTCCGTGGTTAGAGCACCTGCCTAAATATCGAGGATCGTGGGTTCAAATCCCATCTGGGATTCGAATTTTGTTTTGGGAGTTATTTTTGGTTGCCTTCTCTATGTTTTGCTAATTAAATGATATGACTTAATGCACTCGCAGATTATATATCTATTATATATCTATTTTTCTTGACAAATTTGTTATGATTACAGTCGTCGAAACTTTAGCTTTTTCCTGTTTTTCTTCCTAATTAGAATTCCCTTGGCTTCCACAAGTGCGCTTGCGATTTGCGATTGCATATTATATTAGCAAGTTAGTTGTTGCAATAGTGGAGTTTGCCTTTGAAAACTTAAGGGAAATAACAAGGTTTGTGTGGATGGGTCCTCTTAAATTACAGAAACATAGTTCTCTTATCGCATGTAATTTGCACGCAAAATTTGTCACTTGCCAAATGGTGTTTATTTGTGGCAACTTCAAAGTTGAAATGAAGGCCGTGGAGTATAAGCCGGCCAAACGAAAAGCTGTATTCATTTTGCGGCTTGCATTAACTGCGTTGAACTTGCCACATTTTATTTGCGAGCGCCAAAGGTGTTTGCTGCTTTAAATTTTGCCGCTCGATTAGAAATATAACACAAATAGCAGTTATAAACATTTTGAAGCGGTACATTTTATAGACTTGGTGGTTTGCATGTTTCAAAAACTTTCAAATATATATATATATATATATATATCATGTTTTCCAAAATAATAACGTCAAGTCTATAAAATGCATTGCTTCAAAATGTTTGTAACTGCTATTTGTGTTGTGTTTGGACGCTGCTATCGATTTTTGATTTTGTATTTCTTCCGGGCCTCGAATGTTGAAAAAGTCTCTTAAAGTAAGGGTTAAGTGCCACGCACCCTAAATACTCCTTATTTCGGTATATGTTAAGTGCCTTAAAATCTCTGGAAGTACCTTTCCGTAGGGTGGACTTTGACCTTTCGTCTAAAATGACACTTAGAAAAAATACGGCGTCCCAAATACGCATGCGCCGTATTTTTTTTTAAATTTAAAGGTTAATTAAACTACGACTCAAAAAATAAAAACATTTTTCACATTGTTGTGTTTCTTTATTATTTCATAGACTTAGTAAAACATTAATTTATGACTCACTGAATAAAAATTACATTTTATTATCACAAGCAAATGTAATACATTATAAAGTTTTTGTTTTTCGTAAACCCCAAATTTTCAACAACAAAAAAAGTTGGCGCATGCGTACTTTGAGCGCCCGTACTTTTTCTAAGTTTTTTGGCGGGAAAATTTGACTCGATTTGCACAGCGTTTCCCCTAACAAGTTTTTCAGTCAAAACACTTAAATTCGTTTAATAACAACACTTTCGATCCCACCCACAATTAAATACCACCCGTACAAGAAAAATATAGCTTAAAGGGAAACCTTCACTTACTAATGTCGAGTTTGCAATCAAATTTGTTCGACAGTTTTCTTCAAAAAAGTGTTTGTATCGAAAAAAAAAGAATTTTAGAATCACTTATTTTCACTTTCAAATTTTCCGTACGCCGCAATCTTCAATAATTGTGACGTGTTACGGTTGGGCTTTTTGTTTTCACACAAACAGGATCTGTTCTTGAACAATAACGCAACCATTACACGCTACAATTATTCAAGATGGCGGCGCCCGGGAATTTTGAAAGCCAAAACAAACCTTTATGAAACTCATTTATTTCGGATACAAACGCTTTCATTGGAAAAAGTTTGAACAATTTTGATTGTGAACATTATGTTCTGTGATTTAAGATGGCTGGAACCAGTTTCACTACTTTTAAGGACCTTTTTATTAGAAGGGTTGTCACTACAAAACTGTATCACGTAAAAGAAATGTTATGGTACCATATCAAACACCAATTATTACTTAACAAAATGCGCTCACTATTTTGACGTAATAGGTTACCATGGCAACATGAAAGCTCTCCAAAAACACCCTATATTTCGTCTTTACTCGCTTATACCTTAAAAATGAACTCGGTGACCCCATTTTTTATTGTAAAATAGTAATTAGCAATATGAGATAGGACTATCTGCAAAGTTAAAAAAAATTCTTGGGAGCCAATTCAGAGCTACCTTAAATTTTCGAAAAATTAAGGTAGCTCTGAATTGGCTCCGAAGAATTTTTTTAAACTTTGCTAATTACTATTCTACAATAAAAAATGGGGGTCACCGATTTCATTTTAAAGATATAAGCAAGTAAAGACGAAATATAGGGTGTTTTTGGAGAGCTTTCATGTTGCCATGGTAACCTATTACGTCAAAATTGTGAGCGCATTTCGTTAAGCAATAATTGCTGTTTGATGTGGTACCATAACATTGCTGTTGCGTGATACAGTATAGTAGTTATAACCCATCTAATAAGAAGGTCTCTAAAAGTGGTGAAACTGGTTCCAGCCACCTTAAGGTTATTTTCTTGTTCTAGTGGAGGTTCCCTTTAATTTGCTCTTGATGAAGACGTTTTTCCACTGGACAAACGCAGGAAAGACGCAACGCAAAGATATAGCTATAAAATGCGTGGCTTAAACTATGCCTCCGAATCGCTATTTCGCATAGCTTTAGACTGGAGTGCAAACACAGTTGAAATTACGGTAGATAAATTTGATATTGCCTGACTTTGAACCTTTGTAGTTACAAATGCGGGAACTATTTTTTTGGAAATCAGTTATTTAAATTGTTAAGCTGGTCTTCGACCGAAAGATGAAAGTCCTGAAGCTATATCGAACGAAGGCAATTTAAAGCGTCACACAAATCTAAACCTTTTGCAGGTCTGCCGTGTAGTTATTTCATGTTTCTTAGCCTAGTGTTGTCAATTTAGAAATCATGGATAATTGGATGAGGACAAAATTGAATAGATGAAAATTAATAGGACGTTTCTATGACCAGCTTCAAAATCATCCAATAACTCAGTTTTCATGGGATGAACAATGGAAAACATTGTGAAAACAAGTTGTTTGAAAATCCGTCCTCTCTTAAAGCGTGTGCCGAGTTACCAAACCTAACTTTTCATAAAACTATCCTAATGATACACTTAATTGACCACTCACCAAAGGGACTTTTCAGGGTCAATATAAGCGCAGCTCACGACATCGAGCAGAGAGCATTCAAAATTATTTGTGCAAATTAAAGCGAAATTCTTGGCAATTTTCCGTCAGGTGAATGACTGATTGTAAAAAGGTTACGAGGTTCAAAAAGTCGGTGAATGCTTAGCTGAGCTACAATGGTACAATGGTTCAAAGTCAATCAAAATCCAACCCATAGACTGCAATGTTCACCATGTTTGCCTCCAGATCAAGATGGCGATGGAATCGGATAAAAGTCTATTGCACAAGGAAACTATTGTGAAATGCGTCGACGAAGCCTTGAATACTAGTTGTCCAGTAGAAAAGGCCTCTTCCTATAAATTAACTACACTTAACGCTTATCATAACAACTTCAATGTCTGTTGAAGCATCATTTTGAAAACATTGCTCGCTGCTGATTGCTCATCGCGCTCGCTTATTGATTCAAAAGTTGCGCCCATCTCATCGAACGGAAAACAGAGGTTATACAGACCAAGAGAAAATAAACCCATCCGAATCAAAGAGAACTGTTCTACCTTTGTTAAAGGAAAGCTTAAATGACAATTATTTGGCGTTGATGAAAAATCGACTGGTGCAGTGTTGTATTACAAATCAAAGGAAAGACAAGATGCCCCACCCCTCCCCCCCAGTGGCAGGAAACCCGAAGGCTCCATTATCTACGCCTGCTACCGTTATTACGGCAGGGGTGGCTCCCACTCCAATCCAGTTGCATGCACAACTTGTCTCCAATAATACTGGTACTCATTTTACCGACCTCAAATGGACAGAAAAGCTGAGTGAATTTTGCAAACAAAAGTTGAGATTCCCTCCATGTGGTGGATATTTTCGTTCAGTTTTAAGAAAAGTCTTTATTATTGTTTTGAATGTTTTAGAGAGAGAGAGAGTGTCCCCAACTTAACCAGACTAAACCTTTAGACAAATGTGATGACAAAGGTTTTTAGGAAAACAAGAATATCTATATTTCACGTATTCCCATGAAAACTAGAAATTTGAGTTTGAGTTTGACGGTGACATTAATACAATACAATACATACTTAAATGACCGCTCCCCATAGGGGCTTTTCAGGGCCAATGAAACACAACCAAACGACAGAACAGAACAACAACAACAACTGTTAAGAATCCCAACTAGCCAGAGGCAAACCAGTTGGCTATTTACAAGTGCAGCTGGGAAGTTGAACCAGGGACTACCAGG
Source organism: Montipora cactus (assembly GCA_014634245.1). Lineage (NCBI taxonomy): Eukaryota > Metazoa > Cnidaria > Anthozoa > Scleractinia > Acroporidae > Montipora > Montipora cactus. The sequence goes on from BLFO01004361.1 coordinate 1,004,379, forward strand.
ATCAAATTCAACGAGTGGTTAGAGCGGGTCTTGAACCCGGGATCTCCGGATCTCAAGGCAAGCGCCCTAACCACTGGGCCACACTGCCTCATTGCTATTTTTCCCTTTGTAGTTGTTCAGCATTGATGCGGTCTGTATAACGTCAGTTCCGATTAATACGCAATCCCGTAGCATTGAAAGGAAAAGATTTTAATGCGCACCAGACATTAAAGTTGTGATGAACCCAAGCAATAGTTGGCGTAGCGAACAAATTGCATGACAATTTTATGGCAGTACCATTAGCAATAAGACCGACGTCAAAGATCAATTAATCGAAAACATTTAATGACTATATGCGTCTATTTGTTTATTTAATATTTATTTACTTTCATGCTGCTATACTTTACTTTCTTTCAAGCTATAATTAAAATAAAAGGAAAACTTTGGCCTGTGCAGTCACAAATAAATCTGAAATGATTTTGAATTTAAGGTGAAATCAACTTCTTATGTCAGAGTCCAGTCGAGAGTGTCCGGGCTAGTGTTGTCTACGTGATCTTTTACAGTTTTCCGTTTTTATTTAGTCAATCGCCTGTTCAGTCCTGCAAGTTTCACCAGCATGCAAGCAGGCTGTTCCGTTGAAAATGGCGCGCGGCCGAAATACAGGAGCTTGGTTACTAGTTTTAGAAACTTGTAACCGAGCTTGGTTACTAGTTTTAGAAACTAGTAACCAAGCTCCTATATTTCGACTGCGCGCCATTTTCAAAGGAAGAGCCTGCTTGCAAGGCTACAGTTTCACCAACACAAGTGGCCTCATTTGCAATTGTTTTTGAGATCGTCGATTACTTCTCTGTGCATTAAATGTGATTGTGTATTGTGGACTTAAAGGGTTTTAGCAGCCGTGCTTGCAAATAATTTGCTGCTATTCCTTGTTCCGAGATCTACATCACGAAAAGAACGGAAACTGGTGAGAACTCGGCCTTTCCCGTTGGTGAATTACCGATTAATTGGTCAAAGTATTGGAATCAAGTGGAATCACGTGGAACGATTGGAAAGAATTTAGCAATTCCATGAGATGGTTGTGCCAGTTTGAAATTGATGGTACAGTCTGTTCCGCCAACGAATCTCAGAAGAGGAATTGTGTTTGACTCTCGTTCATTGTTTTGTTGTCAAAAGCCACTTGTTTCTTGAGATGAAGTACTGTCATGATGATGTCAGTCAGCGGTTCTTCGTCAACTGTCCTTTGTGTTAAGATTCGTCAGTCAGTCGCTATTGAGTCAGTCGCTAAGGAGTCAGTCGCTATGGAATCATTCTGCTTTAGTTCAAGTGGTTTTCAATGATGGAAAGTGCAAACCATTTTAAAATATTTTGCTTTGAAGCTACACTGACCTATTTTCTTACTAACTAACCACGTAAAAACCTTAAGCATGGTGGGCGAGAAAATTGTTTACTCCTTAACTATGAAAATTTCGAATTGACCTGTTTTTAACGCTCGATAAGCCTTTTTTTTCTTAAATAGTGTCTGTTTTTACTCCGAGTCTCGCTATCATTGATTGACAAATGTTACCCCGGTTAATGAAATGGAGAGATTACTATTTATGGATGGTGAATCGCGGGTACTCGGAAAATGTACGAGTGCTCTTTCCGGAGATTCGAAGGCTTCCGATTACTGAAAAGCTTGGTGGTGGGAGCCTGGTCATAAAACTAGGTTCTGGTAGGAATTGTCATGCTATACTGTTAGGATTCTCGCTGTCATTTCATTCCTAGCAGTAGAGCGGAACAAATTGTAATCTAAACCTACTTTAATGACCAAAATCCCACGAGTCTTCAATGATCAGTCGTAGAGGATCCGAGCTTGTAATCAGGAGGTCGTACGTTCACTCGGGTTGACTCGGACATTTTCCGAGTACCCCCGAGTTACCACCACAGAAAAACATCCCTATATTTAGTTAGTGTTATATTCAAAGAGCCGACGGTTTACACTATATGGATTTTAGTAAGACCGACTAAAAAGAGTATTTTAACGATCTTTAGTTTTATCAACGAATAACAGATTTAAAACTTAACTTCCACGTATCGATCGGTACCATGACCATAACATTGTCAAACATGTTGTTACAAAAGCCGAGCGATAAAAGTACGTGGGCAACATTAAAGCTATACACCAAGCGATCAGTTACAAAAAATATGATTGGATAAAAGCAAAGACCGACAAACACCCAAATTGCGCAAACAATTGCAATGCATGCATTTTGAAACAACAACGCTCGTTTTGCGACACCTTTGAGGTGATAAGATCCAAATACACTGAGTCAGGAAACAAAATATCAAACTGCTTAATCAAACCCACTGATCGCTTAATGTTGAAATGGTGACTATGAAAATTAATCCTATGACATCTCTGCTGTGCTACTCTGATCTAATGCAATAACTTTAAACTTTGACTGCGGAATAGTCTTCTTTCCATTGTGCAGCTCACACCATGTTCGCCGTCGTGTGTGCAATCCAAGAACACAATGCATTAAGACAAAGACAACCTGATAAGCAGTACAACAAAATCGATTTCAAGGAAACTGCGAGAAATAGCCACCATTTCTAAAGAATTAGTAAACTCTAGAGCTCTTATCTTTGTCGAATCAATTTCCTCCTGATTCTTCGATTCACATCTTTCTTCATTTGCTGTTTCTTTTTGTGTCCATTCTCTGTCCATTCGTGCTGACCTTAAACCTAAATAAAGTGAGGATAGGTGAGACTATTATAAAGAAGAAGCGTCTATTTTAGTAAACAGATCAGTACGATTTAATAATTGTTCATGCAGATGCAAGTAAATGTTTACCTTAAACGACTTTGTCTTCAAAACTTTCCCTTCTCTGTCCGAAGAACCTGAAGTCGTTCGGTTTCCGACCTGCGGATAGAAATAAACCAGAACAATACATTAGTTAAAGTTCACAAGTTTTGTTATCTTAAATTTTCTAGGTTACAATTTGCCTTCGAGAGACTTTGAAATATCTTTTCCCGCTAAGCGCTGGTGAAGTTATTCAAAACACTTCACCATGGCTAAAGTAGTTTCTTCTTCGTTAAATTGGTCAACGAATAAGTTTTAATTCTCGAAAGAATTACGACAAATAAGTCCAGCAACAAACTAAGCACATTCTAGAAAGGTAATTCGCTGTACATAAACTTGTCTTAGAGCTTAAGAAAGTAACCATGCGAAAACTGACCGTGTTTGAGTAAGCGGGACAAATAGACTTGCCTCTTTCGTCTTGGTCCAAACGGCGGCAAAAGAGTATCGTTTCAAAGACAAACCATGTAGCAGAAACGCAGCACATCTTGCTAACGTGACAGCAACTGTAAAATGGGCGAAATTTTGCAATGTTTTATGAATATGGATTAGACTGTCCAGAACCAATCACTGACAAGAACGTCATTAATATGAAAAGGGCGCTCTTGTCCGCGCATTTTAATGCAAATTGCAAGAACCGGAAAGAAAAGAACAGAAAGCAAATTACTTTTTTATGAGAGTTGTTGTATTACTAAAATGTTTTCCTAATTTTCGGACAGTTTCCCAGCCACAGAAGCTACAGTTTATTACGCAAAAAAAACAAAAACAAAACAAGACTAAAGTCCTACGGGATAAAAAGACATTACATCGGCAAGGAATCGATTGGGATTCGTAAACCGCTGAATTTGAACTGAGCGGGATCCTGCCATTGAGCTATGACAACGAATACTTAAGAGAAGTAGAAGATTTTCATTCCCACAAGTGCGTATCATTCACGAAATAGGAGCTAGAAGGCGATTTTTCATCAAAGGATCCGTTATTAGAATGTTTTTCTCATTTGCGCACACTTTGTCAGCTTAAAGTGCAGAATTCATAGCTCATTTAAACACAACAAAGGAAAAAAAAAAAAACTCAGAATAAACAACACTTCATCGGCCAGGAATCGATTCGAACTCGAAACCCACCACGCTTGAATTGGGCGGGGTGCTCTAACCACTGAGCTATCCCGGCCGATGCTGAAGTTAAATAGTAAATTTCTCAATTTTATAAGTGCGTCCGAATGACGTAACAGCAAGAAGAAAGCCTTCGTTTTATCAAACGACGATTTTACTAAAATGTTTTACATGTTTGCGCACAGTAAGCCAGCATAAGATTCACTAAGAAGTGACTGATTATCAAGCAAAATGTCAGGAAGTAAATTTAAAAACACTGCATCGGCCAGGAATCGATTTGAGTTCGAAACCCGCTAAGTTTGAATTGGGCGGGGTGCTCTAACCACTGAGCTATCCCGGCCGATGCTAAAGTTAAATAGTAAATTTCTCAATTTTATAAGTGCGTCCGAATGACGTAACATCAGGAAGAAAGCGTTCGTTTTATCAAACGACGCTTTTACTAAAATGTTTTACATGTTTGCGCACAGTAAGCCAGCATAAGATTCACTAAGAAGTGACTGATTATCAAGCAAAATGTCAGGAAGTAAATTTAAAAACACTGCATCGGCCAGGAATCGATTTGAGTTCGAAACCCACTAAGTTTGAATTGGGCGGGACGCTCTAACCACTGAGCTATCCAGGCCGATGCTGGAGTTAAAATGTAAATTTCTCAAATGTATAAGTGCGTCAGAATGATGTAACAGGAGCAAGAAAGCGTTTCTTTTATCAAACAACCATTTTCCTAAAATGTTTTCCATGTTTGGGCACAGTTTGCAAGCGTTAGGTGGACTAACATATGACAAGGTTATCGAACAAAACAAAACAAGAAATATGCCAGAAGATAAAAAACACAGCATCGGCCAGGAATCGATTTCAGTTCGAAACCCGCTAAGTTTGAATTGGGCGGGGTGCTCTAACCACTGAGCTATCCCGGCCGATGCTGAAGTTAAATAGTAAATTTCTCAATTTTATAAGTGCGTCCGAATGACGTAACAGCAGGAAGAAAGCGTTCGTTTTATCAAACGACGATTTTACTAAAGTGTTTTACATGTTTGCGCACAGTATGCTAGCATAAGATTCACTAAGAAGTGACTGATTATCAAGCAAAATAAAACGAGCAAAATGTCAGGAAGTAAATTTAAAAACACGGCATCGGCCAGGAATCGATTTGAGTTCGAAACCCGCTAAGTTTGAATTGGGCGGGGTGCTCTAACCAATGAGCTATCCCGGCCGATGCTAAAGTTAAATAGTAAATTTCTCAATTTTATAAGTGCGTCCGAATGACGTAACAGCAGGAAGAAAGCGTTCCTTTTATCAAACGACGGTTTTACTAAAATGTTTTACATGCTTGCGCACAGTAAGCCAGCATAAGATTCACTAAGAAGTGACTGATTATCAAGCAAAATGTCAGGAAGTAAATTTAAAAACACTGCATCGGCCAGGAATCGATTTATGTTCGAAACCCGCTAAGTTTGAATTGGGCGGGGTGCTCTAACCACTGAGCTATCCCGACCGATGCTGGAATTATAGTGCAAATTTCTCAATTTTATAAGTGCCTCAGAATGATGTAACAGGAGCAAAAAAGCGTTTCTTTTATCAAACGACCATTTTCCTAAAATGATTTCCATGTTTGGGCACAGTTTGCAAGCGTTAGGTGCACTAACAAATGACAAGGTTATCGAGCAAAACAAAACAAGAAAAGTGTCAGGAGGTAAAAAACACAGCATCGGCCAGGAATCGATTTGAGTTCGAAACCCGCTAAGTTTGAATTGGGCGGGGTGCTCTAACCACTGAGCTATCCCGACCGATGCTGGAATTATAGTGCAAATTTCTCAATTTTATAATGCCTCAGAATGATGTAACAGGAGCAAAAAAGCGTTTCTTTTATCAAACGACCATTTTCCTAAAATGTTTTCCATGTTTGCGCACAGTTTGCCAGCATTAGGTGCACAAAGATATAACAGCTAATCAAGGAAAAGAAAACAAAAAAAAAAGTCAGGAGGTCAAAAACACAGCATCGGCCAGGAATCGATTTGAGTTCGAAACCCGCTAAGTTTGAATTGGGCGGGGTGCTCTAACTAGTAAGCTATCCCAGCCGATGCTGGAGTTAAAGTGTAAGTTTCTCAATTTTATAAGTGCGTCAGAATGATGTAACAGGAGCAAGAAAGCGTTTCTTTTATCAAACAACCATTTTCCTAAAATATTTTCCATGTTTGCGCACAGTTTGCCAGCATTAGGTTCACTAAGAAATGACAGCTAATCAATCAAAACAAAACAAGAAAAATGTCAGGAGGTCAAAAACACAGCATCGGCCAGGAATCGATTTGAGTTCGAAACCCGCTAAGTTTGAATTGGGCGGGGTGCTCTAACTACTAAGCTATCCCAGCCGATGCTGGAGTTAAAGTGTAAGTTTGTCAATTTTATAAGTGCGTCAGAATGATGTAACAGGAGCAAGAAAGCGTTTCTTTTATCAAACAACCATTTTCCTAAAATGTTTTCCAAGTTTGCGCACAGTTTGCCAGCATAAAGTGCACCAACAAATGACAAGGCTATCGAGCAAAACAAAACAAGAAAAATGTCAGGAGGTAAAAAACACAGCATCGGCCAGGAATCGATTTCAGTTCGAAACCCGCTAAGTTTGAATTGGGCGGGGTGCTCTAACCACTGAGCTATCCCGGCCGATGCTGAAGTTAAATAGTAAATTTCTCAATTTTATAAGTGCGTCCGAATGACGTAACAGCAGGAAGAAAGCGTTTCTTTTATGAAACGACCATTTTCCTAAAATGATTTCCATGTTTGGGCACAGTTTGCAAGCATTAGGTTCACTAAGAAATGACAGCTAATCAAGCAAAACAAAACAAGAAAAATTTCAGGAGGTAAAAAACACAGCATCGGCCAGGAATCGATTTGAGTTCGAAAACCGCTAAGTTTGAATTGGGCGGGGTGCTCTAACCACTGAGCTATCCCGGCCGATGCTGGAATTATAGTGTAAATTTCTCAATTTTATAAGTGCGTCCGAAAGACGTAACAGGAGCAAAAAAGCGTTCCTTTTATCAAAGGACTATTTTCCTAAAATGTTTTCCATGTTTGCGCTCAGTTTGCCAGCATAAAGTGCACCAACAAATGACAAGGTTATCGAGCAAAACAAAACAAGAAAAATGTCAGGAGGTAAAAAACGCAGCATCGGCCAGGAATCGATTTAAATTCGAAACCCGCTAAGTTTGAATTGGGCGGGGTGCTCTAACCACTGAGCTATCCCGGCCGATGCTGGAATTATAGTGTAAATTTCTCAATTTTATAAGTGCGTCAGAATGATGTAACAGGAGCAAGAAAGCGTTTCTTTTATCAAACGACCATTTTCCTAAAATGTTTTCCATGTTTGCGCAGAGTTTGCCAGCGTTAGGTGCACTAACAAATGACAAATTTATCGAACAAAACAAAAGAAGAAATATGTCAGGAGGTAAAAAACACAGCATCGGCGAGGAATCGATTTGAGTTCGAAACCCGCTAAGTTTGAATTGGGCGGGGTGCTCTAACCACTGAGCTATCCCGGCCGATGCTGGAATTATAGTGTAAATTTCTCAATTTTATAAGTGCGTCCGAATGACGTAACAGCAGGAAGAAAGCGTTTGTTTTATCAAACGACGATTTTACTAAAGTGTTTTACATGTTTGCGCACAGTTTGCCAGAATTACGTTCACTAAGAAATGACAGCTAATCAAGCAAAACAAACCAAGAAAAATGTCAGGAAATAAAAACACAGCATCGGCCAGGAATCGATTTGAATTCGAAACCCGCTAAGTTTGAATTGGGCGGGGTGCTATAACCACTAAGCTATCCCGGACGATGCTGGAGTTAAGTTGTAAATTTTGCAATTTTATAAGTGCTTCCGAATGACGTAACAGGAGCAAGAAAGCGTTCCTTTTATCAAACAACTATTTTCCTAAAATGTTTTCTATGTTTGCGCACAGTTTGCCAGAATTAGGTTCACTAAGAAATGACAGCTAATCAAGCAAAACAAACCAAGAAAAATGTCAGGAAATAAAAACACAGCATCGGCCAGGAATCAATTTGAATTCGAAACCCGCTAAGTTTGAATTGGGCGGGGTGCTATAACCACTAAGCTATCCCGGCCGATGCTGGAGTTTAGTTGTAAATTTTGCAATTTTATAAGTGCTTCCGAATGACGTAACAGGAGCAAGAAAGCGTTCCTTTTATCAAACAACTATTTTCCTAAAATGTTTTCTATGTTTGCGCACAGTTTGCCAGAATTAGGTTCACTAAGAAATGACAGCTAATCAAGCAAAACAAACCAAGAAAAATGTCAGGAAATAAAAACACAGCATCGGCCAGGAATCGATTTGAGTTCGAAACCCGCTAAGTTTGAATTGGGCGGAGTGCTCTAACCACTGAGCTATCCCGGCCGATGCTGGAATTATAGTGTAAATTTCTCAATTTTATAAGTGCGTTAGAATGATACAGGAGCAAGAAAGCGTTTCTTTTATCAAACGACCATTTTCCTAAAATGTTTTCCATGTTTGCGCACAGTTTGCCAGCATTAGGTGCACAAAGATATAACAGCTAATCAAGGAAAAGAAAACAAGAAAAATGCCAGGAGGTCAAAAACACAGCATCGGCCAGGAATCGATTTGAGTTCGAAAGCCGCTAAGTTTGAATAGGGCGGGGTGCTCTAACCACTGAGCTATCCCGGCCGATGCTAAAGTTAAATAGTAAATTTCTCAATTTTATAAGTGCGTCGGAATGACGTAACAGGAGCAAGAAAGCGTTTGTTTTATTAAACGACTATTTTCCTAAAGTGTTTTCCATTTTTGCGCACAGTTTTCCAGCGTAAGGTGCACAAAAAAATGACAGCTAATCAAATGAAGCAAAACAAAACAAGAAAAATGTCAGGAGGTAAAAACACAGCATCGGCCAGGAATCAATTTGAATTCGAAACCCGCTGAGTTTGAATTGGGCGGGGTGCTCTAACCACTGAGCTATCCCGGCCGATGCTGAAGTTAAATAGTAAATTTCTCAATTTTATAAGTGCGTCCGAATGACGTAACAGCAAGAAGAAAGCCTTCGTTTTATCAAACGACGATTTTACTAAAATGTTTTAGATGTTTGCGCACAGTAAGCCAGCATAAGATTCACTAAGAAGTGACTGATTATCAAGCAAAACAAAACAAGCAAAATTTCAGGAAGTAAATTTAAAAACACGGCATCGGCCAGGAATCGATTTGAGTTCGAAACCCGCTAAGTTTGAATTGGGCGGGGTGCTCTAACCACTGAGCTATCCCGGCCGACGCTGGAACTAAAGAGTAAATTTTTCATTTTTTTAAGTGCGTGCAAATGACGTAACAGGAGCTAGAAAGCGTTCTTTTCATCAAACGGCTACTTTGTTAAAATGTTGTTTTTGTTTGCGCACTGGTTACTAGGATATCTAGCACAGGGAAGTGACAGCTTATTGTGTAAAACGAAGGGGAAAAAACTTAGGCTATTTACAAATCTTTTTCGAGTTGAATCCGGGACAACTGAACTCAATTCCAAACCAGAGGTCAATTTTCCCCCGGGGCAGTCTCATATAAACCAAATAGCCTATCCAGTGAACCACGCTGCCTACCTGAAAGTCTACGGTATAGTGTACACTGTTTTAAAAGTATCCCTATTAAAGTATTAAAGCATCAAACTGTCGACAACCCTGTGAGTTTGGGTTGGGTCCAAACAAACCAAACAACCTTTATCATTGCTCCCAAACTTGAGCTGTTCGGCAATAATTGACAACAAAATTTTTTGAAAGCTTCTTTTTAGAGTTACTTTATAATTGGTTTAAATATGTAAACAAGTCAGTTAGAAACTGTATAAAAATGGCTCCTAGCTTTAGATTTAAAACTGGTTAAGTTTTCACATTGAGTGGCGATTTTAGGGAGAGCATTCCAGCATTTGAGTGCTCGATATAAGAAAAAGCGCTGACCAGCAGAGGTCCTTTAGGCTAGGTTGTTTAACTTATTATTATTATTATTATCATCATCATCATCATCATCATTCTTCTTCTTCTTCTTCTTATTATTATTATTATTATTATTATTAGTCAGAACGCTATCATGACTTTTCTTACTACAAATAAGAATATCTTCGTAAGTTTATTGTGCTTCATACTAGTCTCTTTTTTAATGGAAATGAATTGTAAATAGGTTTTAATACTTTTCTTTTTGTTTTACTTCTTACTTGTAAATAGCAATTTGCTTGGAATGTGTTAATAAAGGGATTATTATTATTAAAAAAAATTATTATTATTATTATTATTATCATTATCATCATTATTTTTATTATCGATATCATCATCATCGTCATCATCATCATCATCATTATTATTATCATTATCATCATTATCATCCTTATTATTATTTTATTATTATTATTATTATTATTATTATTATTATTATCATTTTTATTAGTATTATTATTATTATGATTATCATCATCATTATTTTTATTATCGATATCATCATCATCGTCATCATCATTATTATCATTATCATCATCATCATCATCATTATCATCCTTATTATTATTTTATTATTATTATTATTATCATTTTTATTAGTATTATTATTATTATGATTATCATCATCATTATTTTTATTATCGATATCATCACCATCATCATCATCATTATTATTGTTATTATTTCTGGTATTTCTTCCATTAAAACATGCACCTGTCTCAAAACGGGCGCTGAGCTACTCCGAGGCAATCCCCTTAGACGTTTGAAAGTTAAAGAGAAAGAATAACCTACCCAAAGTTTGGGTTGCCTCTTACCATATGGGCAGTCCCGGGCGATGCTTAAAGGGCTAAAAGGGCCGACCTAAGTCGAACGCAACCCGAAGGGTTCTTTTTCTTTATCTTCCATTGTTAGTTACGGCTCTTACCGTAACTTACGGCAGGGGTGGTGTGAGGTACTCTTTAGCCCATTTCCGAGTTGCTGTTTTCCTCGGTTTCATAGCGAGTCTTGGTGCACAACCTTTTAAATGGAAATTGTGGTGGGCTTTCATGCAAATCAAACTCATTATACTCTGCACGGTGCAATCCTTTCACCAACGCAGAATTTTTGAAGGCCTAATGATCCAACAATGGAAGCCTGCTCTAAACAAACAAAATCAT
>BLFO01004361.1:1015493-1017993 GCA_014634245.1 Montipora cactus
AAATCATTGTCGCTGCGGCAGAATTTTGTCGCCGCGATCAGTCGCACGAATTCAAGCCAGTTTGAATTCGTGCGACTTATCGCAGCGACAAAATTAGCGAAAGCATCGTTGTCGCATCGTGTGTACACTTCCGGCAACAAGTCACTGCGACAAAATATAAATGAACCAATGAGAGAGCGTCATATGGTCAGCCATATTGAATTAGAAAGCTACTTCACATTCCCTCTCATACGAGATCACTGCGTGTGCTCCGAACAGGCGTCGTGTCGCAGCGACTTGTTTCGCAAGTAGTACACATGGAGGAACTTGTCGCAGAGACCTGTCGCTGCGACTTGTCGCCTAGTGTGTCCCGGCCTTAACGCAAAAAACGTTCGGATTTTTACTTTTTAAAAATTTTTAGCCTTGTAAATACTAGTCAAACTAATTATCATTGGAATGGTTTAGCACCAAGATTTCTTTTTGAATGTTCAACTTGTCCCCAGTAATACTGTAATATTGGTACTCATTTTACCCCCCACAAATGGATGGAAAGCTGAGTGAATTTTGGAGCGCACGAGCTTGGATTCGAACTCGGAGCGCTGGAATGCAATCCGCGAGCGATATGCACTATACTACACGCGCTCCCAAACAAAAAAGACAAAATTTCAAGTAGTTGTTCGTTATACCTAGAAAGTTATCTACAAAATTTGCATTTCTCCACACATTCCAAAGTGTATGCGTATGAATCATGCACCTTTCGGCGATCTTTATGTTTCGTCATATTCGCGTTTTTAGGAGTACAAACTTTTTCTATGATTTGCAGCGTCCTGAAGAGTCGTTTATTAGGCATATCATAGTTAATAGAGGGGAATGGTAAACCGTTATGAAACTCGACAAATTTCTTTGTTGTGTGTTTTTGTTCTCTTTTTTGGCCTTGACCGTGCACAAAACACAATAAACGTGTTGATTACGTAATCATGCATAGTGTATGAGCGCACAGTTGAGCGCAAAACAAAAGATTGTACACGGTCGTGGACTTTCCAACCTAAATCTTGGCATCTTTGTTTCCTCCTTTGATGTTTGCCGAGCTTCCAAACCATTCCTTCCTATTAACTATGGGCATATGAAAATTCTAACAAAAAAAATAGAAAAACTTGCATCGACCGAGAAATCAAACAATCGATTCTCCCCTGAGTTTTAGGGCTTCGTTCTCTCCTTGCAATACTTCGAAAGTTTTCTACAAACTATGCATTTCTCCACACTTCAGTTCCAAAGCGTATGAATCACGCACCTTTTGGCTATCTTTATACTTCGTTATTCGCATTATAGGAGCACAAACCCTTGCTATCTCCAGAACAAAAGTCTTTTATGAGGCATAAGAATATGATTCTGTGAAAACATCAAGTCTCAATTTCTTCAATGATCTTTAATTGTTTTGAACGATCTCCTGCTTAAATTTACAGGCATCTCTATAATTTTGAAAATCGCAAGGTTTATCTTTGAAAGAATGTATTTTGGAAGGTCAAATTTAAATAAAATAGAGGCAGTAACCGTACCTTCTGACTCTGCGTTAGAGCGTCGATCGGCGATTGAGTTTCGAGATTTCCGTCCGCGCCTCGCTTATACAAGCCCCTACAGGCTCTCAAGGGAATGATAAGATGGAGAACTGTCGGCAACGGGATTTGAACGGTTATGCCGTTTCTTCTTCTATCCAAGAATACAGTGAGAAAGCCTCCATTTGATTGAAAAAAGAAATGATGTTCTTCGCCTGAATTTCGTCCGGTAGCTTATGTATTCGGGTTTCTTGTGCGTTATGTCCTACAGCGGAAAATGCCAACGTGATTTAGTACACTTTCTGCCAAGGTGCAATACCCCCAAAGGGGTTGCGGAGAGAATGTTAACCTCCACATTTCAAATATAAACTTAACAATAACTAGGCGCTTCACTCCGCATGAACTCGGGCTTTTTTTTCTGATATCCTGGATCGTCAAATTAAGGACGGTGCCTACTATTGTTATTGCGCGTAGGTTCTGCGCATCTCGAGATACTCGGATTTCCTATCGGCGATGCTTATTCATTCAGGGATATTTTTGCGCGGTTCAAAACTATGCGGAAAAAGCAGAACTTGGCAAGTGCTCTTGGTATCCAAAAAGAAAATTGGGGGTAACCACGCATTTTTCAGAGATAATTAAGCTTCAATTTAGAAAAAAACGCCATACATTGCTTTGTATTTTAAAGCTTTTACAAATATTGTAGATTAATTATCTTCGAAAAATGCGTGGTTACCCCCAATTTTCTTTTTGGATTTCAATAGCACTTGTTAAGATCTTCTTTTCCTGCACATTCAGTAAACCGCGCAAAAATACCTCTGAATTAGTAGGCACCGTCCTTAAAAACAAAGAAACAGTAGAGATGCCGTCTATTAGATTATTATTTATGTTAGGTTGATGATGGCAATGATTCTCGTTATGTTCACTCATAAACGTTCGTTTGAAAAGCAATTTCTCGTAAGTTCGCGCCA
>BLFO01004361.1:1025493-1027193 GCA_014634245.1 Montipora cactus
GCGGTCAGAAACATAGGAAACTTTCTAGTTAGGAGTGGATTTTAAGTCTGACAACCAACCGCGAACTTTCAAATGTACACTCATACGATGCAAAACTTGTCCTTTTATTTCTAACATGGTTAAGATCTCACTACCGAATCGATCCGTTAAAATCACTAACCACTTTACATGCAACTCCGCAAATTGTTTCGTGTAAATCAGACCTAAGCCACCTTACGACAGACGTCCACAAGCCGTGCGCGTGTAAACGGTTGAAAGTCGTTGCATGAACAAGTCGTGCCGTCAAAATATATGATCATATGGGTTGTGAATTTCGAATGGTTGTTGCAGTAATACACCTCTTCAACTCCTCATGCGAATTGCTCGACAAAGAGAAGTCGTCTTTTTCTCCTCAGAACTAACGCGTGAGTGGCAGTGCGAACGTAATGCAATTTTTAGGGGGCAAAACGCAGGAAGGATCGGATCCGACCAGGCTTTTCGCGCTACTCGCAAAACATGCTAGCGTTCACACAGCAAAGGAGATGAAAGATCCTTTCCTTGGTATTGAAATTATTCATTTCAGATCACGTGACAGTCCAAGAAGGACAGACCATTTATCTTTTTCCTTTCCGCCGACGTGATAGCGGCAACTTTGTATCAGGAAAACAGTAATGAAATTACAAAAGTCTACATAAACGTACACTTCAAACAGACGCAATTTGATTGTAGAAAGAGGCTTAAAATTGTGGTTAGTCTCAGTAAATACCTTAATTCCTCGCACAATTATTACTTGCAAGCCATTTTCACACAGCACATGTAGTTCTTCTCTCTCGGGTATCTGTACAATTGTGGCAATGGAGTTCACCTGGATCGTCTGTCCTCGCTTTTCGATTACATCCCCATTCACCTGAAAATGTAGAAAGCTATTCTCAATACCTGTCTGACTGACATTTCATTGAAACTGTGAAGGGAATTTGCATATTGATCATATCATTCCTGGGAGTTTAAGGGTTACATTTCCGATCTCAGATATTGCGTTTCACGCTTTCTGGTTGGTTCACTTAATCTCAGTTATGAGCTCATACACCGTATGACCTAATATGGAAACTGAGTGTGATAGAAAATGAAATGTTTGTATTGGTAGGCTCATATTGTCGTTAAAAAACCTCAAGCTTTTTTTTTACGTCGACGTCGTTGTTGTGCAGAAAACAGCAAGCACGTGCTAAAACGCGTGCCACACGTGCAGCACGATTATTTTTCCTCTTTCAGCCAATGATATTCTTGTTTTGTGGCGTTCTCGTAAAGGCCTGGTTTTCACTAGCGATGCAAGCATTAGCACACGCAGGCGCATTTACTTGTTAATTTGTGTCTATTGTTCGAACAAAAGGCTCTAATAAACAACAATCTACTGAGTTTGCGTATGCTTCTTGTGCTTATGCTTGCGTCGATAGTGAAAACCAGGCTTAACGACCGCGTCCTAGATCTTCATGTCCCTAATGTTAAATAAAATATATACCTCTTACTAACCGAGTTCGAGGTCCGTACTGTAAGTTACGGACCATAAATCAACGGGAAAAAACGAGGATCCGTAACTTAAAGTACGGACCGAGAAAACGAGGTTAGTAAGATATTTATTATATCTCTGAGGTTAACCGGCGCGCGGGCAAGGAAACTAGTCAAAGTGAAGCGGAAGGTTCAACTGCCACAAAGAATGCCGTGCC
>BLFO01004361.1:1027989-1030489 GCA_014634245.1 Montipora cactus
AAGGTCGGAGACAATCCAGTAAGCCAATCAAAACTCGAAGTAATTACTCGTAGCCGATACAAAGCGCGGGAAAATGTGCACGCGTGAGCCACGGTTGGTTTTGGTTTCACTTCTGATTGGTTGAAAAAATGGCGCGAGAACTTTGAACCAATCACTGAGTGAAGTAATGCAAAACCAAAGTAATTCAATAATTACTTTCGACACTCAATTGAAAACCACTCTGAGATTAGCAAAGTGATTACTGCTCGTTTACTTTTCTACCATACTCATTTTTAAAAACTGCGTCTATCAATAAACACTCAAAAGCTCATGTTAAATACAGCGTGCTGCGCCGATTTTCTTTTCTTATTAGAAAGCAACGACGGCAGAAGTCGGTTTTCCAGTTATGTCACGATATCAATAGCCCCTTCGGAGTACTTCCATAAAAAAAAAACGCACTTATACTTCCATTGCTGCCATATTTAGGCAGTTTTTGCCTGGGAGTCATTAATAAGCGCTACCACAAAGGTTCCTATTTTTGACAGTTAATGTGCTCGGCAGTCCGTTACTAGGGTAACGCATCTAGACAGACGCCCATGACTAGAAGCGAACAACTCCCATACTAACCCTGTGTCACGGTATTTTTACAGACCGATGTATTTTTAGGCTATAACTTTTTTTTAAATAGACGACTCATTTGTAGTCGGAACTACTTTAATTCCATATTTCTGCAAAACCTATTAAAGGGTTTGCGAGAAATTTGGTAAAACAGCCAAAACATGTTGGTCTCAAATTTTTGAGGGAGAGCGCATGTGCTGCATTTTCCTTGGTTCCTCTGAAAGTTGTAAAGCACGATGACGGTTATGTAAATTCACCGCATTTCCAAGACCACCGCGAGAAAGAGGAAAAAACGTTTTCGTCAGAGTTGGCTTTTTTTTTTTTGGTTTTTCAAAATCCGCGCCGGCCTTTAAAAAATACCGCTGACCGAGGAAAAAACTGTTCAGCCACCTTAAACGTAAAAAAACATGACATGTAATCTTCAGAAGAAGCACGTGAACACCACGTGTCAGATAAGCATACTCACTTGAAGAGGAAGGCATCAAGTTCATTATTGGGTTTCCATGGGGAATAAAGCCATTAGTTTCAATTCTGACATCGTCCATTGTTAGGGTTCGCGAGGGCATGATGAATTCAAGGTCCACTAGTTGTTCCGTTTTGAATTTCACGACAAATTGAACTTGGCTTCTTACATCTCTCAAGATCTTGTAGGCGCTTAGCCTAAGGGGCCAAAAAAAATAACACGACTTATGAAAGGAAATGAATGAAAGAACAAAGTAGCATGCAAACAGAGAAATGGGGTTGGGATGGAGAATGGGAGAGAAAGAGGGGGAAAGCGAGAAAGAAAGGAAGAAAGGACAGAAGGAAGGAACGGATGTAGGAAGGAAGGATAGGAGGAAGGTAGGAGGAAAGTAAGGGATGAAGGAAGAATGCAGGAAGGCAGGTATGTAGGAAGGAACGGAGGAAAAAGGAAGACAGGAAGGCAGGGATGTATGAAGAAAGGAAGAAAGATGGGAGGAAGGTAGGAGGGAAGAAAGGGATGAAAGGAAAAAGGAAGGAAGGCAGGGATGTAGGACGGAAAAAAGGAAGAAGGAAGACAGGAAGAAAGACAGGAAGGTAGAGATGTCGGAGGGAAGGAAGGCAGGGAGGAAGGAAGGAAGGGATGTAGGGAGGAACGAGGGAAGGAAGGAAGGAAGGAAGAAAGGAAGGAAGGAAGGCAGGGATGTAGGAAGGAAGAAAGACAGGGAGGGAGGGAGGAAGAAAGGAGGGGATGTAGGAAGGAAGGAAGGAAGGCAGGGAGGAAGGAAGGCAGGGATGTAGGAAGGAAGAAAGACAGGGAGGGAGGGAGGAAGGAAGGAGGGGATGTAGGAAGGGAGGAAGGAAGGCAGGGAGGAAGGAAGGCAGGGATGTAGGAAGGAAGAAAGACAGGGAGGGAGGGAGGAAGGAAGGAGGGGATGTAGGAAGGGAGGAAGGAAGGCAGGGATGTAGGAAGGAAGAAAGACAGGGAGGGAGGGAGGAAGGAAGGCAGCAAGGAAGGGAGGGATGTAGGAAGGGAGGAAGGAAGGAAGGGCGGAAAGAAGGGAGGAAGGAAGGGAGGAAGGAAGAAAGACAGGGAGGGAGGGAGGGAGGGAGGAAGGAAGGAGGGAATGTAGGGAGGAAGGAAGGCAGCAAGGAAAGGAGGGATGTAGGAAGGAACAATGAATGGAATTAAGGAAGGAAGACAGGAACGCAGGGATGTAGGGAGGGAGAAAGGAAGGATAGAAGGGATGTAGGCAGGAAGGAAGGAAGGGAAAAAGGAAGGCCGGTATGTAGGAAGGAATGAAGACAAGAAAGCATAGATGCAGGAAAGGAAGGAATGAAGGAGGGGATGTAGGAAGAAAGCAAGGAGGGGAGGAAGAAAGGAACAATTCCTTTTAATTAAATGGCTGTGGCGCTAACCTGTCACGAAATTGACTAGAGAATG
>BLFO01004361.1:1032989-1055332 GCA_014634245.1 Montipora cactus
CCTTCTTCGTTGGATTTGATTCGACTAGATTTACAACTTCCAAATTGTCTCTTTCCCCGGTGAATCCTACGTCACTCTAGTCCTTTGTAGGGGTTGACGGCGAGAGAAGCGGTTCACTTGAAATTACGATTTTGTGTTTTTGCCCCAGCAACGGACTAGAACGATACAGGACTCACAACGAACTTGCTATTAGCGAAATAGTCCATCGGTGGAACACACCTAAGCGATCAATATACAAAAAGAACCAACAGGTAAGCTTTTTTCCTTACCTCCATCTTATACTCTCCGCAACTCTTCCCAAACTCCAAGTTAAACGTGGCATTTGCGTCACTGATCACGTGGCTAGTAATACAGACTCTACGTAGCCATGGCAACATATTGAGCAGATCAAAAGAAATGTTTGTTTTCTTGTTGTTTACATCGTAAGTTATTTGTGATTCAATTTTCTTTTCCGGGTTGGTTCCCAGCAAGTTCATGCTTGCTTTCCACGTTTTGTACTTATCATCAAACTGGTCTCCTTTTTCAAACTAGAAAGATAAAGAAACTGGGTTCAAAAGATTGATCATTGAAACGATCGTTTCTACATTTATAGTTTGCATCTCATTATGGTGGTGAATGAAAAGACGTATTAATAAATAATGACTCGGGTAAACTCGGAAATAAAACGTGTGCTGTTTGTAAGATTCTACAAATAGACAGGGTTTAAGGCAGTGACGTGGTAATCGTAAGTTCACTTTCTTTCGACTAAAGCACGAGTCGATAAACACATCGATAAACACATCACTTAGAAAAACTCTGGCACTTCGTCGATGGGTGAGTAAATCATGGAAATTAAAACTCTCAAACATGATGAGTTCACAACAGTAAATCTACCGCCTTAAGGTGATTTAAAAACCGACGCTTTCAACGTTAGCATCAAATATGACGAAAGGGCTAACGCTAGAAATGTCAGCACTGAAACCTTCCTTGGAAATTTACTCTTCTTAAATCGTTTCAGCAATAATCAGCATTTCGAATGCATTTTACTTAAATTTAAGTGAAAGAAAAACATAAAACAAAATGACCACTGAAAACGATGGAAAATTCGATTCGCTTAAGGATCCGGGCCGAGTTAAGGGCAAAGCCAGAACAGATGCCATGGAAACCTAAATTATGACGCCGATTCCAACAACTCGGTTCAGATCAACTTGAGCCTTGCCGATTTGATTTGAATGTAATTATAAGCTGCGGAATGGTTCCTTACCTTGAACTGGATCTTGCGCGCTGGAGTCTTGCCTGGTTTGATAGACACATTGAACTTTGCCGGACCACTGAATGGGAAAACAGGAGGAT
The DNA here is from genome assembly GCA_014634245.1 of Montipora cactus. Taxonomy (NCBI): domain Eukaryota; kingdom Metazoa; phylum Cnidaria; class Anthozoa; order Scleractinia; family Acroporidae; genus Montipora; species Montipora cactus. The sequence continues at coordinate 1,034,322 of BLFO01004361.1, forward strand.
GTGGTACAAAAGGCTTAATGTATTCACCACTCAAGCACACGTCCATCCCAAGCAACTGCTCGCCATAGCACAACTCCTGACAAGATAACGGTATTGATGACACTTTTTGGCACTTTTTTTTTTCCATTTTTTAGCGCAGTTCGCCGTTGTAGCCAGAGAAATATTGCAGCTACGCTTCATCTTCCCAATCTTTGCCTTAGCTTATAGCCCACTTCGGGAAATACCATAATACTCTTTGTTTGTGCCCCCAAATCTTGCATAAGCATTGTTTTTGTTTTCTCTTGAGACCATTGTAAGTCCCAAGGGAAACTGGAAACAATCCTAACGAAAAATTTGCAGGGACAAACAGAGTCTTCTGGTATTTTCTGAAGAGATTGTCTGATCGGCGTGGGTGGGTGGGTCGTGGGTCGTGGGTCCCTAACCCTAACCTAACCCTAACCCTTTTTTTATCAACGAGTAGAAATTCTCGAAACAGACAAGACCAAAGACCTAAGACAAATTTGGACCGAGCACTGAGGGAGCTAATATACATCTTTTTTATCTTCAAACAAACACGACCCACCCACCCACGCGATTTAGCCTCACCCGTTTCTGAAGTGGACTATACGCAGTTCAAGCACGCGACCATTTGAAGCCACGTACGACAACCAGAAGTGAGCTTTTTTTTTCGCTATTTAACTTGTCTTCACACTACCATACGTGTATTGTTAAGTATCTTTTCACGCAGTCAGTGCCCCAGAATAGAACGCTTCCACTCATTCCTCTCACATTACAATCCCACAACTTGTAATTGAAAGATTCTAATTACTTTATATGTTGCAAAGGGCTTTTTCGTTTCTAATTTTGTCATTTATCCCAATTCTATAAACACTGTAATTATGTACCTTTGTTGTTAGAGAGGTTTTCAAACGAGTGTCGTAGAACCAAAACCAAAGTAATTACTTTGGCCAATCAAAAACGACGGAGATAATCCGGTAAACGAATCAAAACTCGAAGTAATTACATGTAGCCGACAAAAAGCGCGGGAAAATGTGCACGCGCAAGCCACGATTGGTTTTGGTTTCACTTCTGATTGAACCAATCACTGAGTGAAGTAATGCAAAACCAATGCAATTCGCTAATTACTTTCGACACTCAATTGAAAACCGCTCCATGAGTTTTTTAACTAAATACCGTTTTGTATGTATTGTAAAGTATCAAAATAAATAAATAAATAAAGCATTGACGTTAAAAAAAAAGATACTTTGAAAATCTGGTAGAGACCACTGTCATGCGAAATGTTTACTCCCGTTTTCCTTCCGTGGCACAAAAACGACGCGTGCTAAAACTCTCTAAACAATGACACTTACGTTGACCTGCGTCCGTTGTCGCCTGACCGTGAACACAGTCTCATCGCTTCTGTTAGGTCTCAGGCAAACTTTGCCTTCAACTGGAGTGATAAAAACGAGCTTCATGTGACGCGGATGGAACCTGTCGTGATCCTGGACATCATCTAATGGCAGATCCGTTAGGTAACGCCACTTTTCTCTCACTTCCGTATCTTCTCTCATGTCTTCGATCAAATTCTTGAACCGCAGCACTTGGTCTGTGTTCATCGCAGCGGTGGTTTGTGTCCATTCTGTGGGGTTCAGGGATTTGTTTGGATGAATAAACACCACTGTTTCCAGACGAATGAGGCGAGGCCCTCTGATGTGTGTGATTTTGAAGAGTTTGGGAAAACGCTCATCTTCGTCTATCTCTAGACAACCCTTTGAGTTTGGCTTAACCTGAAAACAGACGAGTTACTGGTTTAAATATCTGTGCAAAACGCAGAGGTCCAAAATGACAAATAATTATTTCATACTGCAACCAAAAAATGACGATGACGATATTGATGATGATGATGATGTTGATGACGGCAATTATATTGATAATCAGGAATAATGCACAAACAGCGGTGACAAACATCAGATACCAACGCATCCTTTGAAATCAAATTTTACTTAAAGGGGCTAGCTATATCACGCAAAATGATGTAATTTTATGACACCCAATACGCCCAAAAAGTGGACTGAAACATTGCGATAACTACTTAAACTGTTGAACAACCTAAAATAAATACAACAAAAGGAAAGAGAAGCGTGGATGGACACAACGGGACAAGATTGAAACGGATTGCATTAGGGTAATCTTGAAAAAAGTCGGCCCGAGGTTGTTTTATGGCACATGACCTGGATAAAGGTTGTCTTTGTTCAGAATCATCGATAGTTTTATCAATAAAGGAATTGCACATTGCCATTTTCGAGTTTTAAACTCATGATTAACTAAACATTTCCCCTAAACACCCTAAAATAACGTGACATAGTCCCTTGAACGTTTCGTATGCGTCTGCTTTCATCTCGCAGGGGTTTCAATAAGCACCGACGACCGACGAAAAGCGTCGGGTACTTCGCTCAGAAGTCGGCTACTTTTCCCCAAAGTTGAATTAATTGAAGGATTCCTTAAAACCTAAAGTAAAATTCATTTTTGATGGACTTGGATGTACTTTTTCAACCTCATTTTCAAAATAATTATCAGATTTGATACTGCCATCTTCTTCACGCTACACTTTCTTCACTTTTTTCCGCATTTTTGCCAGACCAACTGTCGCATTTTGGTTACGCCATCCGCAAACGTATCAAGACGTTTTATGCAAAATAGGTTGTTATTGAGTAATCGTTGCATCAAGACTTGTTTTCCACTAAAACAGTAAAGTTTTCGTTCGACAGAACTGAATTCTCATGTTGACCGAACAAAATTGTTGCGGTTTGTCTAGGAAATGTTTCAATTTGCGCTTGAAAAAACACGCAAAAACGTTTGCCGCTTACGGGAGCTTGAAATTGATAGTAATGATGACATGAAGTTGTTGTCGAAACGTCATGTAACGTTTACATCGTTAACTTTCCTTTTGAAATAGTTTTCCAAATCTTTCTTCGCTGGAAATTATCAAAAGAATGCGCATCATTGCACAATCAGTCTCGCTGTTGATAAGAAATCTTCCTTTATCTTTTGTACTCAATTTAGTGCCCAGAACATTGAAAATCGCATTTCAAAGCTCGCACATTTCAAAATCAGACCCACACCCCCATAGACAAAGGGCCTAACAGCCCCTTGCTGATAAAGTCAGCTTACTCAAAATTTTATTGAAACCCCTTATCTTGAAAAGTGACGATTAATACAAAATTTGAATTTAAATATACACGATCACTAACTTATTAACTATTAACTATCAAGTAAGAATAGACGTCACAAAAAAAAACTAATAAAAACACAGCTTTTCGTTGCTGACATATTCATTTAAGGTTGGCCGTAAATCTTTGATCAACAGTGTCTCCTTTATTTACAGTGAGTGTCGGATCGCCCTTTCGCTCAAATTTCAAAATGATCCCATTTTTAAACTGTGACCAGTTGACGTAACATGGTCCGCAAGAGCCGACGTTTGATGACCATTAATTAATGCCTTAAAATGCTCAGTTCTTATGTTATGCAATCGTCTTCTAGAACAAGAGTTATTATTATTATTATTGCAGTTATAGTTCTTACCTTCACATATCCTTTTCCAGGGACGAAAAGCTTAACAAATTGGCGATTGTTATCGATGAAAATCACCCGGAACACAGTAGGTTTCTCGCACAAGGTAAGTTCATTATGTTCATTCACAGACAGGTATTTTCCTTTTTGTGTTCTCAGAGTCCAGTTTGCAGAGTGGGCGTGGCGATCAGTGGGTCCCATGAGAGTTGGGAACAAGAATGTTTCCACTACATCATTGAAGGTTTCGATCTACAAGGAAAAGAAGTTTTGTTTGAATGACATCCTACGTCAGATAAATTTTCTTTTAGGGCATTAACTATTACTTCCAAGAAGAAGAAGAAGAAGAAGAAGAAGAAGAAGAAGAAGTAGTAGTAGCCGTAGTAGTAGCCGTAGCGGTAGCCGTAGCCGTAGCCGTAGCCGTAGCCGTAGCCGTAGCCGTAGCCGTAGCCGTAGCCGTAGCAGTAGCAGTAGCAGTAGCAGTAGCAGTAGCAGTAGCAGTAGCAGTAGCAGTAGCAGTAGCAGTAGCAGTAGTAGTAGCCGTAGCAGTAGCAGTAGCAGTAGCAGTAGCAGTAGCAGTAGCAGTAGCAGTAGTAGCAGTAGCAGTAGCAGTAGCAGTAGTAGTAGTAGTAGTAGTAGTAGTAGTAGTAGTAGTAGTAGTAGTAGTAGTAGTAGTAGTAGTAGTAAAATAACACCTGAATTGTTAGCAAGTAGAGAGAGAGAAAATCGACAATTATCATGATTTGATAATTTGAACTGTCGATCTTTCCAGGTTATCGGCCCGAAACTCTTTGGTATTTCCGACATATTCAGTGATTAATCATTAATAATAATAGTACAAACAAAAAAGGAAAGACAAACTGACATACCGGAGCAACTTCTCCGATTTCCATTCCATCCAGCCGCGTGCTATTGTACAGTGAGCGCCTGTCCATCAATCCCTTGACTGGTTTGGTGTACATTAAGAAAGTGCAGCCGTGTTTACTGAAAAGAGAAAGAGGTATCAGAAACACGAATTGCAGAGACAAAGGAAAAACAACCAAAATAATGTGTTTTGCCTTGTCGAAGAGCTGGGACATTTTCGGGCTCTGTTGAAGAGATGATTATTTTTTTATGGTGGAGCCAAACCTTTGACTTCGCCATTTAAATGGCGAAGTCAAAGGTTTGGCACCACCATAAATTCTAGCTTGGAATCTCCAGCACTAAGCTGGAGGACACTCGAGAGAGAAGGACCATTGAACTACAGTAGATTCAGCCGACATTATTGCAGCCAATCACAACACACAGAGCAATTCAAAACAACCAATCACGAGTGGACATGTGCAATCGGCGCAAAGCGCGGGAAAAAGCAGGTGTGCGAGTAAGAATTGATTTCGGCTTTGATTGCTGATTGGTCAGTTGACAGAACGGCGGGAAAATTTGTGGCCGATCAAAAACGTAGAAAGGCACTCCAGTGCAATGGTTACTCACTCGACAGAGAAAATCTGCTGTTCCTCCTGTGGAAGATCAAGCTCGGTAGTGTAGATGCCTTCCTTGACGTTGTAATTCACACTACCTCCCAGACCAGATGTGATGTTGATCTCGAGTTTCATCTTGCTACCAGTCTCCAGCTGAGGCAAGTAGATTTTCATTTTTCCCCAAGTGGAGTGCAAAACACTGATGAAAGAATTTAAAAGACAGTGAAATGTCCGTGAACATTAGAAACGCAAACCTTAACAGAACAGCCCCGAAAGAAGAATAACCACGCTTTCAATCAGCAGTAAAGCGCAAATGATGTTAAAACACGTGTGCAAGAGCCTGCAATCCGCAACAAAAATGCCAAGACACGTTATGTATATATTCTTGGCTGTCTCCGCTCTCAAGTACCCTGTTGCAATCCCCACCCCCTAAGACAACATTGGAAGGGAAGAGGGGAGAGGAGGGGAGATTTCTTGGTACTGGGGCAACAATGTGTTAACACAAAGAAAATGTGCCTCTTTCCAGGCTGAAATGTAATGTATCTCGGCACCCTTTCTGTCGCGGACATTTTGGTGTTTCCATTGATGTTTTCGGCTATGTGGGTCCAAAACACGTTTTTGTTTCATTGTTGCTTCTTGAGTAGAACAAGAAGGAGCAAGTAAATAGATTCAGTTCACCACAGTTCACATTGCAGCTTGACAATCACATATAGTTCGATGCTACTCTGGCTAGAAGAAATGTGAATGTAGCTATAACTTTAAACAATATTAATTTCTCTTCTGACCAGAGTATCACCGAACTATGGCGGAGTTTTTCACATGGCGACCATTTTGAGTCCCGAACGACTTAGTGAAGACTTTTGTTTTGCGCCCCCTGACCTCGCTTCCAAACACATCAACTAGAGGCTCCCGGGTTGTTTAATCCTATAATAAGTTAACCTGGCTTGAGCCTGCGATCCAATCGATCCAATCGAAACTCTCGATGTACTCTGAAAACTAGCTGAAGTATGGCTGATGAGCTGTAAATTTGAGCCGGCGATATGTTCACGTGATACTGGTCACATTGGCATACATGGAGGGGTGGACGTACCTACGTTCGTACGGTGACCAAAACCAAATTTTCTCGCACAGATGGGTTACCATGGTTTCTCGCCCACGGTGCTCCTCGCGGAGCTCCAATATAAAGCTAATCATTGCAAAGCAAGCCCGTTTTTTTCATTCAAAAATTCCATGATTCAATTAAAAATGAGAGACAAATTAAAGACGCTTTTAATATTTTAGCGCAGTAAAACAAAATGTATTGTATAGAGGGTTCATAAAAGCAAAGTTCTTTATAGGCTCAGGCTTACGATCAAGCCAGGTTTACTGATTGTAAGAATAGATAACACGGGAGTTCCGCTTTTAGGCTTGGCTAAATCCATATATCATACGCGATTTTTTACTGTAGCTGATCCAGAGCACACAAACAAACCTGATGTTCAATTTGCCGTTAATCGACAATTGACGTGGAATAAAGAATGTTTCTTTCATGTCCGCTTTGACTGTACTATTTACATGCAGGAATAAAACACTTTGCAGCGTGAACTTCAGAGGAATTCCAACTACCGATGGCTGTACAAACATCCTTTCCATGGGCAAAAATACCTTGGTCAGGTTGAAAACTTTTCCTGAGGATCCAAAGGAAATGCAAATGTAGATAGTTAGAAGCTTTTCGTCAGGTAAGGATTTTCTAATTAGAGCGATCTGAACCAGCAAACCACAGGCTGCAGATACCTGTGACACCCAAGAATTAGCGAAAATCAAGCAAGTTTCTTTTTTTGGCAAAAAGCAAATTCAGACTACCGTTTACGTTAAGTGCCATTCTAAATCCCTGTGTTATTTTGAAATTTTGAATTGTAACGAATCTGTGTTTTCAGTTCTCACTGGCTATGATTCGCTGAATCATCTGCGAATTCTGCCAATCATCACAAACTACAGATTTAAGCAGTTTTCAATTGAATGGCCAAAGTCATTTCGCGATTGCGTACTGATTGGCTTAAAATCTATCCCCGCTTTTTAACCAATGAGAAGCAAAACGGAAAACCAATCACAACTTGCATTGCCTTTGCGGGCATTTTCCCGCGCTTTTAGCAAGTAACATGGGCACGGCATGGTTCCGACTTCTGATTGGCTGATTGCGCAAGTGCCATATGTTGCGATGTGTCAGAAAAAGTATGCCCGTGGGTGAATGGTCCCATAAAAAATGAGGAAAATTGATTTTTTTTCTGGGGCATAAAGTAATTTTTAATAAAAAACACGAAGTATTTGCAACAAGTACTTAACACAGAATTTAAACGAAAGACACAAACACGCGAAAATTGTTCCGCATCTGCTGAGAAGTATACAGACGCGTGCAACTCGAGATTGGAACCCAGACTCCATGTGCCAAATACAAACTTTTTTAGTACCTTTAACAATAAAAATGCTGAATGAATTGGGATGAGTTAAAGGGATTTTAACAACACAAATCGATACTTTACACTGCCATTTGGAGTTGTTTCTCAAAAAATGACATTTGATACTTTAATACGTCACCTTTCCTCAGCAGTTCTGTGAATTCGCCCTGCATACTGAGAAATCCGTCGTCAATAAATCCTTTGATATCTTCGTCCGTGAAAGAGTTGTAAAAAAGTTCCTTGCCCATCATTTTGAAGTAAACGGAACCTTTGGTCTTTTCCTCTTCATACTGAGCGGTTGGAAGCTTTTGAAAAATTGAAAGATAGATTTTCAACGGTGACTTTTGAAATTTATTACCTCCACACTACTTTAAAACGGTCATATCTTTTAGTTTACCCTCGGATTTTAGCTAATATCTTTGAGCATTTACCCACCCAACTGGCCCTGAAAAGCCGCTTTGGGGAGCGGTCAAATAAGTATGTACTGCATTGTATGTACATGATACACCACAGAGGACAGACCGCAACACCGGAAACTCCATTCCCTACACTTTGCGAATATATAGAGTGTGGGTTCTTTTACGCCCTACAGGGTTATGAACATTAGGGAGTTTTAGCAAAGACGACGGGTACGGCTACGGCAACGCCACAAAGCAAGAATGTTATTGGTTGAAAAAGGAAAAATGCTCGTGCTGCACGTGCAACACGAATTTCCGTGCATTTCTTTGCCGTACTCCACAAAACAACAACGTGAAATCACCAAATTTTAGGTTTTGACAACAACATGAGCATATAACAATGAAAATGTCATTTTCAGTTTGGACTTTAAAACCGTTCGTACCCATCCATTTACAGGATAGTTCACCTGTATTGTACAATGTGAAAAAGACGGATAAATGGCGAAATACTTGCAATAGCGCTAAGTTACATTTTGGACTAACGTTTTCGTTGCTGTAGCCGTCGTCTTTGCTAAAACTCCCTATTGAGGAGTTGTGAGACGGGGCCTACGGTTTACAGTCGTTATCCGAGAAGACTTGAAAGTCTAACCATTTGCGGATGTAATTACAAAGGCAGCACTTTCTCCTCAGTTATTTCAATACCCTGAGTGTTGGTCCGGCCGGAGTCGAACTCACGACCTCCCGCATGGCAGCCCGAAGCTCAACAAACTGAGCCACCGGTGCGCGGCGATAAGATAACCCCTTGGTCTCATTTCTTTAGATCCCGTATAACATCCACTGCTAGACAAATCACTCACTTTCCAGCCGTTTCAAAGAATGAAATACAATAACCACAAATATGATTGAAAAATTTGTTATTTTCAAAGCTGGATAGCGACTGGTTCACCGCAACTACTGGGCAACACGGAATGATCAACATTTGTTCAACAAAAGTTGCACGCTTATGGATGTAGGTCACATCCTAGAAGTACATGTAAAAGCAAACTTGTTGACACATCGTTCAAACGGTTCCAAAATCTAGCCTATTCTTGAGCTAACATTTTGAGGTGGAGTTCTGAGACAAAAGCAAGAATGATGTATGGTAAACGAGTTACAGTTACGAAATAATGAACCACGGGGCACATAGAAAGGAAATCTATTGTTTGATAAATGTCGTAGAAAAGAAAAAGAATCACATTGAAGACTGAATCCTTAATTTATGAGGAGGAAAGTCACAGAAATTCACTAGCCGCTATTGTTCAAAGGCCAGATAACGTTATCCAGTGGATAAGTTATTTGCACAGATTGAAACTGCCAGATTATGAGATAGCGACTTATCCACCGGACAAAGTTATACGTTCCCTGAACAACTGTAGCCAGAAATGTCTCTCTCAGATGCAACCTTTTTCTAAACATTGTGAAGTGTCCACCAAAGTCTCAAAGGGAACCTCCACTCTTACAACTGAATAAGTTTAAACCGAAGGAAATTATGTTTACAAACAAATTTGTTCGAAATTTGTTTTTAAAACAGTGTTTATGTCAAGAAAATTGAATTTTAAAATTGCTTATTTTCACTTTCAAATTTCGCGGGCGCAGCCATATTGAATAATTATTGTGACGTGTTACGGTTGCCCTGTTGTTCTGACACAAATAGCTTTCGTCCAATAACAATAGGGCAACCGTAACACGTCACAATTATTCAAGATGGCGGCGCCCTCGAAATTTGAAAACAAAAATAGGCGATTCTAAAACTTATTTATTTCGGATACAAACACTTTCTTTGAAAATACTTTAGACTGACTTGACTGTAATGGTTATTTCCTGTGATTTCAAGTTATTTTTTTGTTGAAGTGGAGCTTCGCTTGAAACAAACAACCTTGCTCATAAAAAGGAAAAGGATTACGGTTGTTTTAAGGGCAACCGGGCATTTGCATATTACCGAAGTTTGACACTTTCTACCTGACAACGAAATGAACATCAACAAGTGATTTGAGAGGACGAAACATCATCAACGACGGTAACTTTCAGTGAAAAATCATGGGGCGAATCATCTTTTGATCCGGGCGAATAGCCATCGGGCGAGTCGACTTTCGGGCGAATCAACCGTAGTTCGTTTTAAGAGAAGGGGTATCTGAAGTGATTATCTTTTCTTGAGGAGCAAAGCTCTATGAACGTTTCCGTGACATTTCTGGAGACTAGTGATGTAAGAATTAAGGAGACGAGTGTAGGGACAGTGACACCAAAATTATCACGAATTTGTTGCGAGTACTTGGAAGGTTCTTACCATTTTGTTAATTTCCCTGACTTCTTTGTCAAACAAGGATGAGCTCTTTAGCATGAGTTTGCTGAGGAGGGTTTTCTTTCCAGTGGATTGTGGCCTTGGTCCAACGACACGCTGGAGAAGTTCTTGGACACCTTCACCCCTCACACCAGCCTTTAGCGAGGATGAGAAAAAAAAAGAATGAAATTGGAGGTCATAATTGGACATCACAAACCTGAATGCTTAAAATAAAACAAGAACACAGGAGACCCAATCAGCCAATTCATCCATTCAATAATCAAAGCAGGGAAACCAGCAAGCCAGACTGAGTAGTCAGTTTTAGTAAGAACATTGGCAGCTAAGATGCCCGCAAGTCAGTTAGTCAGTCAGCGGTCGAATTTATACTAGAGACGAATAACTCGTCTATTAAAGGAAGCCTCCACTCTTCGGGCTCGTTCGATTTAACCGTATTCCGGAACAGGAATACATGGAATAGAAGTTAGAAATTCTTCGTGTTTACGGACATTCAAATTAAGATTGTCAAACACCTGCTAAAATGATGTCTTAAACATATCTTTATTATCCTTGTTGCTTCAAAACGCCAAACATACCGTTTTAAATCATCACTCTCCGTATTCTTATTCCGGAAAAGGGTCAATCGAACACACCCTTATACTACAGAATAAGTTTAAACCGAAGGAAATTATGTTTACAAACAAATTTGTTCGAAATTTGTTTTGAAAATAGTGTTTACATCAAGAAAAGTAAATTTTAAAAATCGCTTATTTTCACTTTCAAATTTCGCGGGCGCCGCCATCTTGAATAATTGTGACGTGTTACGGTTGTCCTATTGTTCTGACACTAAGAGCTTTCGTATGATAACAAAAGGGCAACCGTAACACGTCACAATTATCCAAGATGGAGGCGCCCTCGAAATTTGAAAACAAAAATAGGCGATTTTAAAACTCTTTTCTTTCCGATACAAACGCTTTCTTTGAAAATACTTTAGATTGACTTTACTGTAACAGTTAATTCCTGTGATTTAAATATATTTTTTGTGGAATTGGAGGTTTCCTTTAAGATGGATATTCCGTCTGCAATTCTTCTAGATATAAATCCGGGTCCAGTTGTTCGAAAGCCAATTAACTTAATCCATGATTAGCGTAAACTTTGGTTTCATTTTTCCAACTTTTTGGTAAAAGTTTCTTTTGCTTATTTTTGTTTTTCAAGAGTGACCTCTTCTAATGTAAAGTTTAGAGAAATAAACTCCTTGGTAAGATTTAAATCTGAGATTAGCGTTAATCTTCTTTCGAACAACCGATTGATTCGTCTGTCCGCACGTCTTCAAGACGTGCTAAGAGGCAAAATATCCGTCTTAGAGGAGTTATTTGCCTCTAGTGTAAATTCGGCCAGTCAACAAATTGGGCAGCAAGAAAGTCAGTCAGCCAGCCAACCACTTTCTCATTCAATCATGTTACTTTTTACTCCGTCAGTCAGTTTCCGTCAATCAGGTAGGTAGGTAGCCCGTGCTGCATTTAGTCAGTCAGCTGCCAATCATCAGGTGGTGGCAAAGTAGCAAGTGAGTGAGTGAGTGAGTGAGTGCTTTTTCGTCCTACCAAAATGCTGCTGATGATCAAATGATACTGAGCTTGCATATGTCACTTGCAATGTTTGCATCATATATGGAAACAACCCCAATAGGTAAGGAAGGTGCCCTCTTGCTTTGCTGCTTGCGCTATTTCTACAGATCCCCTTCTACCAGTATGTCGTCTTACCATGCACAGCATAGTCAAAAGATTTTCAGATTAATTACACTCACCTCAAACAAATTCATAGATCTTCCAAGCATTTGAACTTTGACCTTTGAGGTGATAGATCGTGGAAGGAAACTTGATGGTGTGGAAATCATTTGCAAGTCAACTGATCCGCCTAACTGAAGAAGTTCTGAAAGGAAAACGGTATACTTGAATGGAAGGGTCATTAAAGTCCCTATGACGTTTATTTTTTCCCCCGTTTTTTAACTTTTTCGTTTAAATATCTATAGTGTCTGGAGTGCAGTAATTCAAAAACTTTTCCCTCGTAGTGTCTCCACGCGTTTTAGAGGGCCTTTGATTTATACGCACAAAATGTTGGCCGAGCCAGTTGGGCCCTGGTAACTAATGACGTCAAAGAAGTAACCTGTTCTTATCTCTTCAGAAAGCAATGTGCAAAAGTGTGAGAGTAAAAGACTTGTTGAAAATCTGGAGTTTTTTGTTAAGTCTTAAAAGAAATGTCGGACGATAGTTACCCTTCGGATTCTCGTGAATGTTCTGACGATTCAGAATGGAATTACCTTCTTGACTTCTTTGACGTCATTAGTTACCAGGATCCGACTTGCTCGGCCAAAATTTGACCACACGTTCTTCCTTACTCTTTTGTTTAATTGCAGCCAAAAATTAAGGGTGCTTCACTTCAGCAAAGATCAGTTGGAGTTCGCACAACAAAAGACAGGATAAGTAGCTTCATCAGTTCAATTGAAATCCAAATGGTAATGGTAATGAATTTATAGACCGCATTTTCTATTGGCATATTCAAATGCGCTTTACAAGCAAGCAAATAACCAAATATAATAATTATTTTAACAAAACTTTATTCTATCTAAATAACTACAACATTTTCCAAGAACCCAACACAACCAGGAGCCCATCTGGAGCGTGCAACCTCCATACAGCGTCTGTGAAACGGAGTTTTCACAAATAGGTTTATTTTTAGACTAGCCCTTCCCGCCGAATTAGGTCAAAAAACAAAGGCAGTTCCGGTTCGGTGACCCTATGACGTCAGCTTAATTTCTTGTAATTGGTCATCGGGCTCCTGTGGGAGTCTCATTCGCGGGAAATTCAATCTAAAAATAAATCGGTCTGTGAAAACGCCGTAACACGAACACAGTAGAGTTGTAGGCTCCGGGTCATGAGTTCTTGACACAACATAATTGTGAGAAAAACACTGCCATGTCTTTTTTTTTTAAGTTCTATGCTCAACGAGGGTCAAACAAGAAATGAAAAACAAATGCTGTTTTGCCCTAAAAAAATATAGCACCATTATTGGATTTGGCTTCAATTTCACACAACAACCAAACATGAAAACAGACAAAAAAAATTGTACTTCTGCATACAGGCCTTTATGATCTAATCAAAAACTATTAACAAATGAACGTTGGTGCTTGCAATGCTCTAAACTCATTAACCTGTTTTTAATTGCCTTTAATATTCACTATTAACGCCAACAAGACCAAAGAAAAGACCCGAAGTCAAGGACATTATTATAATTTTTTTTTTAACAATCAGAAAATTGAAAAGGAAATTGGCAGGTCACCTTACAAGGAGAACTGATAAACGCTGGACAACCCGAGTTACAATCTGGACCCCTCGAGGAACAAGGAATCACAGACGACCACGGACAAGGTAGCGAGATGACCTTGACAAATTCAATGTCGACCCCAGAGCTCTTCTCTTTTGCGCATGACTAAGGGAGAGAAGAGCTCCGGGGAACCCTGAAACGAAGTGTCTTCTCATTGGTTTTCGTGAAGAAGAATGAAAAGCGTCTCTGATTGGTGCATTCATGTTAGCACGACTGACGCAGATGCCGTAAGGTTCAAATATCCAATTTCTGGTTAAAAGCAACCTACGGCGCATGTTCTCCTACAGAGAGTTCCCTAGAGCCTTGGGTCATGCGTTGACATAAGATTTGGGGCTCTGGTGGCGAGAATGTGACAAATTTGAAAAGCACTGCCGGGTCTCGACTCGCGCATGATGAACAAAGATGGCATGAACTGGGGAAGGCCTAATGTCCAACAATGGATGTTACAGGCTGAATGGAAATACTGACCGGAAAATTGACCCCAGTGAAACCATTTTGATTTTAAGAGATCCATCCTGTGCTTCCTGAGCATTCTGAGAGCAAACCTTGCTGTTTTAGCCCTAAAACAAGATAAGCTTATTAGTAACAACTACTGTAGCAATAATGACAGCCCTCCTGATTCAAACAACGTCACCTCTCCATGGAACTTTCTGGAAAGTTTCGCTTTGACGTCATTTGAAATGCAGTAATGTGATTGGGCAATCGAACTGTTTACTGCCCATATTAGGAGTTTCCTTGGAGGGAATAAGGAGAAGATTTGTTTTAATCTTGCCAAACATAGGTACGTGAAACAAATTGCGGGCACGTTTTCAAGGTCATACGAGATTCGCTCTAATTGCTGTGATTCTTCAATCATTTTACCCAATGAAAACTGCAGTTACGAGGTTGAATACTTGCACACTTCTTTAAAATAATTTATATTTTTAGCTATTAAGAGTACGTATTTTAGTTCTAAGATGTGTCATCCTTGTTGTGGACCCTATATATTTTCAAAATTACTTGAAAAATGAGCAGGATTCATTAGTGCCCCCGGAATAAAATGAGTGATAGCCTACAACAACTGGACGTTTGCATAGAATACTCCTTTTCTGTCAACCGTTTATCAGAGAGCTTTTATTATCCATCTCCAGGCTTAGAAAACCTAAAAAAACCTGGTTGCAGATGTCATTATAACGGCACTTTCTTCTGAGTTATTTAAATAACCTGAGTGTTTGTCCAGCAGCCCTTGATATTTACCCATCATTAATAATCACCTGCCCCACAACTTACATCTTTCCATCACAAGGGTACTTGGAGAATGCCATTCCTTTGATGTAGGACACCACAAATGAACGCACTTGGTTGGTACGTTCACGCTGGAGATGCGAAATAATCAGGTTGAACACAGCTGGACCAGGCTTGCTGTCACAAATAACAACAAAACAAGCCATGCGCAATTCTACATCATTGTCGACTTGCCGGAAGATCTTTAGGAGCACTGGCAACACCTGAAAAAGGTAAACATAAACGTTTCGGTAATTGTGAAGAACATCTTCTCTCCACCGACACTCGGCCAACAGTCGCCGAAAGTCGGCCGACAGCTTTATTTACGTTTGTTTGTTGTAAAAGGCAGCTGCTGGAAACTTTGGTTCACGTGGCAATTATTGTGTTATCAATGGAACAACATTGATGACGAAGATCGTACTTTTGAGACTAGAGTAATTCTGATTATTAAAAACTGAACTAAGGTTATCAGGTTTCCAGCATTTTCAGTAGTGGTGTGCGACCCTTCACGTACCTTTTGACGGTTGGAATTGGAGCGTTCTGATCGTTGGATAAAAATTTGGCGGGAATTTCAAAATTCGAAAGATGACGTCACAGACACGTGACACCTCCCTTTCTGCAGAGACCCGGGAAACAGGTCGGGTTGTTTTGCGTACCATGTTGAGAAAAAATATCGCAGTCAGGAAATTCAAAGTTGGGGTGTCACACACGGGGATAGGCCGAGAGGGAATGACTTCACAGAGTTCTAGACCCCTCGCGGTAAAAAATGGAAACAAGACAGGATTTTTTTTACGAATCAAATGGTTTAATGACAACAAAAAGAAAATGATGTACAAACGGGAACGTGTGAGGCCAGCTAGTGTTCGCCTCTTTAGCACACAAGTAAATAAGGAAAATTGAAATTGAAATGCTGAAGAATGAAGGCAAAAAAAAAAGTGGAGACAGTACATCCCCATAAAGGCAACCACTCTCCTGAGAAAAAAACTTTTTAGGATGGCCAATCAGAAAACATGTAATTGTCAAACAAAGAAAAAAAAGTAAAAACAATGTATGATAATTGATGTAAATGTGAGTCTCCTGCTGAAGGGTTAGTTCTAAAAATAGAAATACTCAAGGATACAGTGCATAGCGAGGCTCCTACGCTCCTGACATCACTCAAAATTACACTCGGAATCTTCAAGCAAATACACAAAAATGGCCGTCCTCGTCAACAACTTGTAGGATCTCCACAGACTCCGATGGAACAAACAGATTAAACCACACTCCATGTGCTAACCATTCTCGTTCGCAGAGACGCGATCCTTTTGGCCAGCGGCGGCTCTCGGTACAAACCAACGAGAATTCGTGCTCACTCTTTTTCTTTCTACACATGCGCCTGTCGTTTACAACACGTACGTTACAACACGGATACTACTGACTTGCCTAAATTTCGTGACACAGCCCATTTATCATTAATTGTACATTCAATAAAATAATAAATATATAAATAAATCAATAAATAGGGATCCCAATCGATCAAAGGCATCATTGTTGCATCGAGCTTCGTTTCCGAGTCGCAAACGAACGAAGCTTTCAAGATAGCACCGTTGGCAACACGACTTCTTTTCCTGTTAATTGTCGAGGTCTTTGTTCCATAATCATCAGTGACCCCGGACCGTCAGTCTGCACATTGTTCAGCCTTCTACAGCAGCCACATCGAACAAAAACTTCCTTAAATGCTCGCCTATACTTAGGAATTCTCCACGCATAAACGAACGGATTAAAAACACAGTTTACTAAAATGATTGTAACTGACAAAGCAAAAAGTATCTGATAGCTCCGCGTCTCTGCGAGGGACGGTCCAAGAGCAGATATGTTTAGAGCTATAAATAAAGGCATAAAGGTTACGTAAAATAAGAAAAGAACCAACACAATGGCTGACATCAATTTCCGCTCTCTGTTTCTGTCAATACAAGTCCTGGGGTCTTTTCGAGCAACCGAAAAATTTTCTGCTGTATTTCGATTATGAAAAAGGATAGCAGTGTATGTTTCCAATTAACAACAGGAAGAGTAATTAAAGGTAGTGTTCCATGAACATGGCAATAAAGGAGAAAAAACACTCAAGCGAACAATACGGAGTAAATCCAGCTGAAGGCTGAAAACACTTTGACTGATTCTCACATTGTTAATACTGCCGTGTGAGTTTGCACCACGTGACGTAAATTAGCCAATAAAATCGCCCGAAAATTCATTTGGGGTTATTATTCCAGACGTTTTCTTCACTTTGCTCGCTGGGGAAGATGTGGAGAACGTCGAAGATTGAAGGTGCAACTAATGAAATGAATGGTGTTGCCGTGATAACCAGTGGAAAAGCAAACTTAACAACTAAAAAATCATTGCGGTTTGATGTTTTTGTTGTGGAAATGTGAGTCATAGTTGTACTCTGAAAACTATTGCAACGATGCATTAACATTCTAATGTATAATCTGGCACATGGATTTAAAAAAAAATTATTTTTCATCGAAGTTATGATGTCATAAATGCATCATTTTGATAAAAACTTTCTTACATATTTCCTTTGTTTTTTGTGCAAACAGCAATCCCATGCTACAAATTATGAACAATGATTACATGGTTCCGGTGGGATGAAAAAAAATCACTGCTTTATTTCTTTTCGTTTTCGTTTTTAGATGATTTTTTCATTGAAACGCACGGTTGAGGACTGGCACGAGATGCGCATGCGCTATGTGACCAAAGTGATGTCAGGTATTCATTTAAAATGTTGTAAACTTCAAACATCCCTCTTTGTAAACATTTCGCATGGCCTGCAAATTGCTCTTGACTTCTTCACACAGCACTTAGCACAAACGTTTCTTTTGAACTTCTACAAATTGTGTAAAAGACATCATAGCCCCTGTAAAATTTTGTTTCTTGGTCATAGGTCAGGTGTGGAGCATCCGAAAAAGAAATCGGCTTGCCGTAGGTTTTAATTCTGATTGAAATGCAACACTTCAATTATGATACTTCCTCTTTCAGGTTGCACTTTCTAAAATAGTTGTCTTTACTTTTAAGAGTCCTTGATTGGTAATCGTTTGGCTTGTACAAATCGCTCGTCAAGAAAGGGTTAATTAAAGACAAGATGACGTCCGCAGCTGCTGTAAAGTATTGCAATGGTTGAACACTTTCGGAAAATCGACATCTGTTTTCCGGATACCGCCTGAAAGGCTTTTGTTGGATCAGTCCTTAGCACAAACGTTTGTCAACGTATACAAATTCTGTAAGGGACATCACACGCCCTGTAAATTTGCGTTTTCTTGGTAATAGATTAGTTGTAGAGAATCTGGAATAGAAATCGGCTAGATTGAAACGCGAGACTTCAGTTGTCATGATCGGCAATGACACTTTCTAGTTCAGATTAGAATTTTTAAAATAGCTGTCGTTAGTTTTAAGAGTTTTCTTTTTCTAAATTAAACACAAGATTACGTCTCATCCCCCCCGTTCAAATTGCCTATAATATTCGAAAGAATATTCGCTACAAATCAGTTGCTTTTTGAGCCGCTTCAAGAGTTCACAAGAGTGACCCAAACTTGTTTTGCTTTAGTACAATGTTTAATTCAAATGAGGCGAATGCAACAACATCTTACCTCCAATTTCGAGAGCATTTTTATTATCTAGTTCACTTTATGTTGATCTTTGTGCTTGCAATATCAGCGGTGATTTCTAACGTGGTTTTCCTGATTGCAGTCTTCCGAAATCCTGTTCAGTATCGGGTACGAGATTCACCAGTCTCTCTATTGGTGATAAATTTAGGAGTGTGCGATTTGTTAGCAGGAGTTGCGACGGGCTGCGTTGGGATTTATTACTACATCAGTTTGTTAAACGGAAGACCAAGAGAAGACCTTCATGGAGCGGGAATTGTGACGAGTACCTTCGGGATTATCACAAGTATTGTGTCAACCTGTACAATATCTGCAATGTCTGTGGAACGTTTCCACGCAATATGTTCCCCGCTCCGTCACAGAGCTCGCTTTAACAATGTGAGAATCTACGTGTTTTCAGCCTTCAGCTGGATTTACTCCGTATTGTTCGCTTGTCTTTCGCTGGCAGTTTCCCGTCGAGTGTTTTTTCTCCTTTATTGCCATGTTCATGTAACAATGCCCTTAATTATTCTTCCTGTGGTTCATTGGAAAACATACACTGCTCTCCGTTTTCATAATCGAAATACAGTAGAAAATTTGTCGGTTGCTCGGAGAGACCCCAGGACTTGTATCGACAGAAACAGAGAGCGGAAACTGTTGTCAGCTATTCTGCTGGTTCTTGTCTTATTTTACGTAACCTTTATGCCTTTATTTATCGCTCTAAACATATCTGCTCTTGGACCGTCCCTCGCAAAGACGCGGAGCTTTCAGACATTTTTTGCTTTGTCAGTTGCAATCCTTTTGGTAAACTGTGTTTTTAATCCGTTCATTTATGCGTGGAGAATTCCTAAGTACAGGCGAGCATTTAAGGAAGTGTTTGGTCGATGTGGCTGCTGTAAAAGGCTGAACAATGTGCAGACTGACGGTCCGGGGTCACTGCTGATTATGGAACAAAGACCTCGTTAATTAACAGGAAAAGAAGTCGTGTTGCCAACGGTGACATCTTGAAAGGTTCATTCGTATGTGACTCGGAGACCAAACTCGATGCAACAGTGATGGCAAAAGGCTTCCAGAGGAGTAAACCGTCCAAAAACTGGCAATTACACGAATATTTATGTTACTTTTACTTCCTATGTAACCTATTTGTTATCTTCAGGATAGCCTTTGGGATCCCAAGTTATTTATTTATTTCAGTATTTATTTATTTATTTATTTATTGAATGTACAGTTAATGATAAATGGACTGTGTCACGAAATTTAGCCAAGTCAGTAGTATCCGTGTTGTAACGTACCCTCCCTCCTTAATTAAAAAGGGAACTGTTATGAGCTGCGCATGCTCGAGTTGGTTTGCTCTCGCAAATTCTAGCCGCCATAATGGATTCACGCGTGAGTCACGTATATTCGCAGTTAATGAATTCTATGTCAAACATAGCGCTCAGAATTTAATATTTACCTGTCAGGAAGAACTTTCCGGATCAATAAACTTTTGTAAATGTGAAAGTGCTTGCAGTACAAAGCGAAATTACTGTCGCTGCACGCTTCGTAGCCAGCTTCGAATTTAGCTTGCAGCCAGGCGTGAAAAATTCTTTGCTTCCGATAAATACGCTTGTGCGTGTTATTCCATTCCTTCAGGTATTCTTTGCGATCCGTTAAAGCCTTCCTTTTTCTCCAGGAGTTTCTCCTTAGTCCAACATGGCCCTCCCCAGTGGAAGCCATTTTGAATTTGTCGATTCAACTTGAAAGAGTTAACCTAACACTTTTCAAGTTTTCGCAAGACGCTAGCGCAAGCGCAACTCATGAAAGTGTCCCTTTAAAAGCTGTGTAAGAGACAGGCGCATGTGTAGAAAAAAAAAAGAGCCAGCACGAATTCTCGTTGGTTGGTACTGAGAGCCGCCGCTGGCCAAAGGGATCGCGTTTCTTCGAACGAGAATGGTTAGCACATAGAGTGTGGTTTAATCTGTTTGTTCCTTCGGAATCTGTGGAGATCCTACAAGTTGGTGACGAGTAAGGCCATTCCTGTGTATTTGCTTGAAGATGGCGATCGCGAGTGTAATTTTGAGTGATGTCAGGAGCATAGGAGCCTCGCTATGCACTGTATCCTTGAGTCAACTTTAGCGCGAATCTTACTATTTTTAGAACTAACCCTTCAGCAGGAGACTTAAATTTACATTAATCAGCATACATTGCTTTTGCTATTTTTTTCTTCCTTTGACAATTACATGTATTCTGATTGGCCATTCTAAATAGTGCGTGCAGAGCCGAGGAATTCGTGGCTTTCTAAAAATAGAAAGATACGTGCAAAGGTGGACTCAAAGAGCTTGTATGGGTGTGAGTTTGCACCATGTGACGTAAATTAGCCAATAAAAGCGCCCGAAAATTCATGTGCGGTTATTATTGAAGACGTTTTCTTCACTTTGCTCGTTGGGGAAGATGTCACAGTGGAGAACGTCGAAGATCTGAGAAACGAGCTCCCTCGTTTGAAGGTGCAACTAATGAAATGAATAGTGTTGCCGTGATAACCAGTGGAAAAGTAAACTTAACAGCTAAAAAATCATTGCGGTTCGATGTTTTTGTTGTGGAATTGTGGGTCATAAGGCTTT
>BLFO01004361.1:1076284-1081284 GCA_014634245.1 Montipora cactus
CCCCCCCCCCCCCTTTCAAATTGACTATAATATTCGAAAGAATATCCGCTACAAATCAGTTGCTTTTTGATCCGCTTCAAGAGTTCACAAGAGTGGCCCAAACTACAATGTTTAATTCAAATGAGGCGAATGCAACATCTTACCTTCAATTTCGAGAACATTTTGATTATCTACCTCACTTTGTGTTGATCTTTGTGCTTGCAATATCAGCGGTGATTTCTAACCTGGTTTTCCTGATTGCAGTCTTCCGAAATCCTGTTCGGTATCGGGTACGAGATTCACCAGTGTCGCTATTGGTGATAAATTTAGGAGTGTGCGATTTGTTAACAGGAGTTGTGCCGGGCTGCGGAGGGATTTATTACTACAACAGTTTGTTAAACGGAAGATCAAGAGAAGACCTTTATGTAGAGCGAATTGTGATATATAACTTCACGATTGTCACAAGTATTGTGTCCACCTGTACAATATCTGCAATGTCTGTGGAACGTTTCCACGCAATATGTTCCCCGCTCCGTCACAGAGCTCGCTTTAATAATGTGAGAGTCAAAGTGTTTTCAGCCTTCAGCTGGATTTACTCCGTATTGTTCGCTTGTCTTTCGCTGGCAGTTTCCCGTCGAGTGTTTCGTCTTCTTTATTGCCATGTTCATGTAACAATGCCCTTAATTATTCTTCCTGTGGTTAATTGGAAAACATACACTGCTCTCCGTTTTCATAATCGAAATACAGTAGAAAATTTGTCGGTTGCTCGAAGAGACTCGAGGACTTGTATTGACAGAAACAGAGAGCAGAAATTGTTGTCAGCCATTCTGTTGGTTCTTGTCTTATTTTACGTAACCGTTATGCCTTTATTTATCGCTCTAAACATATCTGCTCTTGGACTGTCCCTCGCAGAGACGCGGAGTTATAACATATTTTTTGCTTTGTCAGCTATAATCCTTTTGGTAAACTGTGTTTTTAATCCGTTCATTTATGGATGGAGAATTCCTAAGTACAGGCGAGCATTTAAGGAAGTTTTTGGTCGATGTGGCTGCTGTAGAAGGCTGAACAATGTGCAGACTGACGGTCCGGGGTCACTGATGATTATGGAACAAAGACCTCGACAATTAACAGGAACAGAAGTCGTGTTGCCAACGGTGACATCTTGAAAGGTTCATTCGTATGCGACTCGAAGACCAACCTCGATGCAACAGTGATGGCAAAAGGCTTCCAGAGGAGTAAACCGTCAAAAAACTGGCAATTACACGAATATTGATGTTACTTTTACTTTCTATGTAACCTATTTGTTATCTTCAGGATAGCCTTTGGGATCCCAAGTTTTTTATTTATTTATTTATTTATTTATTTATTTATTTATTTATTTATTGAATGTACAGTTAATGATAAATGGACTGTGTCACGAAATTTAGCCAAGTCAGTAGTATCCGTGTTGTAACGTACCCTCCCTCCTTAATTAAAAGGGGAACTGTCATGAACTGCGCATGCTCGAGTTGGTTTGCTCTCGCAAATTCTAGCCGCCATAATGGCATTCACGCGTGAGTCACGTATATTCGCAGTTAATGAATTCTATGTCAAACATAGCGCTCAGAATTTAATATTTACCTGTCAGGAAGAACTTTCCGGATCAATAAACTTTTGTAAATGTGAAAGTGCTTGCAGTACAAAGCGAAATTACTGTCGCTGCACGGTTTGTAGCCAGCTTCGAATTTAGCTTACCGCCATGCGTGAAAAATTCTTTGCTTCAGATAAATACGCTTGTGCGTGTTATTCCATTCCTTCAGGTATTCAGGTATCCGTTAAAGCCTTCCTTTTTCTCCAGGAGTTTCTCCTTAAACCACCATGGCCCTCCCGAAGTGGAAGCCATTTTGAATTTGTCGATTCAACTTGAAAAAGTTAACCTAACACTTTTCAAGTTTTCGCACGACGCTAGCGCATGCGCAACTCGTGAAAGTGTCCCTTTAAAAGCTGTGTAAAAGACAGGCGCATGTGTAGAAAAAAAAAAGAGTGAGCACGAATTCTCGTTGGTTGGTACCCAGAGCCGCCGCTGGCCAAAAGGATCGCGTCTCTGCGAACGAGAATGGTTAGCACATGGAGTGTGGTTTAATCTGTTTGTTCCTTCGGAATCTGTGGAGACCCTACAAGTTGGTGACGAGGACGGCCAATTGTGAGTATTTGCTTGAATATGTCGAGTGTAATTTTTAATGATGTCAGGAGCATAGGAGCCTCGCTATGCACTGTATCCTTGAGTCAACTTTAGCGCGAATCTTACTATTTTTAGAACTAACCCTTCAGCAGGAGACTTACATTTACATCAATCAGCATATATTGTTTTTACTATTTTTTCTTCCTTTGACAATTACATGTATTCTGATTGGCCATTCTAAAAAGTGTGTGCAGAGCCGAGGAATTCGTGGCTTTTTAAATATAGAAAGATACGCGCAAAGTTGAATCGAAGAGCTTGTATGGGAGAGGAAAGCTACTACTCAAGGCTTCCTGGTGTCGTGAATGAATCGGCGTGGTTTGAGTTCTAGGGCACAGGTGGAATTTGTCGACACGCTGGGAAAGATGGATACTGGCTTTCGAATTGCTCGCGGCTGAGAAAGGTGTAAAGAGTGTCGAATAGAAGAAGGCTCTGCTGTTGCATACTGCCGGTTTGCAGGTTCAAGATATTTAGTAAATAAACCAATTTGGGCGGCTGGTATGTCGGCTGATATATAATGTCCGCGACTGAGAGATGTGGATACGCATTGTCTCAGTAAGCACTCTCTCCACTTTTTTCTGTAAATGATTTTTTTTCTCGGGGGAGTGGTTGCCCTTATGGGGATGTACTCTCTTCACTATTTTTTTACCTTCGTTTTTCAGCACTTCAATTCTCAATTTTCCTTATTACCCTGTGTGCTAAAGAGGCGAACACTAGGTGGCCTAACACGTTCCCGTTTGTACATAGTTTTCTTTTTGTTGTCATTAAACCGTTTGATTCATAACAAAAAATCCTGTCTTGTTTCCTTTTTTTATCGCGAGGGGCCTAGGACTCTATGAAGTCATTGCCTCTCGGCCCATCCCTGTGTCTTTGGATTTCCTGACCGCTATATTTTTTCCCAACATGATACACAAAACAACCCAACCTGTTTCCTGACGGTTCGCAGATAGGGAGGTTTCACGTGTCTGTGACGTCATCGTTTGAATTTTGGATTTTCCGCCAAACGCTGCCTAACGTACGTTTGAATTTCCCGCCCAAATTTTTATCCACTTATCAGAACGCTCCAATTATAATCGTCAAAAGGTACGTGAAGGGTCTTACACCACTACTATTTTCATTGGCTCGCCACACACAGGCTGTCAGTTCATTTACCTGCTGTACCAAATATGGTCAAGGAAATGGAATGCGTCAGCAATAAAGCGAGCTGAAAACATTTTTGCAATTCTGAGAAAAAAAATGGCCGGCCAAAGCTAAATAACATCAACATGGAAAAGTTGCTGATCCTGGAGTTGTTAATAAAACAATTAATTATTCTTCTCGGGCTTGCTGGATATAAAATGATTATAACCAACTCGGCGAGTTATCTATCACTTCATATCCAGCACGCCCTCACAGGATAATTGTTAAATATACTTTTGCCTTCACCTTCTGTGGAATTCTTGGTGCAATTCGTCTCAGTGCATAAACTGCTGTGACACGTAACTCCAGCATGTTCGCAGTGTCCTCAATGATGTCCAGAAGAGGTCGGTACAGAGATCTATGGCCAAAGTTTCCGATCATCTTCACAAGGTTAATCTTCTCCTGGCAGTCAGCAATAAGCAGTCGGTTTGTCAGTTCCTGTTAATAAAAATTAAACAAACACTAAACTGACTATATATGTCTACAGATATGAACTGACCAAAGATAAACATTAAGGGTGTTGTAGACATAGGTATGAGTTATGTCATTGCATATTGGTCAGTCTTTGCATTCACCTACTATTTTTCCTTCTATCGCCCGATTTGAAGGCTTTGAAATCTGGAATCCACAGCGTGGAATCCGGAATCCATTGTAAGGACGCCAGAATTTACAGATCTCGATGGAATCCAGGATCCATTTCGACGGAAACCGCGAGTTCTGAATCCGGAATCCACAACTCGGGATCCGGAATCCATTCGTTTACATAGGGCGATTTCTACAAGGCTTGTTAGGGAGCTTACGAAACGAGGACGGCGACGGCAACGAGAACTTCATTTTAAAATACGAGTTCGCGTTATTCATATCACTACGAAACTATTTCATGTCGTTTCGCGTTAAAAATGTGTATGAGTGAGTTGGAAGCGTAGAGAGAGAACTGAAAATTCGTCGTCATGTGCTAACGTCCCCCACAGAATAATAATAATAATAATTTATTACTTATAGTGCGCCTGTTACATTGAGAGATGCTCACAGGCGCATTACAATATCGAAAGAAAAATTACAATATCGAGAGAAACTTAATATACCTTAATTACAAGTTGTTATAATATATAAAGCTCATTAAACTTATTTACAAAACCTATCCACAAAAGATAATCTATATATAAATAAAAATGAGTCGCATAGTTACTGTTTCTCATAGCAACTGAATGCATCACGGAAAAAATGCGTTTTCAGGAGGCGCTTAAAGGTGTTTACATTGTTCGCATTTCGTATTGCCTTGGGGAGACTGTTCCAGAGTTTTGGTGTCGCACATGTAAATGAGCGGTCACCAAGAGTGGTAAGACTCTTGAACGCAGGATACTTGAATTTGATCATTTCACGTCGTCATTTAGGAGATGACGGCAAAGAAATGTACCAAAATGTAAAACGCACGTGCAGAGCGTGCAGAGCCATTGTTTTTGCTCACTAAACCTATTGTTTTGTAGCGTCGTCGTTGCCGTCGGCGTCGTCGTTTCGTAAGCTCCCTGTTAACATGGTTGTACGAAGAAGCTTCCGCTTGTTTATATTCTATCAAATCCTCCGGGTTGCAAGCTGATGCACTAGTTGAGAAATGCATTTCACT
>BLFO01004361.1:1086284-1089291 GCA_014634245.1 Montipora cactus
ACCTATATATGATGTTTGTGCCAACCGAGTTTGCAACAAAACTGTCTGCTCTGTGTTGAAACAGGAAACAAAACAGAGCTTCGACATTGTCCTTGAAGCAATGAAATCAGAGCTGTGAACCGCTATTCATTTGATTTAATCTTCAGGCCCCAGTTGTTCGAGCGATGGATAACGCTGTCTGCCGGATAAATCAATATCCTGTAGATAAGTCATAGCAAAACCAATTGAGCAATCCAGTGGATAGTGACTTATCCGGTGGATAGCGTTATCCACCTTTTGAACAACTAGGGCCTGACCACTGAAATAAGTGGTTTGAAGCAGGTTAAGATACAAAGACAACCAACACAGATTGACTCCTGAACTGAAAGTCAGGGATCATTGTCACTATTCTTAAAACTTTATAAGCCAGAATTAGAATTATTGTGGTAACGATGATCATGATGGTGACCGCAATAATAATGATGATGATGCATGCCCACGATGGTGATGCCAAGAATGATAATTACGACGATGATAATGATGATGACGGTGAAGATTAAAAAGATGACAATGATGATGACGATGGTGAGGCTGATGATGATAATGACAACAATGATGTCGATGGTATTGATGCTGATAACAATGATGATGACGATGATGATGAGGCTGCTGACAATGATAATGACAACGATGATGATGATGCAGGTGATGCTGATAACAATGATGATGACGATGATGATGAGGCTGCTGACAATGATAATGACAACAATGATGTCGATGGTATTGATGCTGATAACAATGATGATGACGATGATGATGAGGCTGCTGACAATGATAATGACAACGATGATGATGATGCTGGTGATGCTGATAACAATGATGATGACGATGATGATGAGGCTGCTGACAATGATAATGACAACAATGATGTCGATGGTATTGATGCTGATAACAATGATGATGACGATGATGATGAGGCTGCTGACAATGATAATGACAACGATGATGATGATGCTGGTGATGCTGATAACAATGATGATGGCGATGATGATGAGGCTGCTGACAATGATAATGACAACAGTGATGTCGATGGTATTGATGCTGATAACAATGATGATGGCGATGATGATGAGGGTGCTGACAATGATAATGACAATGATGATGATGATGCGGGTGATGCTGATGATGATATAGATGGTTACAATGATCATAATGATGGCAACAACGATGATGATGATGATGATGATGATGATGATGAATTCAACTGAATGAAAAAATTGTGCAAAAGTAGCCCCGGAAGGTTTGAAGTTACTGTAGTCTTAAAAGGGCAGAAGTGATGCTTACAAACATGAAGGAGTATAGGCCTTATAATCACAAGGCAGCCATGTTGAGTCCAGGGGGAGTGAACACTTTTGTTTTTGCGCACTGGAACCTCGTTCCCAAACATTTCAACTCGAGGCTCGGGGTACGAAATCTATTGTCTATTGCCAATATGGCCACCGCGTGAATAAGGCCCACTATGTGAATCGGATTAAAGAGACACTCACCCTTGTCACATACTCAGTCTTTTGCGTGTTGGTCAATGGTTTGTTATCGTCATCATCATTTGTCATTCTTAATTTGTGTGGAACCTCGCCAACAATTGGATCTAAAGAAGCCATAGACACAAATGTAACAAACTATAAAAAGTACAATATAAGGCGAGACGTTTTACAAAGCAATAACTATAATATAATTATAATTATATTAGTAGTATTAGTGCAGTTTTTGAAATGAGTGTCGTAAACCAAAACCAAAGTAATTACTTTGGCCAATCGAAAAGGATGGAGACAATCCAGTAAACCAATCAAAACTCGAAGTAATTACACATAGCCGACACAAAGCACGGGAAAATGTGCAAGCGTGAGCCACGATTGGTTGTGGTTTCACTTCTGATTGGTTGAAAAAGTGGCGCGAGAACTTTCAACCAATCACTGAGTGAAGTAATGCAAACCCAAAGTAATTCCCTAATTACTTTCGACACTCAATTGGAAACCGCTCTATGTAGAGTTGTGGGAGGCCTGTTCATTACCTACCACAAGTTTAAAGAGAAATCTTGAATTAAACCCATTTCTGTTGGTGGGACCGCTGTATCTCAAGCCTGAGATACTGTCAGTGAGTGACAGTGGCCTGTGTCAGTGAGTGAGTTGCAGGAAGAAGTGGCGGACGTTTCAGAATAAAGATTGTTGTGTTATGAAAGGTCAGAGTTGTTATTCCTGTTCTATCAAAGGTAGAATAGGTCAACACTTCTACAGATGAAATGCTGGAACATACAATGTAGTACTTAATACTTGACTCTAAAGTCTTCTATTAAAAGAAGGACGATTTTACCTCGTTTGCTCCAAACACACTAAACTAAGTATTGAATTTTCTAGTCATTTAAATGCAGGCAGGTACAAATGTCAGACCGGATCAACTCAGATCGCTCACCTCGGATCAAGTGAAAAACGGTTTTGTAAGCCAAAACTATTCGACGTTTGCCCAAATTTCACCAAGGTTAGCTTTAAGATTAGCGCTAGGGTGATTTCCCGAGGCCTTGTCTTTTTTTTATGTTGATACGAGATGAACGATCCGAGTTGATCTGCTCTGACTTCTATACCTACCTTTTAAATGCGTCATTCTCAACTATGCAGCTTCCATAAGCAGAGATTTCCTTAAGGTTTTTTTACAAGTACAGGAGGACATCCAAGCTTTGCTGAGGGGCATTTTGCCACATTTCCAGCTTGCCTGGTGCAATCTAGCAAGGCCCTTTATAAACCCATGCATTTGCAACCACTGCATATCCCAAAAGTTTAAATTTTGTTGTATATACCGTATATAGCCATCATGACCCTTAAATTTGCTGTTTGCCCACAGTCGATGAGACCAGAATTTGACTGACTCCCTTAGAGGTTGGCATTTTTGTAAAGGTTTGGATTGTTTCAGCTATGGTACCCTTCACCCCCTACCTCCCACCCCCTACCCCTCAACCCTTCCACTCCCTACCCCT
>BLFO01004361.1:1091253-1101253 GCA_014634245.1 Montipora cactus
TGATGAGGCCCAAAAGGCCGAAACAGCTGTCCATGGCTGCTAATTGACCGGGTGAAATGGTTGTGCCCATGTGTGATGTGTTGGCCACACCGGGTTGGTGTTAGCGTGTGTCTAGTACCCTTCACCCTCTATCCCCACCCCTTCCCCTCAACCCTACCCTCCACTCCACCCCCAGGATAGTCATGCCATTAACATCCAGGTAATCAACCCTGTTGCTCTGTAATGTTTCTGAGCACCACATCTTGCTAGCTTCTGTCAACAACATGGAGATATGTCCATAAATGCTCCTAAATAGATGCATGGGAATTTCTATATAAACGTCACGAAGTGTCCCCTTGCTCTTTTCACCATATTCAACATCATTCGTGTCTCAGAATACAGACAATTAACATCAAAAAGTGCCTCCCAAATACTGCCCCTCCAATAAGGATAAACATCTGCAGAAGCTAAAAATAACGCTAACCTTTACCCTCACCTTATTGTTGGAAATACGTACCGCAAAGGCTCAGAATTAAAGGGACACTTTGTGTTGGATGTCAAATTTGATTGTAAGTAAAACCAGCTTTATTCATTCAATTCAATGAATGGTAAGGATAGCAGAGGTTATCCCTATTGAGGGTATCTCCCTACAGCTGGATGTAATTGACTGAGAATTGATTTTGATGAGGGAAAGAAAACTGGAGAACTAAAAGAAAAACCCACAGAGTCAGATTGAGATAGACTGAAACTGACAGCCCACGTGGAACCTCGGAGCCGAGGGTTGTAACCCAGGGTCGCAGAGGTGGAACCCACAGTTGATAACTGCACTTAGAGCCATCCTGGCTCCCTTATGTGTGCAACTAATTAGGTACACTTCTGGACATTAGTGACATGTCATGTAACAGGGGGTTAAAAAGTTAATCAATGAGTGTGTGTGCATTTGATTGACAATGAACCAATGGGGCATAGTCCAATTTCAAAACACTAAAAGACGGAGGTTGCATCAATGAAAACCAAAAAATAATGCTGTAGTTTTGTTGCCAATGACCACTGAAGTGCACTGAAGTGATTCTTTGTTGTTTTTACATGTAGGCCGAAGGTAAGCTGTAATGAATGTTTAGGTTTGTTTCTGTATTGGTAACACGGAGACCTGTGAACAAGACCTGTGACCTGTGACCTGTGTTTCGTACCTGCCCATTAAAACATCAGCAGCATTCAAGTTTACTTTACCTTATCAATGATGTTACAACTGTTGTTCAAGCATCGAATGCCAGTGTTCCCGTTAGCCATGACATATGGCTTTTCTTTGCAGCTTTCCAGGTTTAGAATTTTGGAGATCCTCATTTCACCAATGTTGCTTGTTTCAGGCAGAGTCAGGTGTTGTACATCGAACAAGTTTTCACACAGTCCATATGACCCATACTGCATTAGAAAAGGAGTGAGAACTTTTTTTTTAAATCCATATATAAGCTAAATCTATATCCAATTATTATTAATGGCATTTTGGAGCCATTCACTTCAAAGTGAGTCAACAGAACCGTTATATCATCATCATTAAATGTCATCAGTTCTGTCAGGGAACAGAAATCAAATGAAATCAAAAGAACACATATGAAGTCAAATGTCGGTTTTTGAGGAGAGGGGAAAACCAGAGTACCTGGAGAAAAACCTCTCAGAGCATAGTAGAGAAGCAACAAACTCAACCCACATATGACACTGAGTCTGAGAATCAAACCCAGCCCACATTGGTGGGAGGCAAGCGACTTCTTTGACTTCACAACTGCATCATCCCTGCTCCTAAATACTTAATATTCACTGCTACCATTGCTCTAAATGGTGCAGGGTGATTGTGGCCGTTCTTCCCCAGATTGTGTGAATTAAGTTCTAGTGTTAGTCTCACATCAAATCCGCCATTACTTTAATCATTACCTCCCAGTTCTTATACATTCTTGGCTCAACGTCATCTTCCTCAGGCCTGGTGAAGTTGTGGTTGATAAGGGACAAGATTCCACGTTTGATGTTGAGAACATACTCTGGCTCATCATCATTGCAGTAGATGCTGTTAACCTTGCCATCTCTGTACTGAAATTTGATCGGTTTTTCAAGCAAAGGAGCTAGTTCCTCTGTCACTGGGGAGATCTTAAGCGACTCCGAACTGCAGCTCTCAGATGTGCCATTCACCTCAAAAAGTTGAGGATTCTTGATCTGCAAAAAATGCATGAATACGTGTTTACAAGTTCAAGTTCAAGTGGCGATGTGATCAAAAAGTTGGGGCATGGGATTTGAACTTGCTGCATAATATTTCTTTCGGAGCTCCCAAATTCAACTTTAACATGTCTGGTAAATTAAGCCAACTGGTTTGCCATCCACCAGTCAACATAATTTACCATGTTCTGTTTACATGTAGTTTGAATTATTTCTTTTACATCCTTAAAGTGAGCTGCCTGAGACTTCACTTATTAGCCAAGGAAACTCCAAATTAAAAAAAAGTGTAAAGGGCCGAAGAACATGCATAGTGTTAATAGCAATTAGGTGAGTTCAACTTGGTTAGCGACCAAGCCCGGGTTGCTCGAAGCATGATTAGTGCTAGCCAGCGTTAAATACCATGGAAACCTAATAGGTTTTGATTCCTTTTAACCAACGGTTAGCGCTAACCAGGCTTCGAACAACTGGCCCCAAATGTTCAATCTGCTTTTTCAAACTCGCTTTACAGGTCTACCCAATGGTGAAAGGAGTTCAGGGGAGGGGAACCCCTAGGAAGTTTTTTTTTAAATGTAAACTGGGAACCCAGTCTACCCTGAAGGGCCGATATTATGGGTACAATAAATTATACTGATTGTACAATATCTGAGGTGACAAAACCACAGGCGACCCAAACTCATAATTCAAATGCAAAGTCAATGTTATGATTTGTAGGACTAGAGAAAGTTCCAGATTGACAAAGTTTGATCTTGGATTCCTACCCCTGGAGAAAAGTGAAACTGTCACCAGGCCAGACTGCTAAGCCATTGCCTCCAACGGTCAAGTCACGTATGAATCCAAAATGCTCTTTTAAGCGGGAAAAAGTGGCGGGTCCTTTGTGAAAAATGGGTTGTTCTCTAAGCATGTGGAAATTGTTTTTGGACTCTGGGGCTTTTTACTATATAATTTTTTATCAATCTACATGTGAGGGTGGACAAAAGGCCGAATCAAGGCGATTTTTCGGATTAAATCATCCTCGATCGCGGAATGATCACTGGCTTCAGAAGTTCTGATTCTCCAGTCTTGTCTTCTTTTAGTGAAGAATAGGAGCAAATTTCATAACTAGCCCAGAACGTCTCAACTCAACTCACTTAGGACACAAGGTGCAATAAAAGTACAAGTTTATTTTATTTACTTTTGTTGCTGTAAACTAGGATTTCATGTTTCCCATATAAACCCTACAAATGCTTACGCTGACTGGGTTGCCTGTGACAAAACCTGACAAACTCAACATCAGAATTTACAATGTTTTCCTCGATGAAAATAAGCATTACGCACGAAAAAGTGAACATGAACAAAAATAGGCTACATTAGCTACGACTGGAGAAAAAAATAGGACATGCGTTTATCATCCAACCCTGGGCAATGGATGACTAAGATTCCTTCGCCGCAGATTTTTTGTCGGCACTCTCTGAAAACACGTTCAGCTTCACTGCCAAATACCCACCACTTATTTGCATATAAAAAGAGCAAAACAATCATCTCATTGTGTTATTCTTCAAAAAACGCCTCTGAATGCTAAAAATGGTGGCAGGGTGTTCAGCAGTTTCCCCAAGGATTCCTACCATGATAACCAATAGAAACATACCAATTATGCATATGCCGGACCTAGACCTTATCGTAGGACCTGGGGGAATTTATAGCTTCTTAAAAACATCATGTAGAACGGAATGCATGTTCAAAACGCTAACGCACGGTTAGAACTTTAAAAATATGATCATTTTTACCCGTTTTCGCAACAAGAAGCTTCATGATCGCGGTGGGAAGGATTTTTTCCGCAAGGATCGCATAGGTAAGACATCCGCCATCTTGATATTACAATCCCGTCCCGTTTGGGGATCAAGTGAACGCTATCCCCAGTCCTCCCTCTAAATCGGTCAGTGTAAAAGAAGGACTGCAGACTGCAGACTGCAGACCAGGGGTAAAATGCATACTGAGGTTATAACGTAACTGTTGAAAAAGCCCAAACCTCTTAGAAATGCTAACATTAGGCCTACTTAGGCCTAAAACAATATTTAGGCATAACTGTTAGCATTTCTAATGGGTCTGGGCTTTTTCAACAGTTACGTTATAACCTCAGTCGGCATTTTACCCCCGGTCTGCTGTCTGCAGTCTGCGTTTTACACTGACCGTGATAAAAATGCTGGATTTTGGATACCCTAGCATATTCACCTTAAGAAAAGCCGAGTCGTCTCCTCCAAAGTAAAACTCCGTATCACAGACGATCTTCAATCCTGCGTATTGCTGCTCGGTGTCCGGAAATCCACTGGTCAGGCAAGCTTCATATTGATACTTGTAGGTGTTTAACGGCTGGTATCCTAGAAGGTATTCAACAACTGCATTGTTACGAGAAGGAGGAAGTGATTGAGTTGCTCGGGCAAATGTAGGTTCGTCCAATGACAGAATTGTCAACAGGAAAAGAAGAGAAGCTCGTTTTCGAGTGGTAAACTAAAACCGGATGCATAAGTTCCACACTGGTTCTGGCAAGAGGATCAATTTTCGATTTCGATCGATTTCCTTTATTCGAGCAGAACAGTAGCATTTCTTATTAATCAGTTTAATTTTTGGTCGTTAAGTAAACCTGCAATTTGTTTAAAGTCTTAAATCTCAACCCTACGAATTGGGAACATCAATCTTGTCCATATCCCTTTCATGAACACTACACTTATTCTTGAAAATAGTGAAGTGTTATCCAAAGCACTTCTTTATAAGAATAACAAAATGTCTTTTTTTAGAATAAATCTCTCTTTCGGTTTACAGCCTCACGTGACTCAATAATTAACCGGCGGAAATTGAAAAACAAAGATTGTGATTAAATGCGGATTTGTTGAAAGGCTTAAAATTTAATCCGATGTGGATTAAGTGGATTGGAACCGTGGAGAAACAAACCAATCAATTGATAAACCGCTAATGACGAGGTCCAAGACACGCACAGCGGAAATGAACAACTTTGAAGTGTCCGGCACACCGCTGAAGAAATAACATGCCACTGCAACTGCGTTGAAAGGTTGGAAAGGTGAAGGAAATTGATACGCTCTGTCTTAAATTAATAAGAACCTTTTTATAAGAATCAGGTCAAGCTAAGTTCTTATCGAAATTTTCAGAACATACCCAGGCTGAGAGTCAGAAATGCTCACTGCACTTGCTTCTTTTGTGAGTAGTAAAAATAACAGGTGGAAGAAATGTTTCACCATCATCATCATCATCATCATCATCATCAGTCCTTTTTGCGCCATGGGACGCATAAGGCCTCGAAAGAAATGTTACCCTGTGGTCTAATTAACAGGACAACTAATTCAAATACTTAAGAGCATTTTGGCAACATTAACAACGTGGTTTAATTCCTTATTGCATGATACATTGAACTCAGTTTGTAGTCGAACTGAGTATACCACGCAACGTCAGTTTATGAACATGTTGTTAAAGAACGTTTTCATTGAGCTGCGCGGAAATCGGAAAAAAAATAAGAATGTTCACGACAGCCTCTGCCAAAAACTTAGACATTCCGTTATAAAAAAAAGGGTGTATTAGTAAAAGGTGATTCTTTTCATTTTTTCAAAGCTTCTCTCAAAAGGACAAGTGGGTGTTACGAATTATATCCGCTTGAGTTACAAATTCCCGAGTTCACTGGCTTTCCTAGAATTGCGAAATGAGAAAGAAAGGCTTCTTTGTTGTAAGAACTTCGCCTATATATCCTTGGCCCG
Source organism: Montipora cactus (assembly GCA_014634245.1). Taxonomy (NCBI): domain Eukaryota; kingdom Metazoa; phylum Cnidaria; class Anthozoa; order Scleractinia; family Acroporidae; genus Montipora; species Montipora cactus. Next base: position 1,097,178 of record BLFO01004361.1, read on the forward strand.
TTATTGCCTCAGGATAATGAAAAATTGCACAATTCTACCGTTCTGCTAAGGTAAAGATACGATTTTCTCAGGTCGAATCATTGATATTCATCTTTTTCCAGAATTGGCAGAATTGGTGTGCAACAATTCAGTCCACACCAGGAAAACAAGATACCTTATACTTTTGAGGAATTTCCTTTCTTTATTTGTTCTTTGGCAGTTTATTTAGCAAATAGAACTTGTCTCACTGTGTGGGAATCAGTTGAATTAGGAAGCGAGGTCAAGTGTGATTTGTGATAAGATGGAGTTAGGCTCGCAGTTTCCTTTCTCTATTTCAGTCAAGGGAGAAAGTCGCAGGATGAAGAAGACTAATGGAAGGGAAATCTTGTGGAGCGAAACTAACGGAATAATGACTTCCTTGTGGAATAATCGATTTGTCGACCGGAATAAGTAGATTTTTTTAACAAAACAATGAATTCTTTTTTACTTGAATAATGGAATAGCGAAAATTTTCCAGCAGGAATAATGGCATGAACACCCAATTATTCTTGCTTCAACCCCCGAGAAAAAGGCCAAACATCTTCATCGTATTTAATTTTAGATCCTCTCTTTTAATCCGTAAGCTTCTTAACTTTTTAAGCTAATGTGGACTCCAACATTGAAAGCCAGTTTCACGGAGACTATACAGCCTCAAACGAATTGGAATTAAATTAAGACTAGATCAGCATATAGATCAAGAGGCTCCAAGATACATATTCTTCAATCAGATTGTACAAAGCCTCAGTGCGATGAGAAGGGAACTAAGTGGAACAGCTAGATCAAATGATGGAGTTAATGATAAAGGTGATATAATAACATAATGCAATGAATCTTCATTTCGAGTTTATCGAACTATAAATCAGTTAATTAGCTGTGCATTAATTTAGCTTCTTTGATGATGACCGAAGTTCTCAAATTTGACTATGGTTACGCAGAAAGGGCGTGTCTTTCTTTACCTTTGAGGTGCAGGTCCGCTGGAACTTTTAGCCCTTCTTCACCTAGGAAAGAAACCATCATCAAAAGGGAATATAGCTGACATGATTATTTTTATGTTATGAAGTTTCTGCTGAGAAAGAAAAGTGAGCCACGTAAAGATTAAACGATACTAAAATATTTCTTTGAAGCTCAGGTTCATGGCTACGGCCCAGATCAGTGAAAAATTGATTAATTCATTAAGTTATTGTCAGATGGAGGCGCGAGGTAGTTCTTGTTTTCTACCAAAGAAAAGCACCGGAAGTAAATAAAACTGTGAAGCGTGATATAGCTTGCTTTTTTACACGTTTCCGCACACAAACGCAAGGGGCTAAGAGCTACGCAATTTAAGAAATGAGCTGAGGTTTTTACTCAGAAAACGTTACAAAAGGTTGTCGAGTAGAAAAACTCGACATTTTTTTAAGTTGCAAAAACGAAGTATTCAAGCTCTCAATTTTCTCTCTCTAAGTTGTTTTCACCGTTGAAGAATGAAAAAATTATACCCATTAACTGTAATTTTAGTTGATATCTATGATCTCTTATTTCACTTAACTAGTTGCATTACTATGTAGTGTATCTGTCGAGATAAACCTATCATGGCGCAGTGAACACAATTAAGGCATTGGACTGAATTTTTGGGAGGATTGCATAACTTGTTTGATGTGGCTGCCTTCAGTTCTTAACGCCAACTTTTCCATGCTTGTCGGCACCCTATAATAAACTCATTCTTACTTTTTTGCGTGAGCGAACTTTCTTCGGCCTCCCATGAAGTCTTACATCTCACTTTTGCATGTTGCAAGAGCACCCAACGAGTACATTAAGCCAAAAGCCTTTGGGAGACGTTTCTAGGCTCCTTGTAATGTATAAAGACTGTCTAAAGAGATTTTTTATCACCTAGAAGAATTTGATCCGTTCGGATATCTTAGCTGAAAATTGAAGTGTCCGAAAATTTTAGGGAATTATATCTTCATTTCAGAAATTGCTAGCTGATCGTTACCTTCTCAGAGCTTCCAACTGAACCATTTGCTCACCCGAAAATGGTAGGTGACCTTTGTAAGTGCCAAAAATTGCAAAAATACCCCTTCCGCAAACGTAAGGGACTACTTTTCCCTGGTGGCGAATCTTTTAGGTGACGTATTAGTAAATAAATCTGTAGCTGTTTGCCAACGTAGAACCGAAATTCTTAGTAAAGTTTTACTCTCCCGAACACGTAATTCACCGAAGATTATCGTTGGGTGCCCCTGGTGTTTTCCTCAGTAAAATCTTCTTGTGTACAGAGAGATATTGTTCCGCATTCAAGTACTTCCTCAGTCTGTTATATTGTCCTACCATTTTGGAGAACTACTTTCGCAAAGGACCCATGTACTTTAATTCTCAAGTTTTCCGAAGGGCTCGTCCCTCTAATGTTTAATTAATTAAGAAATAGTGAATGTGTTAATATTTAGGAACAACGAAATGACGTACCTCGAAAAGCTGCAAGCGAAACTCCGGCAAACAAGAGAAGAGCGAAAACTTTCATCTTGCTGCGAACCCGGCTACGCGTCCAACAAGGCTTGTCCCAATATACCTCGGGTATTTATAGTAGAGCAAGGGTCAACAACAAAGAAATTAAATCTGCATCTTGATGAAATTCTCGGAAACTAAAAAAATAGTTCTTGATAACCTTTGATCAAACAGCTTTAAGTCCAAGAGACAAACAGAAGCCCTGACAGAAATCAACATGCACGTCAAAGACTTGATGATAGTTTTTCATTAAACCTTTTTTTAAACAAGTGTCTTTGTAGTTGGCCATTTCAGAGACGACGTCATAAAGGAATCTCTATCCAGATTTTACAGAGAGCTCTTGTGAACTCACGTGTTTTATGCATGATGTGCCTTAACTTGTTATTAACAATCTTTGGACTCGGAAGAAGTAATGTTTTTCTTATGATTTTTTTCAGGATAATCTGCAAAATGATATGCTCGTGCAATAACGTTTGACCTCTTTCAGTATCGGTTGATAATAAAAGTTCTTTCTTCTTCTTGTTATCTGGCGGGCACTTCACACAACTAGCTTTTCACAAAGATTAGTCTTTCCTCTTATATCGATTGAACATTGTAAACTTCAGTGAAAATAAACTTCAAACCTTCGTGGGTTTTTGTTATCAGAGCTGATGGCCTTTATAAAGGCACAGGTAGCCCAAGTTTAGCAAGTGACCAAAATATATATGCAACGAGGGCCTGGGTTAAGAATGTTCTGCGTAGCTAACGTAGGGAAGGCCAGAACAAATTTCGGGTTTTAAACACCTCATTTTTGTTTATCAACTCTATTTTTAATAGAAAGACAGAGTAATTAGGCTCTACATTTTTTCTTCTTTGGGAATTTTGGATCCACTCTGCACTTGTTTTCTTATCTGCTAATTGAATTCTATGGATATTTTAATTCCAAAAAAGGCCAATTGAACATTCCAATGGGTTAACCTCTCGTATTTTTTGAAACTGTCTTGTTTCATTAAAATTTCAGCTGGAGGATTCCATTTCTTTTATGAAAGTAGATGTTTATTGAAATTTCCGCCATACAATCATGTCCGCACACGTTAGAAGGCACTTGACAGCTTATCTGTCACCATATGGAAATTGAGGATGATTCAAGGAGTAGCTTTAATTAATAACATTGTTTGAAAAAATTCCCTATGACTGAAACCAAACGAGAGAAAATCGAAAGAAAAAGAACATAAAATCAACCCCTGAACATTCTTAATCTTAATTGGTGCCTATGCCAGACCTCAATTCAGAGTACGTGAATCGAGATGGCTTGAGACTTTCTCAGAATTTGACACTTTTCCAAACACTAAATTGTCATCTTTTAGATTCCTTAGCTGAGTTGTTTTTTGCAGGATACATCAGTCCAAACTGTCAAATTTGATTTGTATTTCACAGCATGTACTGGACGGCGAAAATTGAACTAAAGTGCAAATCTCAATCTTGATCATTAATTATGAAGATTAAATCAAACTTAGACCTTTGAACTTATAGGTAGATTAAGTAATATAAACTTCTTTAAGGCGCTTTAGAAATTGCGTTTAAAGCCGCATAATATAAGCTAT
>BLFO01004361.1:1108753-1118990 GCA_014634245.1 Montipora cactus
ATTGGTGAAAACAAGTGGTTTGTCGAGCTTAAGAATAGCTGAAATGCAAAAGAGAACTAGATCAATGTTTCTCGCATCCGCTTCTATTATAGAGTCCCGTGAAGTTCTTTTAGACATGGGCGGTGTTAACTCAACTCAACTTTATTACAACTTTAAAATAAGTTGGGGTAGTTTGCCCCGCAAATAGCTGAGAAGCTAGTGGAGGCGGGGCAAAACAAATACACGAGCAACTCAGATAAGTACCTTAAATAAACAATTTAAACTCAACTCAACTGAGCTTGCGTTCCCTAGAGAAGTGCGCTGAACCTCTCAGTTATGCATAAGCAGTTACTATAATTATTACTAAAAATATCAGAAGACAAATTACCGAATGCCGATTGACTGAATCGTAAGGCGTTTTTTCTTAAACACAAGGGCACCGTTGGTTCCAGTAAGTGAAAGCATGATTACTTGATCCTGACTGGTTAACAAATGCTAGGTAACGAAGGGTTATAGATGGTCTTCAATCACGTGATGAGACGGCCATGTTGGTGCACAAAGCAAGAGCGAAATATGGCTCATGTTTTGCATTATAATAGAGTCCAATTCCTAAGACTTCTTTTCTCTATTGCTCTGTGCACCAAACCATTTTGCTCCTTGTGTGCTAAAGAAGTAATCGCATGTGCATGAAGGACCTTGTATTTTCAAAGTTATTCAAATTGCCCTCGTCGCAAAAACTCTGGCTAATTTGTTACTGAGCTTTGAAATTACTTATGTAAAAAATTCTTACTGCCCTCCGACGCAATTCGATTGCACATACTAATCACTAACATCAGAAGGTCGTGACGCAGGTATCACAACGGTTTTCGTGAAAGCTTCGGAAAAGAATGGACACAAGTAAATATCAAGTGAAGCTATGCTCTTCGCAGTTATGAACGCAATTTTTGCAATTACGTAAAGAAGCCTGAAATTTTCAGGATTTCAACGGAGTTTGAACCCGTGACCTCGCGATACCGGCGCGACGCTCTAACCAACTGAGCTATGAAGTCACTGAAGTTGGGAGCTGGTCATTTGTGGGTTCTAATGTTCCCGTGAGGAATGAATAAACGATGGAATGATCTATGAAATGGATCATATATGAACTGCGGATGTGAAATCAAGTGAAGCTATAGACCTTATTCATAAATGGCGGTCACATTTATAATTCTTTTGTCCAAGTGCAAATTAGCCTACCAAGCCTCATTTTAGAGCAAGACAGAGAGAGACGCCACACATGCAGCGCTGTTGCTTGTACCTGGTAAACTTCTTTTAGCTTTAATGCTCAAGTAATAAGTATAAGAAGAAGAAGAAGAAGAAGAAGAAGAAGAAGAAGAAGAAGAAGAAGAAGAAGAAGAAGAAGAAGAAGAAGAAGAAGAAGAAGAAGAAGAAGAAGAGGAAGAAATAAGGAAGAATAATAAGAATAAGAAGAAGAGGAAGACGCAGACCGAAACTTTGGTATAAAGATCTGGTAAAAAAGGACATCAGTTTGGCAGGGATCCCTGTTGATGGTTGAGAACAGCTGGCAAGTCGGCGCGAGGAATGGAGGAGAAGGATCAATGAAGGATTGGAAAAATTTGAGAACGAAAGAGCTAACAGAGTTAAGGAAGCCAGACTAGGACGTAAAAATCCGGAACTTGCTGCACCTTGTGAATTTCGTTGTGCAATCTGCCAGAGGCCCCGTGCCAGTGCAGCCGGTTTGGCAGCGCACAATAGAGGTCATCGCAATTGATCTCGAGATACCATTTCTACCACCCCAAACTCGGACGTCGCCGAAACACGGAGTGTCATCCATAATCATAATAATAATAATAATCATCATAATAATAATAATATTATTATTATTATTATTATTATTATTATTATTATTATTATTATTCTATGGCGCTCGAATCATAGAAAGATGCTCTCGCGCGCTTTACAATACAAATCTAACATATTTAGTTTACAACAAATATGATATAAAGTATGAATCAAGTAACAATCAGAAGTAGAAGTGTAATGCGTTGATACACTTGAAACTTGCTAAGTCGTTTTGTAGTTGTGTAAATAAACAGGCTGGCCATTTTAAACCGTTTCTGGGGATGTCAATAGCCCACAGCCTGCATAGCCCAGAACCTCCTCAACTCCTGTGCCTGAAATGAGGGCTTTCGAAATAATCACTAAATTCAACGTACAGATATCGATTGAACTCAGTGCTATAGGCCTTATTAGCTAAAGGTAAGGGGCTGAATATAACTGGGATAAAATTTCGGGGAGGGGGAAATCTTGTCGATACCTCTAACACCTACCGACGTCATTCATGGGCGGTGTATCGTAGATCTTTTCAAAAAACATGGATTTGTAATTCTCGTGCACGGTGATATTCACAATCTTCCGTCTTTGCTCAAATCGATCATCTCTTTCGCTCAAACGGTGATCTCCTTGAACTGCTGTCCAATCTGCTGGATTATTGGAGGTATAGGGATCTAGAAATAAGCACAAAGAGAAAAGAGAGCAGGGCTGTCATATTGGTCAAATCACTGGCCTCCCACCAATGCTGGCCCGGCTTCAATTTCCAGACTTGACGTTACACGTGGGTCGAGTTTGTTTGTTCTCTACTCTGTACCGAGAGGTTTTTCTCTGGGTACTCCAGTTTTCCCCTCAAAACAAAAACAATGTTTTTATTTCATTTACTTAATTTATTTCTGATGAAGAGCAAATTTGTAACTTGGAAAGCCGAACTGAATGAACCATTCGACATTAGGAGAACGCAATTTCTAATCTTGGGGATCCTGTGCATAGGGTAAGCTTCAGCAAATTTTCGTTTTCCATTCGTCAGCGCCATCTTGAATTACGTCATACCTGCATTGATACGTCGTATTCGCAAATGGCCTTCTCCTTTGCTTCCAAATTGACTGTCGAACGCACTTCAATAATCCGAGATTACTACTTGTTACTAACAGAGATCTCAGTCATTCGCCGTCATTGCGACTTCACAAGGTCATACCTCTGCCTTTGTCTGAAGCCCCTAAACGTTGGAAAACGCTCTATCCGGAAGTCAGGTTTGAACAATTGCTAAAAAATTCTAAATGAGAAGTTAACGGCCTCACTTTTTATTTGGCTTTTTCGGAAGCTAAAATTGTTTTATATTATTATCGGGGCTTCCTGTTATTATATACCTATGATTTTTTTTTTCACTTTGATTTTGCATAAAAACCAAACCGGTTGTTAACAGCGAGACAGTAAATGATGACGACGATGACGATGACGATGACGATGACGATGACGATGACGATGACGACAACGATAACGGTGACGACGGTGATGACGAGGACGATGACGATAATGATAATGATAATGATAATGACGATGACGACGACGATGATGATGACGACGACGGATATGAGAATTTTGATAATGATCAAAATGACAATGAGGAGGGTGATGATAGGAGCTCACGCAAGGACGACGATGACGGCTATGAGGACGCCACAAAAAAATAGGTTTAATTAGCAAAAACGATAGTATTGCACGCCCTGCACGTGCGTTTTACATTTTGATACATTTCTTTGCAGTTATGGTTTTGACACCGACTCGAAATGGTCAAATTTGAGGTCATGTAGAGGACGCGAGCACCTGACGACCACTTTTCAATTTTTTCTCTAAATATCCACACCGTTCTCATCAATTATATTCTGGGAATGTGAACTCACACTTTGAATGCCGAGAGACTTGGAGTAACCACAAAATTATTACAGTAACGGGAAATAATATTTTTAGACAACGTTCTCGTAGCCGTCGTCGTCGTCGTCCTTGCTTAAGGTCTTTAATAAGAACAACTTAAGAATGCGCATCTGATCATAATTTCATTATTATTATTATTATTATTATTATTATTATTATGATGATGATGATGTAATAATGATCAAGATGACGACGACGACGATGATGATGACAGAGCACTTTGTTGCAAATGTTCGCAAACAATCTAGTTCGGATCTGACTCCGGATTTGATGTCACAAACTGTGAACGGTTATCTTGGAAAATTTCCATTTCGCAATTTGTATTCATTGGAAACAAGAGTGAATTAGGTAACAGTGTTGTTATGGCATGGGTGGGCTGCCCAGCACAGTCACAAATGAGTCTATTTTTAGAATACCCGATCCCGCGAAAATCAGTTGTCATATCCCTGAAAAAACAAGCCAAAAGCAGTCATGCGTGACATGGCTTCTTCTGATTGGTTAAAATTGGCGGCCCTTTGTTTGTATCGCACGCAAATTGTATCTAAAAATAAATGTATTTGTGACTGTGTTGGGGCAAGACCACAAAGTGATAGAACAACACTGTTATCTAATTCACTCTTGCTGAAAATCATCTTTTAAGAGTATGGAAATAAAGACAGTGATACTCACTAAAACAATGCGCTGATGTTAGTATCCAAGTGTTTGATATCACCGCGCCGCCGCAGTAGTGACTTCCTTTATAAAACAGCGCCGCTTGCCATGGCCAATTTCCTTGGGAACTCTGGGTACCTCCCACAATTCTTTTCGAGCGTCGGCCAATGGAGGTTCTTATCTTTCTAATGCCACAATCTTGGGGAAATACTACGAATGGAGGAAAATAATATTTCAGGCCTCGAACTGTACAAATGTTTTGAGATGGAGAAAACGAAAGAAATCTTATTACCTGTCTAACACCGCGGAAAGAAATTTACAATGAAAAAGCTCATTATTATTTTTCTTATTATCGTTTGAGATTTCCACACTGACCAATCATCATCATCATTATCATTATCATCACCGTCAATGTCGTCATCATCATGAACAATATCAAGAGTGAATTCGATAAGAGTGTCGATCTATCACTTTGCGGTCTTCGCCAGCACAGTCGCAAATGGATTTATTTTTAGATACACTTTGCGCGCGAAACAAATAAAGGGCCACCAATTTTAACCAATCAGAAGAAGCCATATCACGCGTGACTGCTTCCGCCATGTTTTTTCAGGGACATGACAACTTATCTTCGCGGGAACGAGTATTCTAAAACTAGACTCGTTTGTGACTGTGCTGGGGAGCCCACCCATGCCATAACAACATTCTTATCTAATTCACTCTTAACAATATGAAAAGCGGATATGAGCAAATGTTAATGAAATCCAAAAGGAAATTAGGGGTAACCACGCATTTTTCAAAGATAATTGATCAACAATATCAGGAGCTATATTTGTAAAAAGCCTGAAAATACAAAGCAATGTATGGCGTTCCTTTCCAAATTGAAGCTTAATTATCTCTGAAAAATGCACAGTTAGCCCTAGCTTTCTTTTTGGATACCAAGGGCACTTTCTAAGTTCTGCTTTCTCCGCGTTGTTTTAACCCGCGCAAGAATATCCCTGTATCTCTAGAGTGCGCAAAACGTATGCGCAATAACAATAGTAGGCTCCGTCCTTAAATAAAATCTTCTTTGCAAGATGAGACACGGTAAAAAAGAACATTAATTTTCCGGGAATCTATCTCTCGGGTGTTCTTTGTGAAAAAGGCCTTGTCAGTAGGTCCACATTACTTTAGGAAACAACGTACGACGCAAGCATAAGCATAACCAACAAAAGCAGGCGCAATAACTTCTTATTAATTAGAGCAAGTTTTCGCATGTGACGCCTCTACTTAGATCGTTGCATTGGCTACCTGTAACGCAACGTATAAATATTAAACTTTTATTAATTAGTTCTTACTAACCGAGCTAGCTCGAGCCGTACTGGGGAATATTGGCCCTTGGTCGTTTTTGCTAGTATTGATAATTGCGCGATATAAATTTAATAAACTGTGTTGTATTGTCCTTTCTTCTAAGGAAAGGTGCCAATTATCAAAACGCTACTGCATCTGAATATGTTGCTTTGTTCGTATGTTTGCGTCATACGTGTAAACCAGTCCTTAGAAGAGAGAATACAATTGTAGGTTTCAAAGGTTCCGAACCTTCCGTCGTCTAGAAAACACATTTGTGACGTCGCAGAACAAAATGATGTAAGATTAAAAAAACTTGATCTGTCAACTAGAATTTCTGACGTCTATGCAGGGGGTCTAAAAAGCCCTCAAGAAATAGAAAAGCCAAAAAACCTAAAAGAGCTTGAAGAAGAGGGGTTTTATATTACCTGAGAAAGGTTCTCCTTGAAGAGATGCAAAATCTGTTGAAGAACAGGAGAAGAATTACTCCGACCAAGAGATCTAGACGTCTAGTTGATTAAACGATAAAAATATTCTAGCTACCCGTTAAAAAGGTTGAAACATGCTTATCTTTCCTGTATACTATCCCATCTCCATATAGAAGCGAGAGGTATAATATTTTGGAGGTTAGAATGCGGGTGGTCTTCATGATGTATCGCCTTGAAGATAAGAGGAAGAGTCTTTGACTGGATAGCTTTACAGAAGGGGCCTTTTTTTTTGTGGGGCCTCTTGCTTCAAAGGGAATTCTTCGCGAGCTTCTCGGCTCCATCTTCACAATTGCTCTAGACCATTCCCACATGGCATCATTAGCTAACTTAGAATACAGCTGTCAGCTGTAAGAATAACGAAAGAACATATTTTCGTAGCAACAGACTATCGCGAGGTCACGGGTTCAAGCCCCGTTGAAGTCTTGGATTTTTCAGCCTTCTCTACGCAATTGCTAAAATTGCGTTCATAACTGCGAGGATCATAGCTTAACTTGATTTCATATTCGCAGTTCCATATATGATTCATTTCATATATTATTTCATCGTTAACAGACTGAGTTCCGCCATCTTTTTCAAATTTGTACCGTCTTCTCCCCTCAATCCCCACCCCCCTCACACAGACACCTTCCCCTCTCCTAAGGGGAAACATTTCTCTCGATACGATTGCGTTGGGTTGTGGTATTAGGGAAAACATAGCAAAACACTGTAATCGTGTTAAGAAATAAAACAGTTGAGTTAACTCACCATATAGTGGAATTGTACTCAGGAAAAACAACAGCTTTAGTCGTAGCATACCGGGTTTCCTTCTCTAAAAGATTCTGTCCTCAATCACGTCAGGCGACAACCCATACGTATGATAGTGCTCGGATTTTTTTAATTTATAGTACCGACTAGAACAAGAGAAAGTATGATATCTGGATTACCTTACAGACTAAAAGAAGCCGGCTCAATTTGATTCGGAGCATTTTAACAGCAATAAAATAATTCAAAGGTAGGGAGGCCATTTAAAAGCTAATTCACGCGGGGCACTGAGCAACAACCATTCCCGAGCGACCACCGAAGTTTGATCTGTTATTTGAACCTACAGTAGCTGTAAATTGGCCACATCCCAGTTTACGGTTCTTCTACAACTAACGAACGAGGCCACCGGTCTGGCCCCTTCAAGTTAACGGGATCATAGCAAAAATTTCTGCTATTATCTAATTTGGGCTAAACTTTAGAACGCTTTGACTGTATGCCTCGTTCTTCAAACGATGTCTCTTAAGAAGACAATATTGACCAGGTGTCCTGAGGTCGTTCCCTGACCTAGCTTGACCTGTTTATTGTTTTTTCTAAAACTTATTGTGAAATAAATTTGTAAATGCGAGTTGATTTCAGTGTCAGGTCTCTTTTCCCACGGGCTCCTCAGTGGGCAGTCACTCATCACAGTACAACCAACTACAGTAGCTGCAGCCGCTGTGATATAACCATAACAGGGATCAGTTTAGACCATACTGGGTTAGTGTTTTTCCGAAAAATCTAAACTTCTGATGCGATTGTAATCCGCTTGAGCCAAAATAGAAACTGTTATCTATCATGTCTAAGTTAAATTCCTGTCATATCTTACCGCGCTTGTCCCTCAAAGAAATTCTACTCTTGCGGCGACGGTCTGAAATCGGCATCCGAGCAAAACCTGAAAAAATAAATATCTATTTCAGCAGCCAAGTTTACAATTCTTATTTGTCAACAGGTAATACAGACAGGAAGTGCATTAATTGAGGATTTTAATAGTCTTTCGATATTATGCAATCAAGTCGTGAAAAAGCCCTTGTTAATTCCATTGCTCCCAGGAAAAAGCACATAATTCGCAGCCAAAATAATTATGAAACAGCGTGTAGCTGTCAGCAAATATCATAATAAGGTTGTAAAATAACGCTTCATTTAGACTAGCAAGTTTTCCTTGACAAGTTTTTCCTTGACAAGGTTTCCTTGGCAGTGTAAATGGAAAAATATGTCCTCTGTTCAAAGACTGGCGTGCTACTTGTCAAGGAAAAACTGGTCAAGGACGATATTTGCTAGTGTAAATTACTTGTCAAGTGCACTTGTCTAGGAAAATTTGTCATATTTTCCATTTTCATTACCGAGGAAAACTTGTCAAGGAAAAACGTTTCAAGGAGAACTTAGTAGTGTGCACAGTCGGCAAGTTTTCCTTGACAAATGGTGGGTCCATTGTCAAGGAAAACTTGATAGTGTAAATGAGGCTTAACCTTTGATTAGGTATATTTCGATGACCCAATTTTTCTGACGAGACGGTTCAGAGTGAGTCCTTGAACTGTCATTCCATCCGGGGAGTTATGACATAGCAAGGATTGTACAAAAAGGTCATTGTTTTGTTTGCTTTGTTTTTTCGCAAAATTGTAGCTAACAAAAATTCCGAGGTACGATACATCATTTGACTCATTTCGCAACGTCTGGTACAAAGCAAGGTGAGGTCGCGGCATGAAAAGCTTCAACTGGGGAATGGTTGAAAACGATAGCAGGAGGGGCCAGATGAAAGAAGAACGAAAAACCTCTTGGGGCAAATTTCATCTTTCCCGGTTTTCACGAGGACATGTTGTAGTGATCAATCATACATTTGATCATACATTTGAAAGCTCAAGTTAGTTAAAGTAATAAAGTTTCCAAAATTTTAACAGTGCTAAATCTCACTGACTTCTTAATGTACTATTTCGAGGTCCAGTGACGTGTGAAGGTGTAATGGGAGCTCGTTTCTTCTACGCAATGATACCTTGACACTAATTTCAAGCAAAGTTGCTACAGGTGTTCGCCGTTAGCCCTTTAACACTTCACTTTTTCGTGTTAAACTGAGAACGACGGAAAATGATTGAAATTGTTAGGAAGTTCCGAACGGTTAAGGAGTTAGCTGGGTAGGGTTGGTGAGTAAGCATAAAAATGAAGCTGGAAACAGAGAGGAGTGGGTTAAGGGCTTGATTAAAATGGTGTAAGATTAGGATAAGATGAATTACATACAGAGTAGGACGACATTTACTCAGCCTGTGGTAGAAGTCACTGTGCTTATCCGCTTTATTCCTTGCCAAGTAGAGCAGTTTTCAATTGATTGTCGAAAGTAATTAGCGAATTGCTTTGGTTTTACATTACTTCACTCAGTGATTGGTTCAAAGTTCTCGCGCCACTTTTCAACCAATCAGAAGTGAAACCAAAACCAATTGTGGCTCGCGCGTGCACATTTTCCAGCGCTTTGTGTCGCCCAAGTGTAATTACCTAGTTTTGATTGGTTTACTGGATTGTCTCCGTCCTTTTTGATTTACTTTGGATTGGGTTTTACAACACTCGATTGAAACTTGCACTATCACGATTTTACCAGATAATTGATTGGGGAGTTGAATGAGGCTAATCTCGTACCCAGATCTCACTCTGTCACGGGAAATGTGAGATCTGGTAAAGTTCGACAGTACACCATTTTTCATTGGCTACTAAAAAAAGGTTGCGGCAATGCAATCTACGCTCCGATTGGCTTATTTTGCGGGGCACTTAATGAAGGTTTGGTTTTCGCAAGCTCATGTGCTGTTTTGAATAAGGGCGCGTTCGATTGACCGTATTCCGGAATAGGAATACGTCGAATAGAAGTTAGAAATCCTTCGCTTTTACGGAGATTCACATTAAAATTGTCAAACTTCCGCTTAAATGCTATTTTAAACATATCTTTATTATCCTTATTGCTTCAAAACGCCAAACATACACTTTTAAATCATCACTCCACGTATTCTTATTCCGGAATAGGGTCAATCGAACGCACCCTAAATGTCAGTTGTGCGGAGGAAAGTTTTGTTTTTTTCGGACGCCGGAAAAGCTTTACAGTTGAGGAAAATCGTTTTAAAAATTTGCGACGTTTGTGTAAATGGTACCGACGAAAGCCCCACGTACCCTGCCACTCGAATAAAGTTCTGCGTAGCTTGCTACGCGGTACGCAGAAACTAATAAATTCAAGTTGAAGTATGTAATTTATTCAAAACAGTGTTTCTCGTTCTTAAAGC
>BLFO01004361.1:1125354-1130354 GCA_014634245.1 Montipora cactus
GCAAACCAAGAATAGACATAATCGGTTAATTCAATATTGTACCCAATAGAGCGTTTTCATGTGACGTCACGGCGGCCAATTGAGTGTCGAAAGTAATAAGTGAATTGCTTTGGTTTTGCATTACTTTACTCAGTGCCGGATTGGTTCAAAGTTCTCCCGCCACTTTTTCAACCAATCAGAAGTGGAACCCAAACCAATCGTTGCTCCCGCGTGCACATTTTCCCGCGCTTTGTGTCGGCTACGTGTAATAACTTCGAGTTTTGGTTTACTGGATTGTCTCCGTCCTTTTTGATTGGCCAAAGTAATTACTTTGGTTTTGGTTTAACGACACTCGTTTAAAACTCGCTCTATTCACGTCTTATTCCAATAATAATGATCTTTCAGCAATCACGTTTGGTTCCAACACAACTGTCTAACCAGTTTCTATTGTCCGTTTTTCCTTTTTAACCACATCCGATCTGGTCTTCAGAATAGCTTCATTTTCTTTCAACAATGCTGGGGGGAAATCGTGGGTTTTAGAGCGCAAAAGGTAGGTGTCTTAACAACTTATGGCCAGGATTGTAGTCTATCTAATTTTGATTTAAATGAAAAAAGTAGCAAAGTCTGTATCAACTTCAGCCTCGCTTTCAGTCACAGGCTAGGCCACTAAGCAAACCAACTTCGTTACCAGGGCTTTTTCCGCCATGTCTTCGGGGTAGGAAAGGCCTGGCAACGAGATTTTGAGTTTCCGACTATAAAATAGCCAGTTACCTCCGACTCAACTGTAAACCGAACAACTGATAACTTCAGCTCCTGGACAGGAACGTGTGATATGATGGGATCCAATCTGACAAAACAAACATGAACTGCGTGGTTAGAGTAAAAGTCAGGTACTGCCCTGCCTACCAAGTGACAAGCCTGAGAGGGGGAGAGAGGGGAGGAAGGGGGGAGGGGGGAGGGAGGGGAAGAGAGAAGCACTAAAATTTTGTATCGACTGCGTTGATAACGTAATTTAGCAACCAGAAAGAGCCGTAAGTCAAGAAGACTTTACGTCGATAACTCCACCAAAGAGAATGAAAAAAAAAAGGAAATTGGCTGTTATGTCTGGACTGTACCCACATCAAAATGTGGTCTATTTTTTGTCACGTCTTCAAACAGTAGCAAGTGATGGTCTCTTACATGTTGACGCTTAGATCCCAGATCTCCACGGCCTTGTCATTAACACAAGCAAAGAGAGTAGCGGAAGATGGAGACCAACACAAATCGTTTACAGATTTCTGAAAAAAAAAAGAAAAGAAAGAACTTCAACTTCGTTTGCAAGGTGCACAAGCGTCAGCCGAATCAGCCGAAAAAGGGGCCTGGTGTGCGATGGCAGATTTGAACAAAATCTAGGTCCACTAAAAAACTATGCCCCCTAAAAGCTAAATTCTAGATTTGGAATAAACGGTACCCCTTCTCATTCTCTATCTCACCTGTTGTACCAAAAATTCATTTCATAGGTCGTATGCAATACCCACAGTCAAAACGGTATAAATAAATAAAGATCCCTAGCCCATTCATTTATCACTTATTAATTAATTAATCCGATTTTTAGCGAGAGTAATGCAACAATGATAACTTTCAACACTCGACCAAAACCTATTCTACTTCAGCTAGCAATCAACTTGACACTAACGGTCGATGACATGAAGGTCATTATGGGCTGTGGTCTGTCCTGGTGCCACAGGCGAATGCTCCAATCGGCGCTACAGCTTAGAAAAGCGTCGGATAAAAATGGAGACCATTGTAGACGATAGACGGGACCCTGAGAAAAAAAAGAAAGCACAGCTACAAAACACTGATTTTCTCCTGAATACAGAAAGCATGTCACGCCTGAAGGCCCGCTTTCTGGGATCTTTCTTCCGCTAAAGTGAAAACAGTTTGTGGACGTACGTTTTAATGGTCACTAAAAATAAACTATTCGGTAAGAAACTTTCGTAACTTAATCCAGAATTTCTTCTAACCTTAGAAATTTCTTCCCTTTCACGTTCGGAGGGTGTAAATGCAGATTGCCGGTTGCTGGTTAGGTTTGCAGGTCATTTTTTTACCCTAACTGAAACAACCCAAACTTTTACAAAAACGCTAACCTTGTGCCCAGATTAAACATTATCTAGCATTAGTTGAGGTTTGGGTTGTTTCAGCTTTGGTGAAGCCATGCAAGGTACAAATGCTATTGGACGAACAAAAGGAGCAAATAAACCATTTTACAGTTGCAGCTAAGTTACCTGGCCTACGAATGGAAGCGAGGCTACCGGTGACCCTGTTTTGATACAAAGCTTCGTGCTTTTGTAATGTTAATACATACTAATTAGAATTACAACAACACAATAGACCATTTCCGAGTTGCTGTTTGTCTCGGTTTCGTAGTGAGTCTTGGTGCTCAACTATTGAAATGGAAATGAGTTTGATTTGCACGAGAATAAGCAACTCATTTCCATTTGAATGGGTGAGCACCAGGACTCGCTTTGAAACTGAGGCACGCAGCAACTCGAAAATGGGCTATTTACATGATAAAAGCAATGGGGGCTTTATCAATACAAGGTCATCCTGCAGCCTCGCAGCCATTCATAGGCTAGGTCGCTGAGCAAACAACTGTAAAATGGCCTATTGAAGAAGATTCGACGAGAAAACTACGTATAGAAAGTGTTAAATGAAAAACAACTTTTGCATACTGTATGGCCGTGATAGCTTTCTAGAAACTGTTCATTATATGAGCAGGAACATTTGTGAATATGACCTTCCTCAGTTCCAGCAAGGTACCTAAAAATTTAAGAGAAAACGATTGTTTAAGAGATCAAAACGACACAACACGAAGCCTATCGCGATACTCGAGCTCTGTCGTTTGTAATATGGTAAAGTGAAAAAGAAGACTTTTGAAAACGAGAACGTAAGAAACGTGTATAAAATTTGGAAAACAAGAACTAAAAGCACGCAATCCTGTTGTTTACACATTGCGGATTCAGTAGGGACTTTAAGATCTACGATCATAAGTCTTCGCGCGATCTCGTTCCTGCCGCAAAATTTAGGCCAATTAGCCTAAAAGCAGATTGATGCGAGCGGTTTCAGAGCAAAAATATAGAATGAAGGTTTCGCATTTGTGTGATAACATTGTCGTCAAAACCTTAAATTTGGAAATATTACGTTGTTATGCAGAGTATTGCAAACATAATGCGCTAAAATGAAGAAATGTACCAAAATCCCGCCACACGTGCCGCACGATTCTTTTTCCTCTTTTAACCAATGATATTGCTGTATTCTGATGTTGCCGTTGCCGCAGCCTCCCTATTCATTTACACGTCTATGGGAGGCGCGGTGGCCTAACGGTTAGCGCGCTGGACTGCGGATCGAGTGCTCCGGGCTCGAGCCCTGGCCGGGTCATTGTGTTGTGTTCTTGGGCAAGACACTTTACTCTCATAGTGCCTCTCTTCACCCAGGTGTATAACTGGATACCGGCAAACTTAATGCTGGGGGTAACCCTGCGATGGACTAGCATCCCATCCAGGGGGGAGTATAAATACTCCTGGTCGCTTCATGCTACAGTAACCGGAGATAAGCGCCGGCCTGATGGGCCTTCTAGGCTCGTAGCAGACTTAACCTTACTTACACGTTGGGATCGTTTGGGTGAACATCAAAGCAAAACCCTGGGGCAAATCGTGAAATAAGGGCGTCACTTTTCTTTCCTCCTTCCTTAGATTGTCTGGCCACATTGGTTCGTTTCAACTTCATCAAATCTGAAAATAAAATTAAACCAAAACAAAAATTAATGGTATTTTTTTCTTAATGTTAAATTTAACAATGAGTAAACATTTTTTTCCCCGGCGCACGAGTAAGTGTTTTCGTCATAACCATTCACCTATGGGCAAATAGTACATGGCCGCGTAATTGCTGGTTTTCACTCACGTGATCAACAGCCATGTTTTTCAACGAAAACAAAAGGAAGCGTTTGCATAATAATAGAGTTAAATTCCCGGAGGATTTGGTCTGGGCACCAACATGGCCGCCTTTTCTTTGTTTAGGGCACCAACATGGCGGTCGTGACGTCATGTGAAAACCGAGAATTGATCAATCAGAGCGCGCGCTTCACTTTTGTTATGTTATACTCAACTTCCAATGGGCACCTTATGTTTTGAGGACATTTCATACACCTTTTTTCAAAGTGGCCGCCATTTTGATATTCTTTTGTTTTTATTCAAATTAGACGTTGATGCCTCGTTCAAGGCAAAATATTCTTTTGAATTTTTATGCTTAAGAACGAGGCATCAAGGGCAAATTTGAATAAAAACAAAAGAATATTTAAATGGAGGCCATTTTGGAATAAGGTGTATATGATTGGCCAAATACTTGGGCCAATCACGACAGACACAACGAATCAAATACGCCAGTAGTAACGCAAAGGGAACGAAAGGAATGCAGTCACCACTAAGGTAAAGCGCACAAAATCACTGCAAATAAGTCACAATTAGTTAGGATTTCTCAAACCAAGCCTTCTGACTGGTCAACGATCAAAGAATGTCGCAGACAGCAACTCAAATAATCAAATGCGAGCCCTGGATGGTGCAAATTTTGGATAGGTGATTCGTGATACGAGATACGCGTGCGTTGGTTGAACAGCACAACTGTGAAAAGCTATCTCGACATTTTTCATGTATATCCTTTAAAGTGCCCCTTACCCCAAAATATTTTTTTGCGCTTAAATGATCTTTTGCAGCTATTCGAAACGCATTGCGGCCATTTTTTTCCCTTTTTCTGACAAATCCTGCCTTTTTATAGGCTTCAAAACTTGCGAAAAACCAAGCACCTGTTGTTCACGACCGATTCAGCAGGGGAGTGGGTCTATTCCTGATTTAACGTCACAAACTACTTTGCATGCATGTTTATAAAGAGTTAATGCAATGTAAATCAGTTCAGGACGTCAGATCAGGAATAGACCCACTCCCCTTCTGACTCGGTCGTGAACGAAAGATGCTTGGTTTTTCGCAAGT
>BLFO01004361.1:1154515-1165683 GCA_014634245.1 Montipora cactus
TTGCATGAAATGCTGGCGATCCTGACGATGCGATTGGCTTCAATGGTGGAGGTTTACTCAACATACTGTTGATTAACTTGGGTCTTCCACTTGGAAGTATCTTTAACTTTTTGGACGGTGGTTCACCACCAGAGTCCGTGCTCGACACTATGACAGACGTTGGTACACACGACTGTTGCATCAGATGCCGGTTGGTGATGCTCTCTGAAGCGTCCTGGCGTGTCAAAGAAACTGTCACTGGGTTGGTGTTAGAAACATTGACTGTGACGACTGTGGTCTGTGCGGCTGTTGGTGCGGCTACAGTATGCATTGGTTGCGTTGCTATAGGCTGACTCTGAGTCTGTACGGAGACGGGAGTTATTCCGTTCCCTGGTCTCACTCGCGAGGCGAAGTTGTGTGGACTGGAGGCCCTACTAGAGGCAGCACTTTCGTTTTCATCCAGAAACCTGTCCATGTAATCCCTGATCAAGACCAAGAAAAACCAAACATAAACATGTCGCCCTGAAAAGTGATTTCTTTATGGTTAGAGAGGCAGTTTCTGAAAATGGGAAAGCTAGTGACCAAAATGACAGATGATGTTTTATTATTTCCATGAAAAATCTTACAAAACTCTACAATCCAACCTTTCCTTAGAAGACAAGAGAAAAAAGCACTAGTCCTTTATGCATAACTGATTTAAGTCATGAGAACCACGTAAAAAAATTACATTGTATTTACAACAAAAGAATACCATCCGTTTGTGTTAGTTTTAAGTTGGGCTTTCATAACCGTTCATCTTTACTCAGGGAATAGAGTCACGGTCATACTTGAGTTAAGTTGTAAGCATGTATTTCTAGACAAATATAAGTGACGTTAAGGGTATAAATTAATAAAGAAAAAGCATAAGAGGACACTTTGCAACACTTGTTAAATTCCCCGTGGATCTGCGTGTATACTAAAAGTTTGCAATCCTGCATCAGTGCCTGCTTACGGGAAGTTACCTATTTTCATATCAACACTACTTGCAATCCTGCATTGATGCTTCTTCTAAAGAGGAATATTATTCATAATTATCCACATAAACAAAGAATGCGAAGAAATACCAACTAAGTCATAAATTTGCGACTCCTCCAGATATTTTAGTCTCAAGTATAAAATATTCAGTAAAAAAATGTGACCGTCTTGGTTACAATTTCACGCCATGCCTAGGACCCCAATTTGACATGACAACGACTTGCACTTTGCAATGCAAAAATTCATTCAAAACAGGAGTGCATTCGGCAATTAAATTTTGTGATGTAACAAAAGGGATTAAAGCTATCCCTCACACAGCTTGGTCATTAGGCAATAAATGATTTTTGACTTACGTGATTCCAGGGTGAAATGCATATTTTTTCTTGGTTAAACGGGTCTGGCAAGCGAAGGCATCATGTCTTTCAGTTTTCTTCCATAAGTAGTAGAACTGGACTATTTCTCCCACAGTCCGTGATATCACCTACATTTACAACATGTCAAATGCATTTAGTATGATTATAAGCATTTTATAAGTTCATTCATATCTTGATAGGGATAGTTATTTGAATGTAAAATTCTATAATGCTTAAAAAAAATAAAAAATAAAAAAATAACTTGGTTTACTTTTGTGATTACCAGTATGGGGAACTAATTGTGACCGTCCACGGGAAAACCAACAAAAAGGTGATGACACGGGCACGCTATTTTAGCACGCTAGACAAAAGAAATTTTCTTTAACACGGGAGTGCCGTGTCGTAATGCACGCCTTATTAAAATTTTCTTGTGTCTGATACGACAAGTTGTAAACAATAGAGCGTGTTATACCAAACAAAAGAGCGTGTCAGCAAAAGTAAAATCGAGCACCGCGTAAAAAGACACGGAGTGAGTGAAATTGCACGACAGCTGCGCCAAAACGCTCGCTAAAAAACCAAGTATATAAACACGCTACTCCCAAAGCCGAGAATACAGTATTGTGCAAAAGTAATGCAAACGTTTTCGCCGAAATTCGCGGCTTTTCCTGGCTTTTCGACGAAAAAATATCGAATTTTCGATGGAAGCGAATTTTCAACGAAAAGTCATGATAATTCTCAAGGTCAATTATTTCCAACTACGCGAATTTTCGAACGAAAATTCCCTCGGAACGAAAATTGACTTCGAATTTTAGTGCGAAAAATCCCTCTGTTCGATAAATGACCTCAAAATTGAGCGAAATTTCGCTCTTTATTTGCTGTTCTCGAGCATTCGCACGTATTTTCTGGGCAAAAATTTGCCAAGTTCGAATTTGCCGCAATGATTCTTTTCTGCCGTCATTTTACAATGTGTAAGCTCTACAGCAAACTCTTGTTCGTGAAGCAATCGCAGTTTTTGTTGTGTGAGGCAATCTTTTTTTTTTTCGTTGGAAATAGCCGATTAAACTATCGGATCACTGAATCTATTTTCGATACGACTTTATTTACGCTAACCTTAACGCGTTTATTTACGCGTACATACGCTTGTTCAGCGATGTTGTTGATGGCGGCCGCCGATTCATGTCACAAAAATTCGCTGCTTCAAATTTTGTTATCTCGAATTTTCATTTGGTTACCTCGAAAATTCACTACTTCGAATTTCGCTATCTCGAATTTTCGAGAAAGATCGTGATTTTTTCGCTTCAAACCCTACGAAAAATCGTTCGAAAATTCGATGACTTTTCGTGGAAAATTCGCGAGAACAAAGGACGAATTTCGTCTGTTTTGCCACGCATCTGACACGCAACACGCCACGCTAAACAAAAGGTTTGGAGTGTCTCAGTGTGCACAACAAAAGCCACCGTGACATCTATTGTGCTACTCATTAAATATGCGCATATGGCGTGTTGTATGTCACGCTCAGCGTGCCGTGTCATGCACGCGTGCCATCACCTTTTTGTTGGTTTTCCCGTGGATGGTCACAATTTATAACTCAAATGCAATGCACAGGTTTGTAATACTAGTCTATACTAGAGTGAGTTGTGACTGTACAAACTGTACATTCTTGCCCAATCTGAGACAAATCACGAACAAGTCGTCACTTGCTCATACCTGTATACATGTGTATGTGGCTATGCTTGCCATGCCAGCTGTAGTTATTTGCTTTTTAATTAGCTCATTTCATTATCTGCTTCTATTGTGATTGGTTAACATGTAGTTTAATTTAATTTTATATGGCGTTGCGTATTGACAGAGATACATGTACCGTACAGTAAAACCACCTTACATGTATAAAAGAATTAAATAGGATTTTAAATGCAAAAATGCATCTCATTTCTATTATAATGAAAGTAGAGAATTATTGGGCACTACTTTAATGGATTTACAACTACAGGTTATTAGAATCTTGACTATGCTGTACCTTGTTCTTTTGAATTTGTCTGAAGTCCTTTCCATACACTCTCAGACCTACAGGGAGAACAGAATAATTATTTTGTTTCTGACAGCAACAGAACTTCTAACAAATTTGTCGCATACAGTCACTTGATGGTGAAATGTTTCCGAGTAGATGACCAGTACTTAAGGTCTCTATTTTTCAACCCATGGCATCATCAGTCACCCAGTTCTTTGAGCTTTGCAATATTTTTAAGTGTCTGTCACCTTAAAATACTCTTCCTACAAATTAACACACTTAATAAAGTTTCTCATTCAACGTCACTGTTTTAGAAGCTCCCAAAAAGTGGAAAAACCGGTCATGATTTGGTCTACATTTTGTACATGTAGGACTGAGCAAGGAAGGGAAAATGATGAGTTTAATACTGGGTTGATGTCAAAAAATACTGTAATTCATTCAGACGCTTCCTTGAGAACAGCAAGGCAAAGTAGTTTGTGACTGTCATTCGGGAGCTTACGAAATGATGACGCCGAGAGCAATGACAACGCTACAAAACAATAGGTTTAGTGAGCAAAAACAATGGCTCTAGATCTGCACGCTCTGCAGGTGCGTTTTACATTTTTGGTACATTTCTTTGCCGTCATCTCCTAGATGATGATGTGAAATGATCAAATTCAAGGTTCTGTGGAGGAAATTAGCACATGACTGTGAAATTTCAGTTCTCTCTCTACGCTTCCAATCCACTCATACCAGTTTAATTCCTCGACAGTTATAGTGTGTACTTCACATTTTTAGTGCGAAACGACATGAAGTAGCTTTGTAGCGATATGAATAATGCAAAATGTATTTTTAAATGAAGTCCTCAGAGCCATCGTTGTCCTTGTTTCATAAGCTCCCTATTAACCCACTACCAAACCCTTCCCCAATTAATGCTTTGTCATAAATCAAACTAACACCAGTTTTACCATCTTTCAAAGCAAATAGAAAAGTGAGTTTTCAGGAAAAAAGGTTATAAAAAGAAAAAATATATGCTTGGGTAAAGTCCAGCAAATACCGTACTGTAATTGTGGAATAATTTGTTGCGGAGACAAGCTACACTGTATTCAAAGAACATGCTTTT
This sequence comes from Montipora cactus, assembly GCA_014634245.1. Lineage (NCBI taxonomy): Eukaryota > Metazoa > Cnidaria > Anthozoa > Scleractinia > Acroporidae > Montipora > Montipora cactus. The sequence goes on from BLFO01004361.1 coordinate 1,158,972, forward strand.
GTATTTTAAGTTATCAAAGTTTTTTTTTACTTATGGGGCAAGAAGACCTACCACTTTCAAAGTCCCTGCATTCATCTTCAGACCACAAGGCCATTTCTATAATGAAGGAGAACAAGAAAGCAATATACAATGTTTTTTTCTTCTTTTTTTAAAATAAATAACAACAACGTTTAACTGCATTGCTAAGTGGAGGTTAAGTGACTTCAGGAGCCATCCAAGATGGAGACTGCACCGATGGCTGGCAAAAACCTGACAAACCAGCATTGAGCCCCCACACCCTCGAGAATACAGGTACCACATAAACAGAGGAAAGTAGAGGGAGAGAAAAAGCTGTTAAATGCTCCACACAAAATGCTCCTTCTTCCTGCCACACCAATGAATAAGCTGTACCACAAAGAATCCCATGCATGCGCAAACATATATAACAAAACCGCCAACAACAATTTATTGACTGCAGTCGCTCCTAGTTGTTACCTCAGTTAAACTGCATTTAACCTCAGTCATTAAAACTGTAGCCAAATGGTGAAGAATGCAGTCAATAAATTAAGCTCTCTTGTTGAGCACTTGATCGGACACTCCTAATTTTTTTTAAACAAAACTTAATGTTTCAATGTCTCCTGTCTTTGTCAGTTGCAAAAAAATTATTTTGAAAAACTGTTGAATTCACAACAACCAAGACAAGAAAGCTTGATTAGCTATTGAGAAGTACAGTAAGATCTTTGCCTGTTACAAACTTGAACAAGCCTGAGTTTAAAAATTTAAACTGTTCAAAATGCTACTGACAATACCTAGTGGGAGAGAAGCGCTTCTGGTCACAACCGCTCCTCTGTTCTAACTGTTCAAGTTTTGTAAGAAGCACTAGTATTCTTCTTTTCATTATCTTTTTGTGCTTCTATTGTCTACCTTAGTCAATGTGTACTTAGTTAAACATTTGTCACTTCAAATAAGAAAAAACATTGAAGATGCACACCTGCTTGTGGGTTGGCCTGTGACTTTCTCTTTCCAATTGCTTCTTCTACCAAGTAGTTACATTGTAAAAGCAAGTAGAGTGCCTAAAATTTAACGGCAATTTTACAGACAGTAGTTATCGGTGCTCCAAGCTGTGACCGTTTTGATCACCATATGGTGAGTAAAAAATAATTCTGTCGACTAGAACTTTGAGGAAGGTAGCCAATTTCGCTACCTTTTGTACATAAAGTTCACAAAAGTAGCTTTCGTGTCACACGAACGTCATGCTTGCAAATTTGGCTCGACATTGATTCAAATGTCATGCTAATCTTGTTGGCGAAACTGAATGCATGTATTTGTGATCCGCCATCTTAGATTTTAATTAAGGGAATGGAGGATTGTGGTGTAGATCTACCTCATTTTAAAATTTGAATTTGGCACAACCTTTGAATCGGCTCTCAAGCTATGACGGCACTGAAGTGAAACTCAATTTAACTGAGTTTGGCGTGATGGTAGCGCGACATTTGAACCGGGCCTTACTGTATCCAAAATCTGGTGATTGACAGTGCTACATGTAAGCAAAGGTAAAGGTAAAATCACTGCTTACGAGCCAGAAGGCCCATCCGACCGGCACTTATCTCCGGTTTCTGTAGCATGAAGCGACTAAGAGTATTTTTACTCCCCCCTGGATGGGATGCTAGTCCATCGCAGGGATTACCCCCAGCATTAACTTCGCCGGTACCCATTTATTCCCCTGGGTGGAGAGAAGCACCGTGAGAGTAAAGTGTCTTGCCCAAGAACACAACAAAATGTCCCCGGCCAGGCCCCGAACCCAGACCACTCGATCTGGAGTCGAGCGCACTAACCATGAGGCCACCGCACCTACATGTACGTGTAATGGATTAATTACATCAATACTCCTCTTGGCCAAAATCCAAAATTTATTCAATTTATTTTAAATACCTTTACTTAAAAAACAAGAACTTTATTATGTTACCTGCTCATCATCTCTAAGAACATCTCTCCTTACTCCCTCCAGACCAGGTATGTGGCAAATTGAGTTCAAATATCGCTGCACTGTAATACAATAATCAATGCCAAAACTTTTCTTTTAATACCAAGAGTAGGAAGTACATGTTGTCACAATTTTGACTGATAACAACAATAAAAGCAACAACAACAAAAATAATAATAATAATAATAATGATGATAATAATAATAATAATTATTATTATTAGTAGTAGTAGTAGTAGTAGTAGTAGTAGTAGTAGTAGTAGTAGTAGTAGTAGTAGTAGTGGTAGTGGTAGTGGTAGTGGTAGCGGTAGTAGTATATACTAAAACAGTGGATTAAGTCAAACGTGGGTGATGATTGGCTACTCAAACTCCGGATATTGTTTATTATTAACCTCCAAGCAATTCGCGCCGAATTTGCATCCGAAAATGTTGTAATCTTTGCAGAAATAAATGAGTTAAAATCATCTTTTTGTGCTATATTATTTCAATGTTTTAGTATATATTAAAACAACAGTAATATTCACCTCAGTGTCAATGGCTAGTGGTGAATAATTACCTCGCCGCTTCACAGATCGGTAAATACCCACCACTAACTACCTCTACTTTGGTGAATAGTTTATTATTATTATTATTATTATTATTATTATTATTATTATTATTATTATTATTATTATTATTATTATTAATATTATTATTATTATTATTTCTTGTTTATATTATCAAAACCTTTAATTTTTTTCCTATACTGACACATCTTTTTTACTGAAAAGTAAATTTCTTACAAGGTGATACTTACATTCTTTTCCGCTGACTTTCTTGGGGTCCCAGAGGCATTTGTCATCTTTCGAGTAGGGATCTAGGGGTAACAAACTATTAAGTCAAAGATCTTTTTTTACTCTGTTTGAGGTACATTTAACTTTGTTACAAACATTGTTTTGCTTCATAGACAAAGAGAACAAAAAGGCTGTATATTTTAATTTTAAAAAAATGATGATGGTCAAAATAAAAATAAAATAAAATTAAACAAGAACAAAATGTTCAATAACAATGATGATAATTAATAGATACCAGTAATTTGGTTCTCACTTTGGATGGCATTTTTCATTTTGTACAATGTAGGTTTTGTTAGATTAATATGCACACTTTACTCTCATCAAAAAAATGGCAATTTTTCTACATGTACACTGTAAGTGCAGAAGGAGGTTTACAAGTCCTCAAGCTTATTGAAACCAGCCACAGTACTCACCATCTTCATAATTTGGGCCCATTGTCTCTGGAACATCTGCCTGGTGATCAGATCCAATTTGAATCTCCTAGAAATTAATACTTAGAAAATTAATTCAATTTACCATCAATCAATCTCTTCCCATTGCTGTAATATGCTGCTTAAATATAATATCTCTTAACATTATTAATATTAAGTTAAGGACGGTGCCTACTACTGTGATTGCACATATGTTCTGCGTATCTCGAGATACTCAGATTTCCTATGGGTGGTGCTTATTTATACAGGAATATTGTTGCACGGTTTAAAACTATATGCAGGGAAAGCAGCAATTAGCAAGTGGTCTTGGTATCCAAAAAGAAAAGTGGAGGTAACCATGCATTCTTAACAGATAATTAAGTTACCATTTGGAAAATAATGCTTAATTAATTATCTTTGAAAAATGCGTGGTTACCCCAAATTTTCTTTTTAGATTTCAATAACACTTGCTAAGATCTGCTTATTCACTAAACTGCACAAAAATACCTTTGAATTAGTAGGCACTGTCCTTAATTCTTTTGTTAACAAAAAAAAATTACGACTTGCTGTAAACTTTTTTTTTCCACTGTCACCATACCTTTTTCCAATCCTCTGGAGAGTAATCTTCATCATCTGAAGACGATGAACTTTCACCCAAATTAAAATAACTATAGGCCGCAGCCACTAGAAAAAAGTCAAAGATAAATAAGTTACTCTTAGGCAAAACCAAGGTGGGCCTCCTTAAAGAATGATGTAATTCTTGAGCTATAAAACAGTACATTGTGCAATCCCACTATTAAGGACACCACCTATCACTTTTAAAATGCATGGTGAACAAGAACACTTTTTCAACAGGCATAAGCCCATTTATTATTTAAGGACAGGAGTACTTTACCGGGAACTAATTAAAGACACTCGTAGAATAAATACGACCAGGAAGCGAGTGGCATATTTTTTCATATCTAATACGAATGGTCATATTGAGCAACAATGTCACGATTCCTGTCTTTTTTTGTTTGTAAATACCCAGTATTTGTATTAAAAGACTGCTTTTCAATCTCAACCATGTACGTATTTATTGTCCAAATAACAAAAAGAAAATTACATTTTAGCTCGAAGATGTGAATTTTAGTAATGTTCTCATGGCAAGAACAATACATGAGTTAAAATTTAAAAAACGATCTCTGGCTAAAATGATTAAAAACTACGAGCTTTCGACTGCCCGAACTGCAGTCTTCGACGGGTGAAATGAATGATAAGAAATCGATGAGAAAATTTAAATAAAAACGTCCATTGCAAAATGATGAGAATGTAGAAAATTTATGAATATTTGTTAAAAAGAATGTTGTATTGTCCAGGTAAAGGGCACGAATTGTTATCTGTGTTAGGTGTCACTGTGGTATGCCACGCTTCTAATGTTTTTCTCAATTCTTTTTGACAAATATCATTCTCTCATTCTTTTTAACAAATATTCATAAATTTTCTACATTCTCATCATTTTGCAATGGACGTTTTTATTTAAATTTTCTCATCGATTTCTTATCATTCATTTTACCCTTCGAAGACTGCAGTTCGGGCAGTCGAAAGCTCGTAGTTTTTAATCATTTTAGCCAGAGCTCGTTTTTTAAATTTTAACTATGTTTCATCCTGGCTGCGGCCCTTCAATATTTTCACAAATACATGGGTTGTTGTTCTTGCCACAAGAACATAAAATTCATATCTTCGAGCCAACATGTAATGTTCTTTTTATTATATGTCAGATGAGTATTGTTTATAAACGTGAAAATGGATCAATTAGAATTCATAGCTTAAAACACTGTTTCCTGAGAAGGATGGCTTGACTGAATTAGCAAGTGTGACTTTTATGCTATTGTCCATGTGTGACTTTTTTGCTATTGTTTGTAATGTGTGACTTTTTCGCTTTTGTTTTGAGAATGAAAGCACCGTAATTAGTAACTTTTGGAAGAAAATTGTTGTAAGTACAGCGAACGTGGTTAACAAAATTTCCCATAATTCTGGGTGCACCTTATAACCGGGTATTTAGGTGAAATTTCATTTTGCTTTGTCACAATCGTCTTCGAAAGTTCAGGTTGTGTCTTATAACTGTGTGCATCTTATAAGTGAATAAATATGGTATATATGTTTCCACTGTACAGCGTACAGGTATATTATCTACAGCCACATATACAGCATTCCAGATAAGAGAGGGGTCTACAGGGAACAAAAAGTGAAAGCTGCGGACCTGCCGAGACATTAATCAAGGGAAAGATCTAGACTTTGGTAAAATGTAAAAATTAATAACTGGTTTTTGTTTGACCCCTTCAAATTTTCTTTGGGTACCTGTCCTTTAAAACCTTTCTTTAATTAACACTATTTAATAACAAACGTGTACTTCCGCTCAGGTTGTCAAAACGTCAGTCAATGTCATCTCAAACAGTCCTTCTCAGGACTACACTCACCCAGATGATCGTACTTAACTTAATTACGATGCACTTGTATATCAAGTAAAATTTGCCTTTGCAGTATCTAACAAGCGGTCAGTGTAAAATGCAGACTGCAGACCAGGGGTAAAATGCTGACTGAGGTTATAATTTAATTTAACTGTTGAAAAAGCCCAAACCCTTTAGAAATGCTAACAGTTATGCCTAAATGTTGTTTTATGCCTAATTAGGCCTAAGGTTAGCATTTCTATAGGGTTTGGGCTTTTTCAACAGTTACTTTATAACCTCAGTCTGCATTTTACCCCTGGTCTGCAGTCTGCATTTTGCACTGACCCATCTAACAAGTTTTTGCTTACATCCTCTCGTAATTCGCTGGTTTTCTGGAAAGAAGTTGTTATCTCGACTAACTCTTGGTGAAGGCGGAGACCTAGGGGACCCTGGCGATGGCACAGACAGGGGGGAGTCTAAAGAAGGAGGAGCCGGGGAATCTGTGTTTTCTGGTAAGATGTTTTCTTCAATCAAGGGATGTATTGGATGCGGTGAATCCATCTCACTGGCATCTATCAACGGTGGCAACGGGTCAGGCTTTATTTCATCCAAGGGAACATCAGCTTCAGGATTGTCTTTGTCAGAGTAACCATAAAGAGCCAACAGTTCTTCCAGTGGCATATCTTGTTCCTAAAAAGGCAATGAAATCATAGCCTAACATTAATTCAGCTGCACAGTCTCCATTTGTAACTTGTGACAATTTCTTGCAAAGAAAATGAGACTTTCAATCCAAGCCATTTTCTTTGTTATGTCTATGCTGTGGTTTAATTTTGTTTTTGGTTTGAAAAGATCTTTTTTTTTTCAAACCAGTTTAATTTTTTTTAAGAACACTGCCCATTTTAACATATTTGGATGCAGGGTATTTCTGTAATTAATGTTATGGAGCATGTATAAAATAAACTTAGATGTGTGAAGAAAGGGTGGGGTAAGATTGAGTAACTGGAGAGGATCCGGGAGCGTTAGGTGAAAAAAAGAGAGGAAAAGATGTCTAGTTCTTTTTTAGACCCTCTAAAATACC
>BLFO01004361.1:1165730-1178435 GCA_014634245.1 Montipora cactus
TTCAGACAGTTGATTTTAAAAAAAAACTGTTAAATTTTAAACTGCTTTGAAAAAAAATGAACCAGTTTTAAATTTAAATTCAAACCAAAAACAAAATCAAACCACAACATATACACTTCAGTAGCCTAGCAACTCCAATGTGAGCTGTGACACAAGTCCAGACATGCATCAAATTAACTTGACCTGCTACAAGGACTTAAAAGATTCACAGCATTTTATCGGGTCAGAAAATTGTAGTATTTAGAAGGAAAGCAACGGGGACAACTGCACTCTTCTTGAAAAATAAGGTTCTTGTTTGGGAGCTTCAGTTACATGTAGCAAACTTGGGCAACAATTTTTAATGCATCTGTTTAGTTTGTCAAGAAAAAAGCTGGGATCAAGTCACCCACAATGTTTCCAGACAACAGATACGTACTGCATGTTATTTAGTGCATCTTCCAGAAGAAAGATGCAGATGTTTTGTCTAGACACCACATGCATCTTGTCCCATCTTTACACTAGACGCACTAAAAAACTTATTTGTCCCAAAAAGATGACCCATTTTTATATTTTTCACACAAGGATGAATACATATTCATAGTTTTTACTTTTAGCACAAGAATGAATAAATATTCATAGTTTTTACTTTTAGCACAAGGCTGAATAAATATTCATATTTTATCTGTCTTGGTGAATTATTTGTCTCTAGTAAAAATATCAACATTGTTGCCTGCAACAACATGTACATACTTAGGATAAAAATTCTTATCAAAAACAAAACTAACATTCTCAGAAAAACTCTTGCCTTAGCAGCCTCCAGGCCCAGTTCAAACGTCGAACTTCACATGTTCCAAATCTAATGCAAATAAGAAAAATTTATTGCTTTTGCTCATTTGCATCAGATTTGGCACATTAGGTGAAGTTCGCCATTTGAACCAGGCCTGAATGACCTAATATGATAGACAACATCAAATTGGTCGTAATATTATCTGCCAGAATAACTGCAATGAAACACTTAAGAGCTTTTTTACTGGACAAAAATCTAAATACTTTCCGACGAAGCATGCATCTAATAAATTTCCCCACAGGGGACTGTGAAGTCTAAATAATTCCATGAAATCAATTTTTTCCTTCTTCTCTTGATCCACGCATTTTTTTTATGATAACTTGCAGAAACCTTGCCCTTTTAGGCCTCTCCCCCTTTTTATGCCAGTTGGGTGACCTTTTTATGCTGCTCAGACTAGAGGGGAGGTGTCACAAAAATATTAAAAATTGCCTACTAACCAAATAAAAATATTATATTTCATGAGATTTTATAATAGTGGGGTAATATGAATTTTTTCTGTCACCTTCTGTAGTTCTGACAGTTCATCTTCATTAAATTCCTCTTTGTCAGCTAAAAGTTCTTCTTCGTCCATAGTTGCTTCATCATCAACATCATGAACCATCATGTCGGCAGTTATCTCGTATTCCTGATCCGTCGAATCACCTAGGAAAAATTGAAAATATAAATATAAGCCGATAGCAAGGGGTCGCAGTTGTTAGCCTGTTATACGTCAACGGGCTTAGCTTACGAATGTAAAGCTTGTCGCAGGTTGAAAAAGTCTCGCCGTCAACAAATTTGCATATCATTCCGAGAGTAAATCAATCTGATCGCAAATTGTCTCACCTGTTTCATCAGTGAGAGCTTTGGGTGACTGCAAGAATTAAAATAAAACTGTTCTGTTAGACAACAAGATAACCAAAAAAATTCATCAACTTCCGATCCTTCAAATACCGCTTCTGTTTTCCTCTGACAATCAGACGTAAACACTTCATTTAAAAATCTATTTCGGGAGAAAACCAAATCAATTCCCAAAAATGAGAAGAAAGTAGTCTTCTGGCGCCTTTTTGAAAAATTTGGCGCTGTTAAATTCCGATACAAATTCTTCCAGTGAATTCAACTATCGCTAAAACTTACTAATTCCGATGTCTCCGCCATGTTTGATGGATTGGATACGGCTAAGTGAGCATGCGCTGTCTGCCAGCAATGGATCATGGTACCTGTAATCCCTTTCGCATCAAGAGGAGGCGTGGATGCGTAGTCCATCGCGAGCTTCTCAAAATGGTTGGTGTAACAACAAAGATTTGCCACGAATATTTTCTAAAATCTACGAGTTTTCTCTATCCTTAACTCAATACCGGTTTATTTTAATGCTTTCGGTTTTCCTTTATTAATTAGGGTGGTGTGAAGAAGTTCGATTATCCGAAATATGTCTGGTCTCCTGCCGGTGGATGGTGGTGTAATCCGAGGAACTGGAAGAGAAACACCGCTATAGCTTTTGGAGCTATCTTTGCAATGTGCATACCAATTCATTTAATAAGCTGGTCTTTAGAGGTAAATGAATTGTTGATCTAACATCTAAGGGTTTTCAAGCTGCTTGGAAGGCAATAGACCATTTTACAGTTGTAGCTGAGTAACCTGGCCTAAGAATCAAAGCGAGGCCGCCGGTGACCCTATTTTGATTGCAAACCTTTGAGGTGAATTACAACAACACAATTTACACGATAAAGGCAGTGAGGTCTGTATCAATACAAGGTCAACAAGGTCACTGGCAGCCTCGCAACCATTCATAGTTTATGCCACCGAGCAAAAACAACTGTAAAATGGCCTATTGTACAATTCGACCCAGATATTAATCCAGATTCAAAAATCAATATTGACTTATGGCTTTTTCTGCTTATGTGGCATGATATTCCGTGACACTTTTAAAACATCACTGCCAAGCCAGCCGTAATTTTCAGAAGAAAAGGGGCCACGCCACACCACTAGGAACAACTTGGGGCAGATACAAAACACAGGTTACAAGTCATAGGTCACTGGTTTACCAATACAAAAACAACCCTTACCGTTTACCAATGCTAACAATAGGCCTAAAAACTTTTAGGGTTAGTGTTAGGATTAGGGTGAGCTTATATGAATGTTTAGTATTCTTTCTGTATTGGTAAAACAATGACCTGTGTTTTGTACCTGCCATTGCAATTGAACAATTTGCCCCAATTCGATCCTGATGCAAAATGAATATTTACATATGGCCTTTCCTGCTTATGTGGTGTGATACTCCATAACACTTTCAAAATGTCATTGCCAAGCTAGCCGTACTTTACAGAAGAAAATAGGCAGCCTCAAGAATTTTTCTTACATTTGTTAATTTTCCTTTATCAACTTGCTTGAGAAAACCAAGCTTCTGTGTAACACTCCCCATCAATGAAATACTGCAGTTTCTTGAGGAACTAATAAATTATTATTGACAACATGGGCTGTGAGACTTGAATTCTTAGCATTTGCAGATGATATTACAAAGGTCCTGAGTGTGAATTGAATCAGTCATAAAACTGTGTCCTCCAACATCAAACTTTATTAATTTTTGTACGCTGTTTAAATCATGGGTTGAAACTTCTCGCAGACCAAATGGCAGTATGAAGTCTGAAATTTAATGATCGTTTACTCAGTGACTAAAGTGGCGCTATATACCTATTTTCTATTCACCAGAGGCGCTATGTGCCACCTTACAGACACATTCCATCTCAACGATTCTGCAAACATGCCAAGGTAAGTTCAATGTCTTTTGGAAGCCATTTTTTAGTTTTTATCACATCGATTTGGAGGTGGTATCATAATGGTAGATGTGAACCATAAAGTAATAATAATTACTGTCAATTGACAGTGATTGACAGCAGTGGAAAACAAAACTGTTGATTAACATTAAAATTTTGAACTTCGGAGTGTGCAGTTTAATCCCTTGCCTCATAAGATTTCCATGCCATTGTAATCCGTTTAAGTATGGGTACTTACATGATTTCGAGTGCAGTTTGGAATAAATAAGCATGAGTAAATTTTTTTCAAAGACGACCAAAATTGCACAAGCCTGTAGGGTAAGTGCAATTTGTAGTCTTTGAAAAAATTTACAAGTACAATTTACTTATTAATAATATACATGAAAAAATTCGAGATGGTTAAGCAGAAGAAACGCACATGTATCACGCATTCAGAGAAAATTTGCGCCATAAATTGCGCCATCCAGGGCGCTAGCTTCATATGAAAGAAAAAAATTTGATTGGTTCTGACCAAACCCTGTTGTTTATTAGCCAATCATAATCCAGAATTTTGTTGTGTAATTTTCACTGGTATTATACCTTTTGCACTGTGTAAACTTGAACTGCACTGCTCTCAGCCAATCAGAATCGAGCACATTTTTCATGTGTGTTAATATAATAATAGGAATGATAATAATAATAATAATGATAATATTAATAAAAAGAATCTGCCTTTACTTAATAATTAAGTGTCTCGTTTGCTAGCACTGAGGGACTAATTGGGGACACAATTAAGGCAATTTAAATCGTGGGTTGGTTTTTGAGAAGAGGGGAAAACCTGAGTACCCGTAGAAACATCTCTTATTGCGGAGTAGAGAACCAACAAACTCAATCCACATTTGAGGCCAAATCTGGGAATCAGACCCGGACCACATTGGTGGGAAGCGAGTGCTCTCACTACTGTGCCATCCCTGCTGTTTAAGGTGGCTCAAACCAGTTTCAACACTTTCAAGAGACCTTGTTAATATTAGAAGGATTGACACTACAACACTTTATCACGTAACAGCAATGTAATGGTATCGTCTAAAGCCATAATATGGGATGTTTTTGCAGGGCTTTCCTGTTGCCATGGTAACGTCTTACATCACAAAAATGACCGAATTTTTTTCAGCAATAATTGGTGTTTGACATGGTACCGTAACATTGCTGTTAAGTATTAAAGTGTTGTAGTGTCAATCCTTCTATAATAAGAACGTTTCTTTCAAGTGTTGAACTGGTTTGAGCTACCTTAGCTCCAGACGATTGTACTCACTGAAGGGGAATCCGCTAGGGGCACAAGTGTTAAAGAAAGGTGCATTGATGTTGTAATAGTGTTTAACCTGCACCTTATTGGTGTTCTTTGCTGCAGGAAGATGACCCAAGTTTACCCGATGACTACCAGCTTATCAAATGGTCCAAATAAACTTTCTACTCATTTCAGTATTTTCCTATCTGTTCCATTCATGTGGGTTTGCATCACTCGTCATAACGATTTGTGCCATTTCCTTATCTTTTCAATGGGTTAAAATTAGCTACATGTATTTAAGATCACCTTCATTAACAACCCTTGAAATTAAGTTTTAAATCAAGATAAAGATGTAACTGATAATAATATTATTTTATGGACCAGGAAGGTTCTTTAAAGGGACTCTGTCGTCCTATTTTGCTCTCGCTGAAGAATTCTGCAAAATGTCCTTAATTTCTTTGAGGCCCAAAAGAGGGTAGCAGTTTTATCCCATAAATTCTCTATGGGGTTCTCATCCTACAAAACCTAGTATTTTTACAGATGTATCTCTTTCCTGGATTCATAGGTTTTGTTGTTACTGTAGGGCAATAAAAGGGTCTTTGAACAGTTTTGACTTGAAAGCAGACATGCCCTCTTTAAATCATCTATAGAAAGTGGCATTAAATTTTAGTAATTTTTACCTCTGTGTTATGAATAATTTATAATAATTGGATACTCCTAATTCAGAAACAATACAGTACAATTGGCTCATTTGAATAACATGCCTGTTGTGATTTGGAAGGTTAAGGGCCCACAGACGGATTTTTCGTGCGTTGCTAAGGAAGTGAAATGTTACTTCCGGTAACTGACGTCATCATACCATGAGCTGACAAGAAAACCCACTCACAAGCAAAAGTCACCGCACAAACTGTTGTTTCCATCGAAGATTTTTCCTCGCCCTTCCTCGCGCTCGTTCTCAGATCAACTGCGCATGCGTAAACGAACTGACTTCCGGGTTTGAGAAAAAAGCTAAATTTCCGGTGGTTTTAAATTGAATTAATTTTTTTTTTTTACATGGCACGTTTCATCCCCAAATACAGAATATAGCTAAGCATTGATTTTTTAAAATCATCTTTTTTGAAAAAGTTATGGGTATTTCAGTATCGTTTATGTCTTTAAAAAGAACATTTTTCAAAATAAAAAGAACACCATGCTTGGCTGGATGCAAAAACGAATACAAATTATCAAACCATCGATTAAATACCCAAATTGCGTAGCACGGAGACAAATTTAGAGTTTTCTTTTATTGGTCACGTGACCATGGGCGTGGTATGATGATGTCATATTTAGGGTCATTGGCTTACAAAAGTTGGAAACTGACCAAAATGATGCCAAATTCTCTCAAATTACTTAACCATTACATCCTTAGCAACGCACCCCAAAAAATACGTCAGTGGGCCCTTAAAGTGGCTCAAACCAGTTTTACCCCTGAAAGAAACATTCTTATTAGAAGGATTGACAGTTCAACACGTTATCACTTAACAACAATGTTATGGTACCATATCAAACACCAATCATTGCTAAAAAAGATTCGGTTATTTTTGTGACATAAAAAGTTACCATGGCAACAGGAAAGCCCTGCAAAAACACCCCATATTTTGGCTTTAGCTGCTCATATCTCAAAAGCCAACTTGGAGACCCCCATTTTTTGTTTCTGAAATGTAATCAGCATGCCAGAAGAAACTTTCTGCAAAGTTTAAAAAAATTCTGAGGAGCGGATTCAGAGCCACCTTAACTAACTGAAAATTTTAAGGAAGCTCTGAATCCGTTACACAGAATTTTTTTAAACTTTGCAGAGAGTTTCATCTTCGCCTGCTGATCACTTTTGTGCAATAAAAAAATGGGGGTCACCAAGTTCCTTTTTTTAGATATGAGCTACTAAAGCCAAAATATAGCGTGTTTTTTCAATGCATTCCTGTTCCCATGGTAACTTATTACATCTCAAAAATGGCTGCATCTTGTTGAGCAATAATTGAGGTTTGACATGGTTCCATAACGTTGCTGTTGCGTGATAAAGTGTCGTAGTGTCAATCCTTCAAAATAACAAGGTCTCTTGAAAGTGTTGAAACTGGTTAGAAAACGTCACTCCAAAATACAATACGGGCGAACTATCTTGTAAGGGCTGATTTACACGATACGATTTTGTCGCATGCGACAAGCTCACGACAGGCCTACGACATGACTTACGATTGTCGCAGCGTTTTAAAACATGTTTTAAAATGCCACGACATTTTTTCTGACGTACGCAAGAATCGTAAATCATGTCGTTGGCCTGTCGTAAGCCGTTGTCGCATGCGACAAAGTCGTACCGTGTAAATCGGCCCTAACAGGATGGGTACGAACGGTTTTAAAGTACAATGGGAAATGAATAGTTTATGTCGCCAAAATCTAAAATTTGGTGATTTGTTGTTTTGTTTGTTGTTAGCGCGATTTTTAACCAATAATATTATTGCTTTGTGGTGTTGTTGTTGTTGCCATGGGCCGATTTACACGATACGATTTTGTCGCATGCGACAAGCTCACGACAGGCCTACGACATGACTTACGATTGTCGCAGCGTTTTAAAACCTGTTTTAAAATGCTACGACATTTTTTCTGACGTACACGTCAATCGTAAGTCATGTCGTAGGCCTGTCGTAAGCTTGTCGCATGCGACAAAAACCGTACCGTGTAAATCGGCCATTAGGGAGCTTACGCAAGAGCGACTACGAAGCCAAAGAGAACGCCGTCTAACAATATTATTTCCCGTTATTGTAATAACTTCGTTATAACCCCAAGTCGTTCGGAATGGAAAGTGCGTATCAACATTGCAGGAATAAAACTGGCATGAATTGTGTGGTTGTTTGGGGAGAAAATTAAACAACGTCGAACCCAGGCTCTCTTTCTTCTCCTCCCTTGTCGACGACAAAGGAGGAGAAGAGAGAGAGAGCCTGGGTTCGAGGTTGAAAAATAAAAATGTCTATAAAAATGTCTTGTCATGTTCTCACGTCCTCTACACAGCCCGAATTTGGTCAATTCACGTCGTTGTCAGGACGATGACAGCAAAGAAATGTACCAAAATGAAAAATGCACGTGCAGTGCTTGCAGTTTTGTTGTTGTTGTTGTTTTTTTGCTCATAAGAGCTATTGTTTTGCGGCGTTCTCGCAGTCATCGTTGTCTTCGCCTTGCGTAAGCTCCCTCTTAAGATTTACGGCGGTGACGTCGACGACTGATGTCACCTCAAAATATAACTTTGCTCTATTATAAATCGTTCGCGATCACTTCATCTCGTTCGCGTTACACCGTTTATAGGGAGCTTAAGCAACGGCGACGGCAACGAGAACGTCATCTCAAAATACAAATTCGCGTTATTTTAATAGCTTCGTGACTATTTCAACCTTTTTAACAGGACAAGTGTGTGGTAGTTTCTCAAAAATGACACTCGTGGGAACGGTACTTAATTTAGGGGAAAAAATGAAAATTTAACCCCAAGTGCTGACGTTCTTCATAAAACCTCAAATTTGACTATTTCACTCTGTTGTTTTGCTGACGACGGCAAAGAAATGGACAAAAGCGAAAAACGCACGTGCAGGGCGTGCAAAGCCATTTTTCCCCCACCAAATATGCAAATTTGTGACTTTCTTGTTGCCGTCGCCGTTGTCGTTGCTTACCTAATGTGGGCGAAGGACTTCCTAACAGGGGCGGATCCAGGGGAGGGTGCAGAGGCTGCGCACTCCCCCCGCACCCCTCTGAGATTACCTGCGGCTTTCTGATACAACTGGTATTTTGCAAAAAAAAAAAAAAAAGAAAACCTCACCAGTCAGCTACGTCATTCCTTACAGGTACACTAACTTCTAAGAAAAATCCTGGATCCACCTGCCTAAAAATAAATTGGTACGAGCGGTTTCAGACTGAAAATAGAAAATGAAAGATTCTCTGTTGCACGCTTATTGCGTTGTCGTCAAAACCTCAAATTTGGTGGTTCGACGTTGTGCGTTATGCAGAGGACCGCAAAAATATGTGCTAATATCCGTGCTTACGATTATTTATGCTGATATCATTGTTTTGTGGTGTCGTTGTGGAAGTCGTCGTCGTAGATCTGTAAGGTTCCTAAAAGCAAATGTAAGCAACGAGGACGGCTACAGTGTCACTAAACAAGAAGAATATGATCATTCGTTAAAAGAGGGGAAAGTAATCGTGCCTCACCAAGTGAGGTATAAAATGTTTTAAATCCACCTTAGCTGGCTCAAAACACGAAAAAATAATAATAATTAGGCTATTATAATAAAAAAAAAAAGGAAATATGTACGAGAAAAGCCGTTCGTAACTCTTCAATAACGACATCTTTATCTGCGCAGTGAAATTTTTTTATCGAAGTGCTTGGAGTATTCGATCAGTATTGAATGAGTGTTGCTTATCAAAATGATATTTGCTCTTCGCTTTGATTAGCGTGGTTGATAATCACGAATCTTTCTTCCAGATCCCTGTTTGCCAGTCTTTCATATTAACAGTAGAAATGGGGATGTTTTGTCACAATATAAAGCTTCTTTGTTAGACAAACTTGAAGGAAATCACATTTCCCGTCGAACGTGATGTCTTAAATGACGTCATCGAACTAACGTGTTCGAAACAGTACTGTCAACATAGCATAATTTCGTTCTGTTTTTTTGCACCGGAAATATCAACTAAACTGACTGTAGCGGGCTTGGCTTCATGTGAAACCAATTTACTGAGTTGTAAGTCGACTTTCTTACAAGTTTGGATCTCAGTAATTCACTAAGTGAACGTTCCGTTAAGGTAAGGTGTTTGTCATGTTATGAAACACATTTTCCAATGTACTTCTTGACATAAACGACTAACGATTTTTAGTTTTGAAGAATATGCTTATTAATTGTTTCTTTGTACCCTGGGGATCTGTTCGCCTCAATACCCTTCGATTTTCTCGCACTGTTTGGTTTTCGCCGGAAAACGAATCGATCAGTTGTTTTTGCCTTAACTGCTAAAAGTTTGGAACTGAGAAACTATAAAATATATCGTGTTTACAATGAATTTTTATTCATTGTATTCAAAAGAGACATATTGCTTAGGTTCCAATCCAGAAGTGTTGGGCAACTTGCCATTCAATTGTTCAACTTTTGCCCCTTCAACTACATTTTTTAACGTTGCTTTTCTGTAGGTTGTGAAATCTGTAGCTGTTTGCTTCAAAAGATAGTTTAAAAAATTCCCTGACTGATTCGATCAGCATAGACTTCAATTATTGGTATCAGCTCAACAGGATTCACAAGTATCAACTCGTTCAGACTCTCAGCTGAAAAGGAAGTGTGATACCGATTAAGCTACTGAATAAAAACAACAATCACTGATGCCGTACCATAAAAATAATTTAACGTTTATTACTTAACTCCATAACTGGCTTTTCAGCCAACTTTACAAATGTGAACTGATGATACCTATGATAACCAGACTGCTGTAAAATATTACAAACTTTATTAAAATTAGAAACATCACGTGGCCCCGAAGAATCGAACGCCTCTAAAAACTGCTTCTTTACCTCAATTCACGTGAGAATCTCTCTATTCCAGCTAGAGATGAGGCCCTACCAGGGGTTTGGGAAACAAGAGAGCATGGCTAATTTGAACTGGGGAACAGAGGAACAATATCAAAATATTTTAGCGAACAAGGAAACAAAAACACTTTAAAGCAATTTTAGGATCAAAAAGCTGGGAACACGTTTGAAAGTAATTTGGGGAACAAGGGAACACAAGCAAATATTTAAAGCGAACGAGGCCCTCAGAGAGTCTCAATTAGTGGCAGGTCATTCCATTGAAAGACGTACTACTCGAGATACAAATAAGAAAAAACCCTATTTTTACCCATGCTTGCTTTCAAGGATCGCAAATAGGCCGAATTATTCAAGCGAATAAACGTGTGCATCCATTGAAAGCAAATTTGTAGAAAGCAATAAATAGGTCTTTCAAGCCGGATTGGAAATTTCTTTGGGGAAAAATCCATTGATTTCGTGGTTGGACTAGCATCTCTTTCTTATTTTAGATCACTAACAATTTTCTCAGTACATTGTTAGTAAACATCAATAAACGAAAGAAGCTTTTTGTTTTTGAAATTTCAGATACTTTCAGCGGAGAACTGAAAATAGGATCGCCTCTGATAATAACCGGCCTTGAATCTGAATGTGGTTGTGTCGGCTTTTTCAAGCATTGAAGGAAAATCTTGGGTAAGATCTTTGAAAGTCTTTTATTTTATTTTATTTTATTTTATTGTGGACGAAAGTTTGGTTTTTTGTTTGTAAAAAATTAAACAAGGAAGAATTCGGGTTTTGTCGTCGACGATTAGCATAATCGTTATTTTTAGAAACACATTCATACGTATTTTCCGAACCGTGACGACCGCAACTTCCTCGTCGCGACGGGAGTAATCCGGAAACTGAAAGCCGAATTGCCACTCGCATAAAATTAGAGTCACTAGCTTTGCAAAACTTTAAAATAACAAATGCTTTATTATCTAGAGGGCCTCGAAATGAGGGGAATACTTACATACACATTCAAAGAATTAAAGCTCAGAACTGTGAGCCAAATAACCCGTGAATGTGACAATCAGCGAAGGCCTGCACTATAATTTATATGTAGCTTTCTTTTTACCAAGTCAGGGGTTTTTTTCGGATTGTCGAGTGACAACAATGTGATCTTCGCCGGTGAACACACGCCAAAACGACTTCATATCAGGCTGTTGGGCACGAGTGAGCTTAAGGGAATTTTTTTTTTGTTTGCTGTGAAAGCATTCGAACCTCGTACTTGCCTCACGAGTTTTCGATAAGGTGAATAATAGTAATGGATTTATATACCGCGCATATCGCATACAGCCTCGTGGTGGTTTCTATCCCGAGAGATGAATCTAGCTAGACCACCAACACCAGAGTCTTCCCGCTACAGTACTCTTAACGTTCAGAGTGTAGATTCTTTAAAGGTTCTAAAGTGTTGATTAACACATACTCACCGTAATAGAGGGGAATGGTTTTGAAGCTCGGCAAACATCAGAGGAACAAACAAAGATGCCAAGATTTATGTCAGAAAGTCATGCACGACCGTGCACAATCTTTTGTTTTCCGACTATGCGTGAATTGCGTAACCAACACGTTTCTATCCGTTAGTTCCTCAGTACGGAGTAAATAACTATTGTGTCTTGTGCACGGTCAAGGCCAAAAAGAGAGAACAAAAACCTACAACAAAGAAATTTGTCGGGTTTCATAAACACACCCCCTATAAACTATGATTAACAGGAAGGTCGATTGTGAGACGAGGCCTACGATTTGTAGTCATTATCCGAGAAGACTTGAAGCTTGAACGTCTAACCATTTGCAGATTAAATTACAAATGCAGCACTTTCTCATCAGTTATTTTTAATACCCTGAGTGACGAACCGACCGGGGTTTTAAACCCGTGATCTCTCGGCGCGCTAAAGTCCGGCGATGTTCAATCAACCGAGTCACCTGTCGTGCAATTTCCGGTTGTTCGAAAGCCGAGTAACTTAATCCAGGATTAGCGTAAAATTTGGTTCTATTTTTTCAACGTTTTGGTGACCTTTCTTTTCCTTATGTTTGACTTTCAAGATTGACTTCCTCTAATGCAAAATTTTGCCGAATATCAGCGTTGAACAACATTTGGGAATAGAGAAATAAACTCCGTGGTTTAATTTTTAATCTGGGATTAGCGTTAATCGGCTTTCGAACAACCGGACGTCCCAGGTGTAGCGAAAGACCACAACCGAAATATAGGTAATAATGCCGAGAAAGGTTGAGCTTACTTCCCTGTCTTTTAATCTTTTTTGCCATT
>BLFO01004361.1:1182316-1192316 GCA_014634245.1 Montipora cactus
TCGTCCTGACAACGGGGAGCTTTAGCAACGACAACGGCGACTCCAACAAGAACGTCACAAATTTGCATATTTAGTGGGCAAAAACGATAGCTTTGCACGCTCTGCACGTGCTTATTTTCATTTTTGTCAATTTCTTTGCCGTCGTCAGCAAAACAAAAGGGAGCTTAAGATCTACGACGACGACGTCGACGAAAACACCACAAAACAATGATATCATTGGTTAAAAGAGCATAAATAATCGTGCTGCACGTGCGGCACGGATTTTAGCTCATATTTTTGCGGTTCTCTGCGTGACGACGACGGGAAATCACTAAATTTTAGGTTTTGACGACAACGTGAGCATGCAACAGAGAATCTTTCATTCTCTATTTTCAGTCTGCAAGCGCTCGTACCAATTTATTTTTAGGATACTTCGCCCACATCGTACGACGTGAACGAGATGGAATAATCGCGAATTACTTTTACTAGAGCAAAGTTCTATTTTGAGGTGACGTTTTCGTCGACGTTGCCGTCGTAGATCTTAAGGTCCCTAAAAACGTGAAATGACCAAATTTGAGGTTTTAGGGAGAACGTCAGCGCTTAATTAAGAATAAATTTTCATTTTCTCTCCTAAATTCAGCGCCGTTCATACTAGTTTCGTTCTTGAGGGTTTGCCACACCTTTGTCAGATTAAAATGCTTGGAATAGTCGCGAAGCGATTACAATAACGCGATTCACATTTAACGACGACATTCCCGTTGCCGTTGCCGTTGGCGTCGTCGTTGCTAAAGCTCCCTAACGACGTGAATTAACCAAATTTGAGGTTGTGTAGAGGACATGAGAACCTGAAGAAATATTCTAAACTTTTTTCCCAAACAACCACACCCTTCATGACAATTTCATTCCTGTAATTTAATGTTGATACGCACTTTCCATTCCAAACGACTTGGGGTTGTAACGAAATTATTACAATAACGGGAAGTAATATTTTTAGACGACGTTCTCGTTGGCGGTGTTGTCGGCGTTGCGTAAAGGCCCAGTAATACGGGCAACATTTTTCGTGCAAGTTGTCACACTTTTTAAAATATGAAATTCGTTGCCCAAGAAGGTGGTAATACGCGCAACAAACCATCTCAACTTTCAACTTGCAACGCAACATTGTTGCACGACAAGTTGCACGAAAAATGTTGCCCGTATTACTGGGCCTTAAACCCCCTAGAAATTAGGGGACGTGACCTTAACCACTGTGGAGGAGACGTGTTGGAAATCACAAACTATACTAGCTTGTTCCAGTCTCCCAAATAGTCGGGAAAACGAACTTATTGTCAATCTTGCTCTCCGGAGTGAAATTTGAGAGTTGTTTTCGTTTTTGCAGGAGACAGAAAATAAGTGCGTCAAAATGCAAAACGCGTTTGCGGAGCGTGGGAAGCTATCCAAAAGATAGTCTATCTAATATCACCACTAAAATCAAATCTACGTTGTATCGGCTCTCGCTTAAAATATTTAGTTTCTATCTAATAACACTCCGGCCATGTTCTGACCAGCACTGAACCTTTTTTGAGTTTCACCGCTGAAAATTAATCATTCATCGCGTTTATTAAATCTTTATTAAATCTTTATTCGGTGGAAATTTTCTGTTTTTTTCCATATTTGAGAATACCATTAGTAGAAAATAGCATCTGCGAAATCTTCAAGAAGATAAGAGTTTGCAAATCTTATCACGTGCAGTGGGTCACATGTTTCTCAAAGCCATCTCGGCCAATTATGTGCATCCAAGTATATGTCCAAACTAAGGTACACAGTGTCCGAGATCTTCAAGCGAGAAAGAAATGGGACCACAAAATGACTTCGTAAGTAAGGCTTAAACTGGGTGCACGTTCTAGCTAAACCCTTTGGGGTTTATATATGATTTGTAATTTTAGTAAACAACAAACAGATCTTGAAAATACTGATGAAACGACTCAGGTTTCTTTATGGACGTTACAGCTAGTATTAAAATTGGGGGAAACTTTTAGCAAGAGAAAACAAGAATATATTTATACTAGGTGACTTTATCATGTGTCAGTTTGTAAGAATTCAAGAATTAATTCAGTAATAATTCTTTGATGGCACCTGAAGTCACGGCGGCCTTGTTGGTGATAAGAACAACAGCGAAAAAATCTTTTGGTAATTAAAAAATTAAAAAAAATGCAAAACTTAAGCTACATTTCTCTATCATTATCACGTGAGTGCAATCAAAGAATTCACAATTTTCGAAAAATACTCTCCAAACGAACTTTTTAGCTTGCTCATAGGCTAGATTAACTTCTGTTCTATTTTAACTCCGTAGAATCTCCATTTTCGTTAGTTGTGTACGTGATACATATAAAGAGGGCCGCCTTTGTTTGAATTTCATCGTGCGTGACTTATATATAGGTATTCAGTTGATTCATTTTCCACCCGGAACTCCGGATATTTTCAGTTAGAAGTAAAATAAATTTTAATTATTAGTATTTTTTTGATTTAGCTAGAAGCGTGACCCGTGTGATGAATATTTAGGAGGAGTCTTTAGCTCGCGACCTCCTTAATAATAAATTAATCGATTTCATGGCGTGACCATTTTTTGCTTTGCGTGACTTATCCCTGTTGCGTTATCTGGCAAGTTTTATGTCCAAATCAGCGGATTAAATTTCGTGAAATATTGCAAACAAGGACAGATCAATGACGTCTTCCTGTATACATAGGTGTATTTTGTCGTCGTAAGCAAGTTTCTTTGTAGTCTTAGAGAAAAAATGGGTTCTCCTACGGAGAAAGATTTTCCGGAGAGTAACATTCACCTGGGATGTTCCACAAAGCGGGTGTTTCTGTGGCGATATTCAGTGGGAGTTCGGTGAGTAGGTCGTTTCATGACAAATCCGGACGACAGCTCGTTAAAGCAAGTATCAGTTGCATGTTATTGAATTGAAGGTAGTACGGGTAGTCTTTGAACAGTGTTAAGCTTTGTAAGGTGGAGCGATCTCCCTTGAACGTGATATCCGTTTGGCTTCATCGTTTTCTGATCGTGCAAACTTCAATCCATGTAACCTTATCGACTATATAGAATCCTTCTGCCATTGTCTTTGCAGAAAAGCACTCAATTTCAGGATCATAGAAATTGAATCCCCGACTTAAATTGATTTAACCGGGGTATATAGTGAAATGACTGGCTATTCGACGTTATATATTATGAAATACTACATTAGTCGTAGAATTCCAATTATGGTTATGTCAGGGTGTTCTTAAAAGACCACCACAGTTCAGATTATGTCATTCCTATCAAAATAATTTTTGCTCGTTGTTGAAGCATAGGTTTTAAGCCAAGATGACCATTACAAGTTACCAGCGACGCTACCTGCCTATTGACCTAAAATTAAAAGAGTCTACTTTTCAACATTGTTTCTCTTCCTTGAAGTTTTTAGTTTTAATTAGTTTCTTTGCAAGTTTTCGTGTCGGCTCATAGAATCTGCAGGTTTGCTCTTAAAAATCTATTGTCAGTTGAATAAACTCTCAAAATGGAATTCCCCACTCGAGTGAGGTAGACACAACCTTTGGTATCTTTGGTCAAAATTTCGAAAATGCTTTATGGCAACAATACTTTCAGGAATTGAGGCAGTGTCTGCAACAGTTTTCTGATATCAATCAAAAAGATCGACACTAGCACTGAATGAAAAAACCGTTCCTAAATCCTCTAAATTTGGAAGTCCGGTCCTCTCGTATTCCTTTCACGCCCCCACAAACAGACATAAATCGAAAAGGAAAACAGAAGGAATTCAAATCCCCAAAGGCACTCAAGATAAAAAGTGTGTTTTTCCCCTTTGTAATTGTCTCGTGACTTCCGACTGATCATGACATTCTGCAAAGGTCAACATTAGGGCCGTTTATACTACAGAAAATAAGCCACGGCTTACTCTGGCCGCGGCGTATATAATACGCGAAAAGAACGATTTATACGAGTATAAACTCCCACGCTAGGATAAGCCGCGTCTTGAGAAAGCCGTGAACGTAGATTTTGTACCATTTATACGGGCTGTTCGCGTCTTATGTAAGCCGCGGCCAGAGTAAGCCGTGGCTTACTTTCTCTCGTATAAACGGGCCTATTCTTTGATTCTTCGTGTTCATTTTCATAGTGTTCATAGTTCTAAATATATATTTCAACGGACTAGGACTTTTGCCAACTGTGAAGTCACAATTCGCCTACCTACATACATACTTAATTGACCACTCCCCATAGTGGCTTTTCAGGGCCAATGAAACACAATCACGACAGAACAAAACATTCAACAACAACTGTTAAGAATCCCAACTGGCCGGAGGCAAACCAGTTGGCTTTTACAAGTGCAGCTGAGAACGATCCTCACGAATTTCCCAAATTCCGGGAAATAGAGTGCCCGCATTTCCTGGTATTCCGGGAAATTGGTGTGGATTGTTTCGTTTCCAGGCCCTTTTTCACGATTTTAGCGCGGTTTACAGGATGGAATGCAGGGTAAAGCGCCATTCTCATCCGGTTGGCTTTTAACAAATTCGAAAAATCGCTTACCTTTATGCCACGATCATGCCATCCGGATTTTTTTGGCTAAATGGTAACCACATATTGTCGTCTTGCTTATTTTATACAATTATGGCTTGTTTAAGATGGTATTCGATTCTTTGTGAGTGGTTGTAGATGTTTTTGAGGTGGTTGTAGGTGGTTGTAGATATTTTTGGGGTGGTTGTAGGTGGTTGTAGATGGTTTTAGGTGGTTGTAGGTGGTTTTAGGTCGTTCCATGTTTTAGCGACAACGATATTTTCACACTACTATTACTATATGTACAATCAATTCTATCATGTACTTCGAACTCGATAATGATGTCATGGAGTCATCGAAACGTCGTTCTATTTTTATATCGCTTATATTTATTCTAAAGAGCTTCACGAAACCTTTTATAATCAGTTCGTTTTTACGACGTATATTACTCAATTCGCCTTTTTTTTTCGCCAGTTTATGATTGAAGAGATGATATTTTTTCGATGGCGACTCAGCGATGCTCGGAAAAAATCCGAGTACTCCTTTATAGGAATCGAAATGCATGCTTGCGCATGGGGCATTATCGCAAGAGCAATGAAAGATGTCATGACGATATGCATTTTTTGGTGGCTTAATACTGTTAATAGTTCGGATCCTCTACCACTGCGCTATAGGGGACTCGTGTGGACGTAAGGCCCCCCAGCAAACGGCCGCAACCTTGTCGGCCAACAACTTCCAACATGGTTGCGTATTACATGTTGTGCCCGGCATCCTGTTGCATGTACAAGTTGCTGAGTGTTGCTAAGAGTTTGCACAGGTCCTCCAACATTGTTGGGGCAAAGCACGCGCATTATATGTGGTCTCCATGGAGATATTACGGAGTTTAAGATCTGCGACGCGACGGTAACGAAAACGTCATTTCAAATTGCAACTTCAGATTAATTGATCTTTTTCGTCATTATGTCGGCTTGTCTAACTTCTAAAAACTTGTGTAACTTTCCAGGAACTGAATTAGGAGGTGCGGTGATGAAGCTACGACAGAAAATTCAAATTCGCCGGCTTGTGTTCGCGTTCTCTGAAAAACTTGAGAATTGGTAATTTCACGTCATAGATTTGCAGAAAACGTGAAAGAAATGTACAAAAATGAAAAATGCACGTGCAGAGCTTGCAAAGCTATTTTTTTTGGTCCTTAAATATGCATAATTTGTGACCTTTTCGTTGCCGTCGCGTCGTAGATCTTAAACTCCCTAATCATGCATTTGTAAGTTTACGTGGTACTCTTAATACTTTGTTTTAATACTTTGTTTACCCTCGGATTTTCAGAGTAGCTAGTAGCTAATATCCAAAAATTTGGTTTTATCAACGGAGTTGATAATGCAAATTGGCCACCGTACAGAGATTCTAAAAGCTGACTTTCGAGCGTCAGCTTTTAGAATCTCTGTACGGTGGCCAATTTACATTATCAACTCCGTTGATAAACCAAATTTTTGTATACTTCTTCACCACCGACGCAGCACCACAGTATCTTTAGAAACTACCCTCTTCATTTAGTAGCTAATATCTCCGAGCATTGAACATATACAATTGTTAAGAATCCCAACTGGCGGGAGGCAAACCAATTGCTATTTTACAAGTGCGCCAGGAAATTGAACCAGGGACAACCTCAAACAAATTCAGTGAGTGGTCAGAACGCGGGCTTGAACCCGGGATCTCTCGATCTCAAAGCACGGACCCTAACCACGTGGTCACACGGCGGGTCCTTACAATGTTGGGAGTTGTTGCGTCGGTTTGCACGCAACGATCTCGTCCTCCGAGCCCGCTTTTCTTTTGGTCAGCACTAAGAACACGGACTCTTTTGTAACCGTTGACAACCACCGTTGTTTCAAATTTCTGAGCGTGCGTAGACGAGCCGGAAGTCCTTTATTTGCGAACCTCCTGCCTTGGAAGTGGCCAAAGTCCTTGTCTTGGTGCTGACCAAATGAAAAGCGGACTCTGGGGACGAGATTGACACAACTGCCAACACCATCCAACATCCGCAGAAAACAACAACTCCCAATAGGCCATTTCCGAGTTCATGTCTACCTCCTCTTCAAGGCGAGTCTAAGTGCGAAGTTTTTGTTATGAAAATTAGGTTTCATTCATATGTAAAGTAGAACTAATAGGGCATTTCCGAGTTTATGTCTGCCTCCTCTTCAAAGTGAGTCTAAGTGCGAAGTTTTTCTTATGAAAATTAGTTTTCATTCATATGTAAAGTAGAACTAATTACCATCACAAAAACTTCGCACTTAGACTCGCTTTAAAGAGGAGGCAGACACGAACTCGGAAATGGCCTATTACCATCACAAAAACTTCGCACTTAGACTCGCTTTGAAGAGGAGGCAGACATGAACTCGGAAATGGCCTATTAACGATGTTGGGAATTGTTGCTTCCGTTCGCACGGCCATTAAACTAGGTTCAGAGTCCCGCTTTACAGCTAGGAGTGAAATTTTCGAAAAGGTGCATTCTTGCTATTGAAATGAGTGACTGAACTTGTTAGACGGTCTTGTTAACCCCGGTAGATGAAATGAAGTGATGATATTTTTGCAATGGTGACTCGGGGATACTCGGAAAAAATCCGAGGGCTCCTTCAAGCTTTGCAGGAGTCGGACCTGCGACCTTCCGATTGCTGGTTCGGATGCTCGACCACTTTGACAAGCAATCTCGTTCCCAGGGTTCTTTCTCTTCCTTCTTGGGAGGAAGAGGGAGGACCCTGGGAGCGAGGAAGAAGTAGTCGAGAAGTAAATGGTAAAAAATTCGCTTAAAAAAATAAACAGGTCTATTACCGATGAGCATTGAACTTGCAAGTTTACTTTCAGATAGAAATTGATGGGCATATGTGGTTAATTGTCCTATTTATGGCCAAGCTTCCTCGAGTCTCCGTCGTCTATAGTTCAATGGTATGCTGAGTCCAAACAAATAATCTGTCAGGTTCAGTCGTTTTTTTTTTTTTTTTCAACTAAATGAGCTATTGTTTTTAGAGATGCCAGACAGTCACAATCAGTAATTTAAATCTATATTGATGGTAATAATTGATCGATATGCGCTAAGGGCCGGTGCAAACTGAACTAAGAAAGATTTATTCGAAATTCTAAAAACAAGGCGACATAGCTGGTAATAGGGCCGATCTTACTTCGACTTTCGTGGCGGCCATTTTGCTGCCTTTTCACGCCTTTGTCTCGCAGGGAGGGACTATATTCAGGGGTTTCAATAGAAGCCGGTCACCGGCGGTATACCGCCGCCTGCTTTGCATCACACAGCCGGCTTGTTTGCCTTGATTTTCACTAAAAATGCTATCATAAACTTGTCAAACTGTCGCCTTCAATGGGCTATCATGGACGGCTATTTCAGAAGTTATTGAAACCCCTGCTATTGTGAAAAAAAATCACCATTACAGTTTATCAGGCAAAGTAAATTATTGTTTTAAAAACGGATGGTTTAACTTTACTATAATTACATCGGTTACATTACGTGGACAAAAATAGACTATTCAATATTAACAAGCAATTGCAAAGTTTTGATTGAAAAAGTAGTGTCAAGCTTTCAGAATTGACCGTAACTATCCACTGAACTGGCCTATTTTAAGAAATACAAAAATAGCCTATGGAAGTTTCATAATGTGTTGTTGAGAAAGGCTTTGTCGTAATTAAAAAAAATGAATGAAAATGAAAACAAGATGCCAGACGCGCTTGTCAGGTGATACCCAAGAATTAATGCCCTAAATTGAAGTTTGCACAAAGTTCGCACCCATAAACAGTAAACTTGATGCCTGCATTTGGCAGACAAAGTGATCGACAATTGTGAACAACAGTGAACAAGGGTTAAAGTTTTTGGTTTCCGTCAAAAAATCTATCTCATGCATTGTTTCATAGAGTATTTTGAAAAGTTTCGGAGAAAAGGATCTATTTGGAGATATTCCTTAGCTGAACTGATAATGTTAGTATGAGAGAAACGGCTTTTGAAAAGTCATTCGCTGAACTTAAGAGCTGCATTTTATGCCTCCGGAAGTGCTAGCTGGCGTTATTTTTTTTTGGTTTCTTCCATTTTTCACCTATCCAAAACATGAAGATATTTCGCTTTTAGAACACCAATGAGTTTCATTTCTTCATTAATGTGAAATTTACTTACAAGGAATCATCACAACCCGCATCACAAGTTCACTCCAGATAACTTAAACTTTTCCCAGGCGGCCAAATGAACAGATATTTTACTAGAGTGACTTACTTATTGAATATTTAAGAAAGAAAGATCATGGTCAATTTCACTGGCACGAAAAACATGAAATTGATTTGTAACAAAAATCGTGCCGCATCTGCACGTGCCACGTGGTTTTTAGCACATTTCTCTCCCGTGCTCATAAAAATACGACGTCAAATTAGACAAAGAGGGAATAAATACAGTCTCTCAGTCGCAGTATTTACTTTTTACATTCCAGTTGAAGGTTATTTCTCGGCAACATATTGTAAAACGAGAACACGAAGATAATAATGTGTTGGCAAAGTAGTTATGATCTTAATCCAGAGGTGCTTACAACTTGTTGGACAGGGAAAGCATCGTATAATTGTAAGTGATTTTCTAAATACACCGATAAAGTGGACAAAATGGCGCTTGGCCAATGAAATATCACATTTCAAACTGTGGAACCGCGAAGAGGTACTAGACCCCGTACTCCACAACGCTTGGAACGTGGAGATATTGTAGCTAAGTGTCTAATGGGAAGAAAAGTTTCGCAATGAAGGGGCCACCTCAAAACAAAGGACTAAATGTTCCTTTCACTCGGAATTTTTCATAAAAAAGCATAAAATCTGTCTTGTCTGGCAGAGGTTTTCTATCTGCGTTGGGTGGAAAATATGTTAACACTCATAACTCTCTACTTAATTCTGCTTCCTGTTCATCATCTTCTTGCGGCATAAAACTGTGTTTTTAGATAGCTTCTGATTTTCGTTTTCTTTTTCTGCTCCAACCGATCGACCAAACATTCGGAAACGCTTCGTAAACGAGCTGGCTTTTAGAATTGCTTGCCACCATTATGTACAAAGTACGTGTAAACATTGCACATTAAACAAAAAAACGAATTTTTGTGCTCGTTAAAATTTTCAGCGCATGTGCAATATTGTGCTCTCGTGACCTTTCGATAGATGCATGCCCAAGGCCAGACGAGAAATAAACGAGAAATAAAATCTCGATTTGTTAGTGGATTCATTTAAGGCGCTGTTACACTGCAACTTGTCTCGCAATGGTTTGCGGCACTAGCCAATGAAAATGTTTTCATCGAAACGAGACAAGTTGCACGAAACGTTGCTCAGTGTAACACCCGTAAAACAACTTGTTTCGTAAGGTGAGAAGGTTTGTAGAAATGGCGTTTGGAGACAAGTTGCACGAAAAATTGCACCGCAGTGTAACAGCGCCTGTAGCATTCCACAAAGACATGTGTACCGGTAAATGCGTATGCGGCATTTACC
>BLFO01004361.1:1197316-1198633 GCA_014634245.1 Montipora cactus
ACGTTTGATGTAAATTATTTAGATTACTTTAATACTCATGTCATTTTAAGGGCTCAAGAACATTATGTCTCGTTGCTAGGATCACCAAGCACGTGGGAGTCGACGCACGTTTCGTAATAAACATGATATCTGAGTCATGTCAGTTTCTGACATCAAACTGTCACGTGAGCTTGTTTTTTCTAGATCGATTGGGAAATACAAGTCCCAAAGGCCCCCTCTACTAACTATGGCCAAACATAGTGACAAAAGTCTTAAATATATACATGGCCAAATACTTGTCTGAAAAAAGCTGAATCAAACCTCTAAGATGGATGAAACAGAGGGTGTTTTATATTTTGCTGCGAGAGAGAAATTTGACACAACGTCGGAGTATAGCGAAAGTTCAGACAGTGGAGTCATGTCCGATTCGGATGGAGAATCTGTCGATTATGAAGATTACTCCAAGAAATTTCAAGATGTAGTGAGGTAAAGCTCGAACCAATGACTTGTTCTATAAATTGAATATCTTTGCGAGGGTCTTCGCATCCTGTAAGGTGAAATTTTGCCCAAAACAGGCGTTAAATAGGATGGATCCTGTTGCGAAATGATATCGGCAACCGTGCTACCAGTCACGGAGATATCCGTAAAGTATTAAAATGCTTTTAAGTGTAGGTTTACAGTACAGTGCTATAAAGCAAGCCTTCGCTTTAATTGAGCTAAGTCTTCACAACGACATCACAGGGAAAGAACTCGTAAGGGTTTCGTTCAGCTTCTCAGCATTATTTTTTCTGCGACGATCGCATAATTTCGCGCTCATATTCAAGGTAAGCTCACCGCACTTTGTCTTTAGAAACGGCTGACATTTCTCTTCAAAATGTGTGTAAGATTCTCAATTTTACCAGCTCCCAGACAGATGCAAATTTATCAGAGTAATGTAGCGATATTTGTAATGAATTACTGGTGAGACCATATTTTCCTCAAAGGACCGCTACACATTTGGTAACGCCTCCGAAAAGTTGTTTACAAGGTGGAAAGCCATTTGGGGGATGAACCTGCTCTGCTTTTTATCCGTAAAGACAGTCGGTTTATACATCGCATGTCAATTTAAGGAATTGTGGTGAAGAACAAGTTTAAGAACCCCGTGATCTATTCATTATACCCGAAAAGGCAAAGAGGTCCTTTCAACTGAATTGCTGCTGAAATAGAGTTTGTAAACAAAGAATGAAATAATTTAACGAGTTTGAGAATTTGACAGTGTTTTTATCTCGCCAAGGATAGCATGAATTCGGGAAAATGAGGGCACTTTTAAGGTCTCTGTGACTCAGCTTCAAACAATTC
>BLFO01004361.1:1215578-1223078 GCA_014634245.1 Montipora cactus
ATAACACGATGGCAAAAGAGTTGTAATGGCATGTCATTCCATTTAATACCCCCTCTCTGGCCCACCCCTGTAAATAAGATTTTCTGCAGGCAGGGTCATCAAAGTCATTTCTGTCTCATAAACAATAATTTTCATTATGATGATGACGACGATGACGATGACGATGACGATGATGATGAGCCTCAGTGGCTGTGAAAACAAAGGGCTCTAATGCTGCAGGGGTTGGCAAATGTGAATAACAAAAGATAATCAAATGCAAATTTTTATAGTTATGGAACAGTTTAACAGGGACCAGGGAGTACGTTTGAAAGTGGGGGGGCGGGGTAGGGAGGTGGATCACAGAAGTATAAGGGGAGGGGGGAGAGATTTAGCAGAAAACAACACTGTAGGAAAAAAGTGGGACTGAGCTCGCCCAGTCCCTCCCTCTGCAATAATTGGTCCCTGTTCAAGAAGTACAAAACTCCATGTCTTCAAAACTTCTCTTTTTCAAGCAATATAGAAGGCTACAATACACGCATATCTCACCTGTTTCTTAAGTTAAAAGCAATCCAAGGAAAAAATCTGTATCGATAGCTCCGCCATTTTTTAAGCCATTTCTTGTACATTATCCAACACTCATTGCTGGCAGCCTGGAATCTACTAAACTTCATGTTGAGCAGGCATTACTGTGGTAACTGGTCAGTGGTTGATAATCCAGTCCCAGTCCTTTTGGTGTCGCTCGATGCACATGGCCGACGAATGGAAAAGAGGATTTTGTCCTTATATTATTTGAATAAATTGGGTCGGATTTTACCCGAAAAAACTTAAAATGCCGAAAGTAAAAGCAGACAAGAAGTCCAGAGAGCATGACCAAAACAAAGTTTACCAACAAGGTATGCCTGAAGCTTTATTTTAGCGTTGAAAATAAAATTATATTGTTAGAATTTTGTGCGATTTTGCTGAATTTTGAGTGTGCTAAGAGCTCGAAACCTGTCAATATGTATCCTCAGGTTTGCAGTTTAAGACAGATCAAGGCCAGCATGTTTTAAAGAATCCGCTTGTGATAACAAGTCTTGTGGAAAAGGTTCGTTTTGATCCAAAGGGAAGATAATTATAATCTGTTTACAAAACTTGGTTCATTGATTGCACTCGCGTGATAAGACGGTCATATTGGCGCCAAAACAATAGAAAATGTAGCTCAAGTTCCCCAAAAGACTTTTTCGCTATTGTTCTTTCCACCAACATAACTGCCATATGCATGGTGTGAGGTGCAATCAAAGAATTGTATCAAGCTAACTGGTAATTGCTCATTTTGTGTGCGTGATAACTTGTGGAGGTTATAAACATTAAGACTTTATATGAACTGCAGTAAGAGGATTTTCAGGTGAATTTGGTAGAGCAGGCTGATCTTGAAAAAAAAATACTGAATCAAGCACTCTATTGAAGTCTTGTAGCAGCTCTTGTAATGTAGCCAGTTCGAAAGCCAATGACTACTCTGGCTACCACGCACCTATCTTTTTGATTATTTTTTTGCTTTTATGTATTGTATGTATTCTGTAGTAAGTGCTAATATAGTGTTAACTATGTCATAATTGATGTAAATAGTGCATAATAAAAATTGAATTGAATTGAACGTGATTGGCTCGATACGGAAGCCAAAAACAAAAGACTAAACAATTGAAACAATAGGGCTGTTTATACAAGAGAAAATAAGCCGCGGCTTACTCTGGCCGCAGCTTACATAAGACACGAACACCCTGTATAAATGGAACAAAATCTACATTCACGGCTTTCTCAAGCCACAGCTTATCCTGCCCTGGGAGTTTATACTCGTATAAATAGTTCCTTTTGTGTATTACGTACACCGAAGCCAGAGTAAGCTGCGGCGTATTTCTTTCATATAAACGGCCCTAATGACTTACACCTAAAAAAAATCAAAGCTGCTTACAATACCAAACATTATCACCCTAATGTTTTCACGGTGCCAAATCTGAAGCACGTGGAACCATCTTGTAAAGACCACTTTTATGCTAGAGCTTTGTATGGAAAGTGAAGTTATGGTCAAAAACACAACTTCCTTCTATATTAATCCCTAACCAAAATCTGTACAAAAACCCCCGCGGCTGGACAGAACGCCAAAGATACATGATGTGGTAGACTCTACTTGAAACTCTTACATTTCTCGCTCGAACTTGAACTGTATCCATTTACCCGAAAACGGAACCGCATTCCCCACACATACAATGCTGGAAATAACAGTCGGTCATCGGACATTGTCCGACCAAATTTTGAAAATGTTCGGTCAATTTCACATTATGATCGGACACGATGACCGAACATCTCACCAGCACATCTTGAGTTATCTTCTTCAAGGTGTTGTCAGTCAATAAATTATGTCTGGTCCAATTTGTCAAATGTCCGACCAAAATGAAGATTTGAAAGGACATATGTCCTGTGAATAAAAAAATATATTTCCAGCACTGACATAATTATGCAAAATCCTAGCTTGAAAATGAAAAAAAGGTGGCAAAAACTATTTGCATACCAAACAAGGTTTTGGAAAGCATGCTCATGGAAACATGTTTGAAAGCTCACGGAGGAAAACTGGGTGTTAATGATTGACTGGAAAAACTGAGGCGCTAATGAAAATAAAGCTGAAGAAACTGAACAAAACCAACAAAAACATCAATTAGACTAAGTAAATGAAACGAAAGCCTTTGTTCACCCTGCCTGTTCTGATTAGTTTTTATTGGTGGTTTGATACTGCAGGCGGGTCTGCGTTCTACAGATACTGTTTTGGAAATTGGACCTGGTACAGGGAATTTGACGGTGAAATTATTGGATCGAGTGAAGCAGGTAAGATCACCATGGAGTGTTCCAGTCTACATGTGATGACAGTGAAAAGAATGAAAATTTAATCTTTAGTTCTTTAACAACAACTGCTGTGTCTTTTTGTGATTTTTTGGGGATTCCTTTTGGATTGGCACTGCCAGGAAATACTGCATGGAAAATATCGGGGTGCGAACAGAGACAGTTCACAAGTTCATACTGTGAAGTACTGTAGAACCGTGACTGGTCTTTAATTGACATAAATGATGGTGTAGAATGCAGTACTTTCTGTACACATTAGGTTTATGTCTTGTTCACTGTGTATCAGCTGGATTTTGATTAGCTTACGAGATATGGAGTATTTTAATCAGACCTTGATGTGTTAAATCAGTGTATGTGCGCAGCAGTCAAAATGCCAATCTTTTCATTCCTTTGTAGGTTATCGCATGTGAGGTGGATCCTCGTATGGTAGCTGAACTTCAGAAGAGAGTCCAAGGAACGTAAGTAAGATGTCTGTGGTAAGACGCAGTACAGTAAAAGTTTACTTATACCCGTAAGACCCAAGATAAGCTGAGCTTCTTACATGTAAGGATATGATTTTCTACTTATTAACTCTTTTGTTTTGCTCTAAAAATTACATAAATGCACGTACAGCTGTATTTTTAATCAAAGAGACTGAGTCAAAAAAGTTGACAAAATGTCATACATGCAGTGTTGCTTTGAATATTTCATTACTTGTAATTTAATAAGGCCTGAGTTTAAAATAGTTTCCCGTGCATCCTTTATTTCAGGCCTCAGGCAAGTAAGCTGCATGTGATGGTTGGTGATGTTCTCAAGACAGATTTGCCTTATTTTGATGTTTGTGTGGCAAATCTTCCCTATCAGGTAGGAAATTAAAACTGATGCACTTTTAGTTTGGTCCTCCTTAGTGACGCAAGGAAATTAAGCACTACTATTGGCAATATACGCAGACGCAATGCAGTTGTCAGTGTTAGTGTTTTTGGTCCCAGCAAAAGGAACCAAAGGTCGTAGATTCTTTGTTCTTATGCTTATACCACAAGTGAGTAGCAGACTTTCAAGTTGTTCATGTTCACGGATATTAGTTTTGTCACTAACAATATTAATTGTACTTCTGTAACACATTACCTGTAACTCAAAGACTTCTGTAAAAGATTAATTTTTCCAAATTGATCTTTGTTGTCATTATTACAGGGTTTGAAATCAACAAAAAAATCCAGTGGCAATTTTTTGACAGATACAAAAATTTAGTCACTATTTTGCAAAAATCGTTGCGCTGTATTGCATTGTGTTGTCAGCAGTTTAGCAATAATTGAAAACAAATTAAATATGAGCCCACAATAATTGATGTGTGTAAAGAAATCACTGAAAATGGTGAATAACATCAAAGGAATGGAGTTGTGCTCGTACATGTACGTGCAACATCACAGCTAATTAATTATTATTGTTATTCTACAATCACAAATTTGCGACTTGTTTTCATATTTTAGTCGCAAAGGGAAAAAATTCAGTCTTGTATTGTTCGCAATTTCAAGCCCTGTATCATTGTGGTTGTTGTTGTTAACATCATTGTTCACATCATCATTTGTCGTCATCCTCATCAACACCCTCATGATTATCATAATGACTTGTTGTTCTCGGTATCATCATTGCTTTCATCAAATTCAGTTTCTCTTGAATATTGTCCTCCTCCATAGATCTCCTCGCCATTTATTTTCAAGCTTCTTCTTCACAGACCTTTTTTCAGGTTCGTGTAAACCATTGTATCCATCAGTCCTGCATCCATCAGTTTGGTCAAAGTCAAAAATTTAATGTGTCCTTGCTCCTTTCTCTACATGTATGTTACATGTAAATTTTTTGAAATTATACAGCTTAACCCATTGGCTCCCAGGGATTCCCCATTGACAAGTAAAATCGTCTGGCGTTAGACAGAGTAAAATACTAAGTCTGGCCGGTTTAGGCCAGTTTGGACGTCGAAGGGTTAATGGGGACATACATGTAGTAATTTTCAGTGAGTGATTAAACCATTGACTCCCAGGGGTTCCCCATTGACGAGTAAAATCGACTGGCGTTAGACAGAGTAAAATACTAAGTCTGGCCGGTTTAGGCCGGTTTGGACGTCGAAGGGTTAAATAAGCTTTTTCCCTTTAGTTGTGATGCTTAAAAAATGTCTTATAAAATCTACATAAGCTGTATGTTCACTTGTTTGATTCCCCGAGATATTTTGCCTTTCATCTCCTGTTCAAAATTGTTTTTGGTCATGAATATTATTTTGTAGCATACATTTAGCAATTAATTTTGGGGAGCAGGGCTTATGCAATTGGTGAAAACACATGCTTTAATTTCAGAGCAATGTGTCTTTGATTCAAAACCCCGACTGGGCATGGACGACTGTTCTGCTTAATTACATCATTGTCATCTTAAACTTTTCCCATGAACATTATTAATAAGCAATCACACGATTTCCCTAAGTGCAATTTGGAATAGTACAGTACGAAAGA
The DNA here is from genome assembly GCA_014634245.1 of Montipora cactus. NCBI lineage: Eukaryota > Metazoa > Cnidaria > Anthozoa > Scleractinia > Acroporidae > Montipora > Montipora cactus. The sequence goes on from BLFO01004361.1 coordinate 1,220,906, forward strand.
CAACCCGAACAAAGTCGATTTCATGGCGATATTCACCAGAGTTATACGGATGTTGTTGCTATATTTCGATTTACTTCAAAATCATCATCAGACAATCAAGGTTTACAGAGCGCGTGATTTAAATACAGGAGACTTATTTAAATAATAGTAGTTTGCGGCTGGCTTTTAAGCCAGAGTTAATTGCAGACTGCTTAGTTTTTATATAGAAAGCTACAAATTTTGTTTGACTTTGAAAATATTTACTTTAATGTCCTATTATTATTCCTAGTTGCTCTTAAAATCATGTGATTTCTATAAATACATATAGTCACTCATCTTAGAGTGTTATGTCTCAGTATTTTGTTATCCAATTTAAGACAGAAGGGTTATTGTTTCAACATCACTCCCATTTCTATAGTTGCCTTTAATATTGTCATTGTATTCATGTGGCTAGGGAGCATTCTCAGCAGTTCAACGTTTATTACTTTATTCATAACTCTATAGTCTACTGTGTGTTGTGCACAGTGATCCTGTTTACAAAATTCTTTGAGCATTTGACTTTATCAATGGCCTTGAATGATCTCATGAGTTCATTTTGATAACAATGCATTATTTTCTGTTCCTTGTTTCCTGTAGATGTGCTGTGTTAATGTTCCAGAGAGAATTTGCACAACGGTTGATCGCTCAACCAGGAGATAAGTTGTACTGTCGCTTGTCAATCAACACCCAATTACTGGCCAGAGTTCATCATCTCATGAAGGTGAAAAGTTGTCAATTGAAAGTGATTTTTATCAGTTCTAAGGAGAGTCCAATGTATCAGAACCAGAGTTTTGGGGGTTGCCAAGAAGGAAAGAACTGAAAATATGCACAAGTGAATGGCAAGTGAAATCTTACACATGCACATCAAAACACAAGCTGGCCAAGAAACAAAAAAAAAAACCTGAAAGATTTTAACCTTACAGCTAGGTCAAAAATAGGCAAATTAGTATGTTGCCTTAGTTGTTGTGGGAGAGGCGCGATGGCCTCATGGTTTGTGCGCTTGACTCAGGATCGAGTGGTCCAGGTTCGGGTCCTGGCCGGGGACATTGTGTTGTGTTCTTTGGCAAGACACTTTACTCCCACGGTGCCTCTCTCCACCCAGGTGTATAAATGGGTACCAGCAAATTTAATGCTGGGGGTAGCCCTGCATTGGACTATCATCCCATCCAGGGGGAGTAGAAATACTCCTAGTCGCTTCATGCTACAGAAACCGGGATAAGCTCCGGCCTGTTGGGCCATTTGGCTCGTAAGCAGACTTTACCTTACCTATGGTTAGTTTTTGTTAGTGCTCAGTAATAATAATAATGATGATGATGATGATGATGATGATAGTAAATTATTGGATTAACTTTTATCCTCACAGGTTGGAAAGAATAATTTCCGTCCCCCTCCTAAAGTGGAATCAAGTGTAGTACGAATAGAACCAAAAAATCCACCACCACCTGTCAACTTTAAGGTAAGCTTTGGGCATACACATGTATTTCCAGTTTAGACAGGTCCAGTATTATCATAAGAACGGGCCACTTGGTATGAGATCAGGACGATGTTATTTATATCTACATCTACATGTTCCAGCACTCGGCAAAGTCCCTTTTTGACTTATGGCTGTTTCTGCTTAAGTGGTCTCACACAATAAGACTTTTTAGATACGTCACCGCCAAGCCGGCCACTTCTGCTTATCGTCTGGCGTTAACAGGCCTCTAACAGGACAGCCACAATTAACACCGCGGACTTCATCCCCTACTCTTGTCGAATTTGAGTGTTTGGGCTGTTTAACGTCCCACAGGGAACTTATGAACATAGAAGATATCAGTTGTGAGACGGGGCCTACGGTTTATAGTCCTTATCCGAGAATACTTGAAAGTCTAACCATATGCGGATGTAATTACAAAGGCAGCACTTTGTTCTCAGTTATTTAAAGACCCTGAGTGTTGGTGCAGCCGGAGTTGAACTCACCGCTACCTCCCGCGTGACAGCCCGGTGCTCAACCAATTCAGCCACCGGTTCAATTTCTCTTGACGTCTCTCTCTCTGTCTCACTTAAAAGTGAACAAAAGCCAAAATAAAGACAAACATTTATTTTCAAAAGGTCAAACACTAAATGTTAAGTGGGAATGTTTTTATGGCACATGCGAACAAATCACAGAAAGATACGA
>BLFO01004361.1:1225578-1227048 GCA_014634245.1 Montipora cactus
TTCCCACGATCGAATCGTTCATTCTCCCAACTAGTACTATATATTTCTTTGTTGGTTAGTCACGAGAATTTGGTGTTATATCAACGTATCACACTTCTTAAGCTGATTAAATACCTCAAAAACGTCGTCATTTAACTTTGACTTACACATTGCCTTTTTGTTCGCCTCTTTTCTTTGTTGCAGTTCACGAGTTGTTACGGAGATGTTGGAGAAAAACTACAAGATTCACTGTTCACTCAACGACATTGTAAGAGCTCATTTATTTTCATATGCATAGACCTCGAGCAGGAAAAGTATAAGCCACGCGGAATAAGCAGCGAAAAAGATAAGGGAGGCTTTGCATCGTGATGAATTGAAAGACTCGAAAGCCATAAAAAACTGGAGATGAAATGAAAACCTTATCGCATGCTATCGTATCTCTAAATCGTCCCATATTGACTCCTCGGCTAGGAGTCAATTGGTTTAAGGGGACATAAAGGCCGGGACACATCACGCGGATAAGTCGCTGCGACACGACGCGGGGACAAGTCGCCGCAACAATTCGCCTTGTGTGACACGGTTAATTTTATGAAAATCATTGTCGCTGCGGCAGAATTTTGTCGCTGCGATCAGTCGCACGAATTCAAGCCAGTTTGAATTCGTGCGACTTATCGCAGCGACACAATTAGCGAAAGCAGCGTTGTGGCACCGTGTGTATACTTCCGTCAGCACGTCGCTGCCACAAAATATAAATGAACCAATGAGAGAGCGTCATATGATCAGCCATATTGAATTAGAAAACTAGTTCACATTCCCCCTCATACGAGATCATTGCGTGTGCACCAAACAGGCGTCGTGTCGCAGTGACTTGTTTTGCAAGTAGTACACATGGAGCAACTTGTCGCAGATACCTGTCGCTGCGACTTGTCGTCTAGTGTATCCCGGCCTTAAGAGGGTTTAAGAAGCAACGCCAAAAAGCAGTAATGTGATTGGTTAAAAGAGGAAACAATGATCGTGCTGCACGTGCGGCACGCTTTTTTGTACATTTCTCTCCCGAACTCGTCAAAACAACAACGTAAAATGACCAGTTTTCAGGTTTTGACGACAACGTGGACAAACAACAGTGAATCTTTCCTTCTCTCTTTGCTTCAATCCTTACGAACCAATCTGGTTATAGGATACTTCGCCCATATTGTACAACATAAACGAGATGAAAACTTCGTGAAACACTTAGGATAGCTCAAACTTGTAGTTTGAAGTGACGTTTTCGTCTCCGTAGCCGTCGCGGTTTCTTAAACTCCCTATATAGTCTTTGAGTGGAGGTAGGGCTTGTTAAAGGGGACATAGCTTTTGAGTACACCTCAAGAGATGTTGTTAACCAATTCATCCCTGAAACCGGTCCCATTGACCATACATGTCCAATACACCCGAACTGAGTCGGATCGTCTGGGATACGCAACGGTCCGACTCACAGGAAGTCCGATCGCGAGA
>BLFO01004362.1:12082-14582 GCA_014634245.1 Montipora cactus
CGCAACTCACCAATTTGCAAAGCTTGAGAGCGGAATGCCCCTAGGATCAGTTGCATGGGAGGAATTGCATCGGGCCCAAACCCATTGAACGCTGCCGCGCAATTGATGCAAACCTTGGAACCCTCCGAAGAGGCCTCTCGCCGATCTTACGTGCGGAAGGCAACTAATGATGTATTTATTGGAAACCCATGCTAGTCTTCTATCATTGTGGTAAACACTGTTTAGTACATTCATACCATGTGTTCGCTCCAAACCAGTTTTCACTAATCGCGCAGATTGACTTTGTACAGCTTCTATTTGCTTAATATTGCTTGATCATCCATTGTGAGTTTGCATTTTCCAAATGACTTCGCACTAATGATCAATTATTCGCCTCAGGCTCAGTGATTATCGGTGAATATTCACCTCGACGAATATTCACCGATAATCACCTCGCCTTCGGCGAATAATTGTTTTAGTATAAATACACAAGTGATTATTTCAAAAAAGAGAAAAAAAAACATTTCAACGCGAAATCATTTCAATTACAGTGGCAAAACGACTACTGGTAGCCATTTTGTCAGTCGAGGTGATTATCGGCTGATAATCCGAGATAGCGAGCCAATGAGAGCGCGCAATTTTGCATAATCACCTGTGTATTTATACTAATGCATTATAAGCCACATCGTATTTTCCCTGATTCGGGGCAGTTACGTCACCAGCAACATCTAGATAAAATATTGCCATCTAAATGGGTGAGTAAGTCCAGTGTGCAGGCCCTCTAAAGGAGGCGAAGATGATTAAAACAGATGGACTCGAAAGAGAAGAAAGGATGCGAGGCAAGTTCTCCCAGTAGCGTTTCCTTTCGTACCACTGAGATTGTTGGAAATAAATTTAAAGTACATGTAAGAGTCACTACCTGTATTACACTCTAGACGTCCATAAGAACCTGTTATTTAGGAAAAAGGTTGGCAGGTGAAGAAGGTGAAAGTGAAATATTCTGCATCTTTACCGAAAACCATAGCAACTTACCTATCACGCCTCCATCAATGTTAAGCAGCTTTTCTGCTCTGTGTTTTACTCATAGTGATGATAATGCAGTGATAAGACATTGATGATAATTTTGGGATATTCCTTTCTCTTTTAGTTTTTTCAGAAGGTCTGTACAGGTTAAGGTAGCATTGCTCGCAGGCCTTTCATATAAATTAGCGAACTCAGCAATGAGTATGTTGCAGGTAAAATGCGATGTCACGTTGAATCCGTTTTACCTTGGTTGAATATGCACTCAGGTGAAATGAATTAATTAACTCATAAACTTTTTGGGTGAGCCTGAGTTAAGCCTAAAGAAAGATTAGGCCCAGGTTAGGATTAGTATTGCTTATCATTTAATATATATCGCTATCACTTATGATTTATCATACAAAAGTAAATAATGGAAAAAAACTGTGTAGCGGTCAAGGCACAGAACTATAGACCTGGAGGTTCCGAGTTCGAGATCTGGTAAATCATAGAACAGTTCTTTGTTCCCTCACTATATTGTAACTGTGGAGACTGAATGAATAAGTGTGTGAAGAATGTGTGAAGCTTGAGACGAAAGGAAACATTACGACGCGTAAGACAGCCAGAGCTGAAGGGAAGGTATAGGGGTTCTCAATAGTTTTTGGGGGCTCTACAGCTAATTTAAACTGAGTAGGTAGAGTGAAAAAACACCCGAAGAGGGTTGCTCTGGAGCTGCTATCCCTACTTGGGCCCGGCAGTAACAGGCTCTGTACATCGTTACACTCCTATTCCTCTCTTTCCTTGTACTTCAGCTTTCAAACTGTCTGGATTGTACTAATCCCAAATGACATCCACTCGGCTTGCATGCTGTGTCTGTATGGATTGAACACTTGAGATGCATAATCATTTTTCGGAAGTGACCAAGCATCCCACCAGATCTGTCTTTGTACCCGTCCTCAGTTTCCAGTGGATACGCTTAACTTTTATGTTGAAAATTTCATTCGTAGATTCTTATTACCCACTTGTGATGCAATATATTGCCGAGAAAAGAGGGAGCAATCACTCTTCATGGAGTTGTCTTTGTCTTCTCTTGAACTGGAGGTCAACTAAAGTGAGGAAGGCTGTTCTTCTTCGTGGGATCTGTAATTTGCTTTGCTGGATTCGCAAGCCCCTCTTTGCGTAGCTTGGTGCCGTATTGCTGTCATCGCAGTATCTCAATTTGACGCGGCACTGTTTCAATTACGGCTGGATCGGCAATGTCTTTACTATCGGTTAGCTAGTACATACTTACCTCGTGTGTAGAGGTGCACTCGTTGCTTCTCAACGACTGACTTAAGGCTTTTTTAAGCAGTTAGTTTGGAAAGCCACTTGACCTTTTATGAGCACAGCAAAAAATCCAATATTGAAAATTTTGGAATTTTGAAAATTTTCGGATAATGTAGGAGTAAAAAAGTTTGCTTGAATAACCGTTCTATTTATTTATTTATTTATTTATTTCTGTTGCTTATAAGCAGGAACCAAT
>BLFO01004362.1:56229-61768 GCA_014634245.1 Montipora cactus
AACAAACTCAACCCACATATGGCGCCGAATCTGGGAATCGAACCTGGGCCACATTGGTAGGAGGCGAATTCTCTCACCACTGCGCCATCTCTGCACCCCACCCCTTTTTTTTTTCTTTGTATCCATCACTAGTGTGAAGAAGAAGTATTTTGACTGTAATCTTGTTGCTAATAATGTTATTAAAACACGTGGAATAGATGTGTTATAATGAAATATCAGTTTTGTAAAAAAAGGTAAATGCTTCGTTTATAGTGGAAGTGCACGTCACTTCGTTATCAACTGAAGCTAGTTCACAGGCAGCACCCACTTTAAATATAATCTGAAAGAAACTTAACAGAAACCTTATTAAGAACCCCAACTGGCAGGACGAAACCAGTTGACTATTTACAAAGCGTGGTAGAGTTGAATCCGGGACAACAGGAAACAAATCCGAATCAGAGGCTAGAACGGGATTTGAACCCGGCGCAACCGCGCGCAAACACAACACCACTAGACCACATCTCATCCAGGGATATCAGGATTATCAGTAGACTTTCTTGCTGGAAAGCCAAACAGCGTGTACCGCAAGGGGTATCGCGGGATGGTCACCCATCCAGGTATTAACTCCCTCCAACTGGACTTGACTTCCCTTGGCCAAACTTAATCTCGTACCCAGATCTCACTCTGTCACTGGAAATGTGAGATCTGGTAAAGTTCGACAGTACACCATTTTTCATTGGCTACTAAAGAAAGGTTGCGGCAACGCAATCTACGCTCCGATTGGCTTATTTCGCGGGGCACTTAATGAAGGTTTGGTTTTCGCAAGCTCATGTGCTGTTTTGAATAAATGTCAGTTGTGCGGAGGAAAATTTTGTTTTTTCCGACGCCGGAAAAGCTTAAAAGTTGAGGAAGATCATTTTAAAAATTTGCGACGTTTGTGTAAATGGTACCGACGAAAGCCCCACGTACCCTGCCACTCGAACAAAGTTCTGCGTAGCTTGCTATGCGATACGCAGAAACTAATAAATTTAAATTGAAGTATGTAATTTATTCAAAACAGTGTTTCTCGTTCTTAAAGCGTGACTCGCGAATTAAGTAGTGATCAATTGTGAATTTTACGGTTACATTAACTACATTTTTCACGAGATCGTGTCAAGAAAATAGCACTCGCTGCAGTGATTAGGTCTAAGCACTCTTTAACATTTTCGCTTTCAGTTTACGGTTTGTCTAACTACACTTTTCACAAGATTGTGTGAAGAAAATAGCACTCGTTTACTGGTTAAGCCAAAGCGTTAGTTTCAGTGATTAGGCCTAAACCCTCTTTAACATTTTAGCTTTCAATTTACAGTTTGGCTAACTACACTTTGCACTAGATCGTGTGAAGAAAATAGCACTCGTTTATTGATTAAGTCTAAGCGCTCGTTTCAGTGATTCTGAGTTGCTCCGACAATTAAACAATCTCGACCGTTCAAAAACAATCGCCTGTAGCGCTTCTTTCTGTTTCGGCTTAAGTTTAAGGTTTCCTTGTCCTCTACCCAAAAGAATCTCTTCAAGAATACTCTCGAAATCCATGTTTATTCCGCAAAATCACCCAAAATCACAACAGAGAGTACGAACATGCGCAGTGATAGAAAAGCCCGTATTTCGGGCCTCGCTGGCACTGAGCATGCTCGAAATCGAACTTTACCAGATCTTCCTTCCGTCTGACCGTGGAAGATCTGGGTACGAGATTAGGCCAAACTATGACATGAGATCAAGGCCATGTGTGCCAGTCCAAGATGGCGTTGGAAACCTGAAATGCTCTGTCTTCGAATCGATAATTGCGGGATGAACCCGCGGGACGACATGAAAAATACTCATTCTCCTACAAGTCGAACGCCATTAGATCGCTGACGGGTTTAATTCGCTATGGACCATGACGATGCCATAACCGCCCTTAGAGTAATCAAGTCATGTCCTTGAGATTTCTTCTCCAATAATGCTTTTACGATTTTATGATAGTTAATTGGCTGTGAAGGCGAAGGTGTTTGTGTTCACGGTTTTGTCCGATGAAATTCTAGATGCATGTAATTGTTCTTTAAAAGCAGTGTGCTTGCTTACAATCAGGTCCCTTGTGATATTTTTAAAGTATTTGTTAAACTTGTAGTACCAAATTACTTGATTACTCTTTGTTACACTTTCAGAGTAGTGAAGGCATCCAGCGTGCAATGCCTAGAATGCATAAAAGCCGCAATGAACTCCAAAAATCCCTTGGGTTTCCCGCACAGAGGTTGTACATGCGTTCAAAGTGTTCGGTGAAGGGATTTACGACGCCTAGCAACGGCGCAGTTTCCAAGGCACCTACACGTTTCCCAGTCGATGGGTGTTTTTGTTTTGCAGAATTTGCGCAAGATCATTTCTTTTACGCATGGCTGATCTTATTTCTGGTGTGATGAACTTCGATTGTCAAGAAGTGCCCATGAATTTTCTCGCTTTTATCGGTGTGTGGTCTGTTGGTTTCAAAACGTCTTTACTCCAAATTCTAAGCATGATTAATGTTTAGTTCTTATGATTTGCCGATACCGTTTGAAAATATTTCTATCCGACTCCAGCGCACGTAAGTAGTTTGTTACATCATATTTCGCTCTTGAGCCTTTTAGTTCCAACCACACTCAGCGCACTCACCACACTCATCAAAACAGTTACCAATTGCAACAATCATTTAGTGTCACTTCAACACATCTACTACTTCATGATCAACATCGCTATGGACTGTAAATAAAGAAGTTAAAGACGTGTTGAACTTTGACCTGATCTGACCTTGGGCGTTTGAATCGTGCTCCTAGTTTTACTTTAGTGGCTGTCAAAGAACACATGTATGGTCATTCAAAACGTGTTGATACAATTTCTTCCAAACACAGCAAATATCACTCAGATCGTCAAAAATGTACGCAATGTCAAGCGGCACACGCTCTTGGTCATTGTTAAAAACTGTCTCAGTGTTGAAATTCTTAACACCTTCTTTTTGTGAACAGTGATTTCGTCGGCGGAACGCTGGAGTTAGGTTTGAGCAATGTCAAATTGGTCTACGCAGTTCTCACAAGGAAGGTGATGAATGCGTCCTTCCTATTAAAAATTGCGTAGACCAATCTGTTATCGTTCAAATCTAAATCCACACACATCTCGGAAACCACTCAAAGGAACGATAAGGATTTAAATCCACAAATAACGGCTGACCAACGTGACCAATGTCCAGAATTGATCCTAATTAGATGCACGCCTAATTTTGACATCCAACACGAAGTGTTCCTTTTAAGTGTAAGCACGTGTTACCTTTCTTTTAACAACAAGGTAAGCAGGGGGCGTAACGTCCATATACGCACGTTCGCCCGTGTGTACAGCTCAAATCCGGGAATCCTTATTCCATGGAGGCATTAGTTTGTTAAAGTCATTATAAAATCGGGCCAAGTTTTTTAAATTTCGAATTAAACCGGTGTCTCTGTATGTTAGCATTAATTTTTTTCAGTATTTTTCATTAACCCATACAGGCCTGGCCAAACGGATCCAACATCATCCAACATTGTTGAATCCAACATTGTTGGACGCTGTTGAAAAGTGTCAAACGACGACGAGGGGGCCAAGCCAACCAACGTGTTGGATCCAGCATTTTGGGCTCAAGGGTCTGGAACCAAAATCTACCCAGAATCCTGAGAAAACAAACTCTCGCCATCTTTGCGTTTTCAAGTTCCTTTTAAAATTATCAATAGAGTCACTCTCTCTGATGATAGCAAGAGGACGGCTGTTCCAGAATCTGGAAACTGCAACAGCAAATGCGCTGTCTCCAAAGGTCCTGCACCAGGTGTGAGGAACCTTGAGAAGACCCAGGGCGTCACTGCGTAGGGAGTTCCGTTCTGGGGTCTTCACTTGCAAAAGATCCTGCAGATACATTGACGCCATGCGCCCCTGAGAGCTTTGAACACAAGAAGGGCTATCTGTTCGAAGAGAGATTGCTCAAGCTTTCGTTGCTCAGATATTCAAGACTTTGTTCGTTCACCATTCTGAAGCTTGAACTGATGTGGCAACGCGCGAAACAGATGCAACGAATAAACCATCACCATGGATAGCGATAGCCACAGCACTCGCGCGCGTGCAACGCTGTTGAATGTGGCGGCCAAACGAATGCAACACTGTTGTTCACACCTTAGAGCAAAAGAAACGTTGGATGATGTTGAAAACGATGTTTTATGGAAATCAAACTTCGTTCAACAACTTCCAACATCATGCAACATAGAGGCCAAACGAGTGCAACATGTCGGATTCAACAATGTTGGATGATTGTGTACTATCATGTTGGACCCGTTTGGCTAGGCCTTAACGACAAGGAACGTAATAGTGGACGAAAGCAAAAAAAAAAACACAACAACAACAACAACAACAACAACTAATCGTCCGGGAATTGAGACACTCCATTTTGATGGAAAAACAGGGTTACTGACCACGTGAGTGAAAACGCAGTATAACAGTTTGCGACGGCTAACCCTTTGCTTGTACTGTAAACCCCCTGTTTGAGTTGTAGCTTGCTGCAGAGAAAACTCGACAGATGTGTAAAATAAACAACTAACTACTGCATTTTCCTTCGCATTTATTTATTGAAATGTCCTTCGAAAATAGTCGGAAATAACATTTCCGAGGCCCTAAATTTGAAAAATTTCGGGAGGAGCATGCCCCCAGACGCCCCTAGTTTGGAGCGCCTTTGGCGCTTGAACCATTATTCGTGTGCGTACACCTTCAAAATTTCACGCTACGCCCCTGGTGAGGGTTATTTTTAGCTTTGGGTAAATGCACAGTTAATATTTACGTGACGAGCAGCATTTGGAGGACACTTTGTGACGTTAATTGTCTGTATTCCGAAACACGAGTGATTTGGAAGTTGGCGAGAAGAGCTAGGGGACACTTCGTGACGCTTATTGAAATCGGCGTGCATCTAATTAGGGTCAACCTTGGACATAACATTCATTTCATACCTACGTCTTAACTTATTAAGTGGAAAATGAGAAGGAATTGTCTTTTTAGGGATTAGTATTTGTTGGCTCGCAGAAATGAAGGAAAAGGAGTATTTAAAAAGCAATTATTACCTTACCCACAGTAAACAACCCAGTATCCTAAGCGGGCTCTTAGAAATTAATCATCAAATCACCCTCTGGATAGTTCTATGGGCCGGGGTATTGTGTGTTATCTAAAAATAACAAGTCCAGAAAAAAAAAACGACAAAGAAGTTAAAGCCAACAAATTATTAAAATGAAACGAGCTCAGCCGAGTTTTCTAAGGTACGAGGGAAAAGTATAAGGTCAATGCTTATAGCGAGTTTAAAGTAAAGAAAGGGCTTTGAAATTAAAGTTAAACAATAATGAAAAAAGTCAAAACGCATTTTGTACCTGTCTTCGACCGAAAAGTTATTTCGTAGAAAACTACAGTTGCGTTCCGTTGATATTTGGAACTAGCGATTACACATTTTAAACAGCGCAGGTACTTCGCTTATCCTATGCGTAATCTTCTTCTGGTTGTTTTTTTGCTCTCCCCC
>BLFO01004362.1:71704-79204 GCA_014634245.1 Montipora cactus
AAAGTCATGTAACGCGAATGGCGTTTTAGTGGATCCTTAAACAAAATATACCCTTATGGAGCTCAATAATGGAAAGTCACTAGGATAAACTAGGGAGGAAGCTCAAAAGCGACGAGTACTGGACTTCGACAACAATCTATCGCCCGTCGGGACGAAATCAAAGTGAGCTCTATTTACCCGAAGTACATGGTAATTTGACTTGATTGAGTTTCTTGTCTTCACGCACGCAATGAAATAGGAAGAGGTTTTCGCCTCTAAGAGCAAATGTGTTGTTTGTTTCAATAAATTTTTCACTGGAAAAGGATTCTGTGGTATTTTCTGCCTTTGTGAATTATAATATCATGTTGTGTATTGAATTTTCGAGCTTAAGGTTGAAATGTGATATGGGAGAAGGTTTTTAGTATTGCTCTGTAAGCAGGAAGGGTTCATAGGCCTGTTGGAAGCGTGCTTGAGTTTCAACAAAATGAGCCCCAAAATCAGTGAAAACTTGTGACGCAGATGAATAAAAAAGTAGCTGCTATTTCCAAAATGATGGAATTACCTGGTGATAAATAACGTCGTACGCGTCTTGGAGAGTAACTTTTGACTTTGCATAAACAAGAGTTGGGCGATTGTGATCTTTGTTTTGACTTCGCTCATTTCACTGTCAAACTTTATAACACTTGACAGAAAAAGAAACTTACAAAAACCCGGTATCTTGCCATCATTTGAGACAGATGCTTCACTGTTTGGCGCGTAAACATGCCGCGGTAACTAAATCACGACGCCAGCTGAATTCCAGCCATGTCACTTTCGATTTTGCAATTTACTTGAACGTAGCAAAAATCTCCCAAAATGTTTGTCGCTGCTCGTAACTTTTTATATTCGATATTCACGGTTCAAAATTAATATTGTTTTTATGTCGTAAATATTTCATTCTCGATCGACCGTCCCGGAAACTTCCTTCTGCTCTTTCTAAAAACTGTGTATCAATAGTTATTTGCTTTTTCATCAATATTTGTTTTGCATAAAGCAAGCTAACAAAATCTGTACCTTGCTGAGTTCGCATTTGTTAGCGTTAATAGTATTTTCGGTCAGATGCTTGTGTTTTAGGAGGGGTTTATTGTTTTTGGTCTCCCATCCTGATACTAACCCCGCCCGAAAGGGCTTAACTTCAGTGAATTTTAGTATTACAAAGCATTCAGATGCTCAGAGGGCACACTTGTGGTGAAAAGAAGTTGTGAGGGAACTTGAAAATTATCAACATGTCAGCCCAGAAGCCAATGTTTCTCGCTTCTCTTTTATTTGTTATTCTTCGGAGACTAGAATGCTGTATTTCAATACCACACAATCCAGTGCCTTCTGATTTCTGTAACACGTACCACAGGCAACCCAGTGTATGCTTCACGGAAGCATCTCGTTTACACTAAAATGACGCTTTGTTCGTTCAAAAACATCTTCACAAGGTAATCATTTCGGTTTCCAATTCATCTGCACGAGCGGTAACTTTGAGCTTATACTCAAAAGTAAAACTCTGACGTTCACTTTTAACACCGGGCATTTTGACTCAAAATTGTTCGTGGCTACACTCATCGCAAATAATTGAAGCGTGTATTTCTCATTCAGTCAATTACCTTTTTATAACGTTTTGAATCAAATAAAAACTTTATCCATTATTTTTGTTAAAATATCCTTTAGCGTGAAATTGGTAAGTTTTCACACCTATCGTTTTTGATCTTCCATTGAATGATACCGCTTGTAAAAATCCATTCTTAAAAAAGAATCGGTATCTCAGGATCTATTGACTAAGAAATCGCTTGAAATGGGAAAATACTCTCTACCTCAAGGCAGTACGGTGGCCCATATATGGAATGCACAGATAACAATTTCAGTGCATAAATATTGATCTTGATACATTGGTTTAACTTATTCAGTTCACAATTTCATTTTCCTATACACGGGCAGGTTTTTCAGTGCACAAATAAGTTTCCCAGTGCACAAATGTATTTTTCAGTGCACAAATATGTGTTTCAGTGCACAAATAAGTTTCCCAGTGCACAAATGTATTTTTCAGTGCACAGGGTCCGAAATTAACGGGCGTCCAGTCGTCAGAGACGACCAGAATTTGACCCTGACGACCAAATCCCTGAACATGGTTGCCCCTTGGACGACTAGAATTTAGCGGTCCATTCTGTCCGCTAACTTAAGATATGAACAATTATCATAATAATGGAACATTATAATCCTAAGTCAGTATTTCTGCTTGATAAATGATACACTAAGTCGTTAAAAATTATCATTAGGCTTCTATTCCTTTTCTTTACAATTCATACTTACGTATACCGTACAGGGTAATTTGTCCGCCATCGAGATATGTCCAGAAATGCATACAACAAAAATTGCAAAAAAGAGATAATGTTGGCGAATTTGGCAAATATTGTGAAAATGACAATTTTGCCACAATCGCCAACGAGGCAAAGCACAAAGCAGTGAAGGGGCCCCATAAAAGTTGGCAAAAGCGGCGAATTTGGCAAATATGGCGAAAATAACAATTTTGCCACAATCGCCAACGAGGCAAAACACAAAGCAGTGAAGGGGAACCATAAAAGTTGGCGAAAGCGGCGAATTTGGCAAATATGGCGAAAATGACAATTTTGCCACAATCGCCAACGAGGAAAAACACAAAGCAGTGAAGGGGGCCCATAAAAGTTGGCGGAAGCGCCGAATTTGGCAAATGTGGCGAAAATGACAATTTTGCCACAATCGCCAACCAGGCAAAGCACAAAGCAGTATAGGGGCCCCATAAAAGTTGGCGAAAACGGCGAATTTGGCAAATATTGCGAAAATAACGATTTTGCCGCAATCGCCAACGAGGCAAAGCACAAAGCAGTGAAGGGGCCCCATAAAAGTTGACAAAAGCGGCGAATTTGGCAAATGTGGCGAAAAGAACAATTTTGCCACAATCGCCAACGAGGCAAAACACAAAGCAGTGAAGGGGAACCATAAAAGTTGGCGAAAACGGCGAATTTGGCAAATATGGCGAAAATGACAATTTTGCCACAATCGCTAACGAGGCAAAGCACAAAGCAGTGAAGGGGCCCCATAAAAGTTGGCGAAAGCGGCGAATTTGGCAAAACGCAAAGCAGTGAAGGGGGCCCATAAAATTTGGCGAAAGCGGCGAATTTGGCTAATATGGCGAAAATGACAATTTTGCCGCAATCGCCAACGAGGCAAAACACAAAGCAGTGAAGGGGGCCCATAAAAGTTGGCGAATTTGGCAAATATGGCGAAAATGACAATTTCGCCACAATCGCCGACATGTCATTTAGTGACTAAGGTGGAACAATTTACTGACAGATATAACTGCCTAGTATTTTTATACTCTGACAATTCATGTAAAAATGACTTCACCAACGGGTACTAAGAGATGCAAAGCAATTATGTGGAGCTTACCAATGTCAGCTTGCAAGGCGTTAGATTGAATGAGCCACACACAAAATATGTCCTTGTCGTATGATCCATTACTTGAAAGTAACCATTGGATAAAGACGCATCTCATGCCGGGGAATTTTATGGTAGCTTTTCACGAATCATGCCATCAATGTTCTAAGTGAGTCGAGATTGAAATTGTTTTACGAAGTTTAACAGAAGTTGCAAACGTAATTCTTTTCTACAAGACGATAAACATTTCCTGAATTGTGATCCGCAGAAAACAACGAAGTGATGCTTGGACGCCATCTTATGAACTTGACATATACTTCGTGTTAGGTCACTGTAGTGTAACTGCTACAACAAGTTGCAAAAATAGTGGAGACACTTTGCCTTCTTGACGCGTTAGTAGCTTCCCCCATCTCTCCCACACTGCGACCCCCTTCCCCCCCCCCTATCAATGTTGCTAGCAATACCAAATCATGTGGCAAACTTGAACGGTCAACATTGAAAGAGGGGGGGAGGTGGGAAATGATTAAATTCTAGATTTGGTGGAAATGAAAGGTAGAAAAGGTGTTTTTTATCGGGAGTGTCTCACCATTTTTGCAACTTGTTGTCTGAGTTGCTTGTCATTGTATTGCTATCCGGTCACTTTGTATATTGGGGCGGGAAGGCGTTGGTGTTTGGCATTTAGTATGGGATTTCGAAAAAAAAAGGTTTCATTCTCCGATATCTCATGAATGGAAAATGGCCAGCGATAAAGTGGAATTTGGGGAGTTTTCGGTATGACGTAATCGGAGGCTATTTTTGTGCTTTCTGTGAGTTAGGTGGAAAACTCATGTCATTTGGTAAATATAACGCTGCGATCACCGTCGTGTCGCCTATTATGGTTTGCTAGAAACATGTTCGAACCCATGTGTAAATAATTTGTGGCAAACAAATATATTTCGGTTGATACATGACATCTAAAGCTTGCGTAATATGTACGAAATTAGCTGTTTACGTATATGAAACAAAGATCACGGCTACTTTAAAATTGTCATCGCGTGCCATTAAAAGGGAACACCCACTTTCCGAAAAATAACTTGTTAGCAAACATTGTCAGAGAAAGGTACGTTTTCGTGAGGGAACATTTTTACGATTACTTTCGTGTTAGTTTGCTTTCCGCGAAGGGATTTCTAAGGCTTAGTGGGACGTTTTGTAAGGGACGTGTCGGGTAAAGGTAAACTCTACGCAGTGCACGCCTCTTTGAAATGGAATTTCTTCAAGGATATGACAGCACTGATTCAGAATCTACTGATACAGAAAATATGACCAATAAGAAAGTAGAAGCTAGTGCAGTGCCCCCCTCAATGCCTAATCTGAATGCGAGAGCTGTTCGACAAGTGTATTTGATCACCTACAGCCAGGCTGATTCAGAGAGGTTTCCCACAAGAGAATCTTTCGCGCAAGCTATTGTACGCTCTTTTAACAGCACAAACACTAATATTGTTGAGCACTGAGTTTGTTGCAAGGAAGCTCACCATACCACGGGTTACCACGACCACATGGCTATTAAACTTCAACGCTGCAAACGGTGGCTATCTTCAAAGAAGTATCTTCAACCAGAGTACGGCATTTTAGTTCATTTTTCAAACTTACATTACAATTATTACAGCGCGTGGAAATACACCACTAAGAAAGATAGCAATTTCTTGAAAGTGACAATCATCCGGATTTATCAGATTTAAAAGCGCCTAAAACAGATACTGCATCAAGTTCTAGGAAGAAAAGTTCTAGCGAGAGCGATAATGATTCAAACAGTGATCCAGAAAGTGCTTCTGAAGACTGCCAGATCGCCTCCGGCGACAGCAGGGCTTTCAAAGGCAAAAAACGGAAAAAGCACATGTCTTCATTTGATTTATCCGAAATAATCATTAGAAAGGGCATTAAAACTAGAACTGAACTGTTGGCTTATGCCAATCAACAGAAATCTCAAGGAAAATATGACATTGCAGAGTTTATTGTTAACCAGGGTCCCCGTGTTGTAGCTGAGGTCTTAACAACTGCCTGGGAAATGAATACAGCGCAAGAAAAACTAGATCGTGCTAAAAAATCTCCTATTGAAATTCTGGAAGAAGCATCACAAGGAGAATGTGCAGCAGGCTGTAATGGTCAGTGGCTGACTTGTGCTACGGAGGTACTCGAGCAATATGGTATTCGGAAAGAAAGTTTTACTACAGCCATAAAGGATCTACTTCAGAACGGCCGTAGCAAATTTCGAAATGTAATGATTTGTGGCCCAGCAAATTCAGGGAAGACTTTTCTGCTGAAACCTCTTACATGTGTCTACAAAACATTTTGCAATCCGGCTTGCACCTCATTTGCTTGGGTGGGAGCGGAAGAAGCTGAATGCATCTTCTTAAATGATTTTCGCTGATCGCAACAAATTATTCAGTGGCATGATTTCCTTCTTATGCTTGAAGGCCAAGATGGTCCATCTGCCTGCACCTAAAACGCATTACGCTAAAGACTTTGTCTTTGACAAAGACACTCCTATTTTCTGTACAGGAAAACAACCCTTTGTATATATTAAAAATGGTGTTATAGATCAGCGAGAGACAGACATGATGTCTGTACGCTAGAAAATCTTTCATTTTAATGTACCAATTGAACAGAACGCTCAAAAGGAACTACCAAGTGTGTTAAATGTTTTGCGACATTTGTTTTGCAGTGATTACACTATGAGAACTGAACAAATTTGTTCAGGCTACACGTTATGACATTTATATGAAACGATCTACCACGGTCTACCATAAATTTTCACTGAGAAAATAATATGATATCATATTTCTTTTAGTGGCGATGGTAGACCTTTGGGAAATGGAATAGAAGATACGAACACGATTTCTAAATATGTAAACTTTATTATTTAACATTTATTAATGTATAGAATTGACTAAAAAATTAAGAAGTTGAATTGTGCCTTTGTGAAAAGGTAAGATTTTCAGCTGTAACGCCATCATCGCAGATGACGTCACTCAGGACCACAATAAATGTATTGCGTTACATAATAAGCCAAGTGATTACATTTTCGGAAAATCACTTCTGCTGGTGAAAATATTATAAAACTTAGTAATTGGTACGGCGTCCTCTGCTAGCGATAATGAGATCCAAGCGCTTATACATTGATGCAATGGTATTGTCAATAATATCTTTTTGCGTTCTGTACAATGTTCTTTTCACTCGGCATGCAAACTCCTGAAATGTTTCAGAGCTTATACGATTGGTTAAGGCTTGTTTCTTTAGATCCCGCTTTACTATATTGAAAATATTCTCAATAGGATTCAAATCCCGGACTACGCTTAGGAATAGCAAATAGTCTCCCCCCAACTTCTCTAACAGCTTTTCGTGCCCTTGAACAGTTCAGAATCGGACAATTGTCATGTACAAATAATCTAGATGGCTCTTTACCGCTTTTCCGGAAAATTTCCCGGTACTTTCTGCGTACAAACTGTGCAATATAGTCACCATCGAGTTTGTCATACTGTTCACAATAAATGACACCTTTCCCATAGGAAATAGCAACTAGCATTTTTACAACTTTCCCCCCCGATCCGACGTGGGATCCCTTCGCAGTCAACACGAGCCCCTCGTTTCGTTTTCGCCATACTTTGCCTTGCGGTGCTCGGGCGTCGTTCAACGGATTGCGCTTGTGATAAAAATTCACGCCATCGAGAAAGAAGCAAATTTCCCTTTGGAAAAAGTCCGCTGGATAGGTTTTTTTCACCCCACGTGCAAATTGAACTCGCTCTTGGTGATCACGCGAAGTTAAAATACCTTTCTTACGTGCTTCCTTCAAGAAGGCCTTCGGAAACTTGATAATTGCTTTAATTTTTCCTGGTTAGTTAATTTCATGTTCCCAGATGGCATGGACCTTTGACTGTTTATTGGCGTTTTCATAAATGTTTCAGTGTGTTTAAGTGTTTAATGGCTATAGGAAAGATTTCTGTTTACGAACGTAACATTGCTTTTGTTGTTCAAATGTTCCAACCACAAGAACAAAAGATCCTTTGTTTCGACAGCCAGTGAGGCTGTAGTTGGCACATTAAT
>BLFO01004362.1:84204-91704 GCA_014634245.1 Montipora cactus
TTACTGATTAAGCCTAAGCGCTGGTTTTCGTGGTTAGTCCTAAGCACTCGTAAAATCCTAGCTTACATTTTGTAGTTCGGTTAAGAACACTATTATTAGGCCTAAGCACTCTCGTAAAATTTTAGCTTTCATTTTGCGGTTCGGTTAACTACACTTTTCACGAGATCGTCTTGCCCTTGGACAATTTTCATTCATCGACTACGGGATTGCGGACCGCGGTGGCAGTTCATTATAGCAATATTTCAAAAGTGTAAGCGCTTGTTTCAGTGATTAGGCCTAAGCACTATTGTAAAATTTTAGCTTTCACTTTACGGTTTGAAGAAAGCACACGTTTACTGATTACGCCTAAGCGCTCATTTCAGTGATTAGGCTTTAGCACTCTCGTAAAATTGTAACTTTCACTTTGCGGTTCGGTTAACTACACTTTTCAAGAGATCGTCTTGCCCTTGAACAATTTTCAGTCATCGACTATGGGATTGTGGACTGCGTTGGCAGTTCATTATACTGCTTGCAGCAACACATCGGATTGTTGTTTGTTAGTTTGCGTTTTTGTTTTCTTTCAGTGTCATAAAAGTGGACAAGAAGTGTGCGAATTCAACACAAAGGTTGACCATTGTTTCTGCAAAGTCAAAAATTCACTCTCGTAGACGTGGTTACTTTTTTTAGTCTTTAATATCACCACGTAATTCTAGCTTTCATTTTGTGGTTCGCATAACGTACAACACTTTTCACTAGGTAGTGTGAAGAAGAAAGCACTCGTTTACTGTTTAAGCCTAAGCGCTCGTTTCAGTGATTAGGCCTAAGCACTCTCGTAAAATTTTAGCTTTCAGGTTCGGTTAACTACACTTTCCACGAGATCGTCTTGCCCTTGATTGCGGGGGGTAGTTTCTAAAGAAACTATGGTGCTGCGTCGGTGGGGAGGTAATATACAAAAATTTGGTTTTATCAACGGAGTTGATAATGTAAACTGACCACCGTACAGAGAATCTCTATACGGTGTCCAATTTACATTATCAACTCCGTTGATAAAACCAAATTTTTGTATGCGGGATTGCGGCCGCGGTGGCAGTTCATTATAGCGAGATTACCAAATTAAATGAAGACAACTCCTTATAAACCCTAGTAAAACTATTTTAATTATCTTTGGCACCAGAGCGATGGTCAGCAAAGTAGAGGATTTTCGTCTAAATTTGTTAGGAAAAGAAATTACACCGGCTACCGTTGCTAAGGATCTGGGAGTTATCCTGGATCCGTGCTTGACATATAACGATCACATAGCTCCAACAGTGTCCGTTTGCGTGGTGCGCCTAGGCCAGATTAATCGAGTTAAACATGCTTTTGACCCAACCACCTTAACTATTATAGTTAATGCCTTAGTTTTTAGCAAGCTATATTATTGTTGTAATGTTTAGAGCAACACCTCTGAGTACAACTTAAGTAGGACCAGGCTGTACAGAGTTTCGCGGCTCGTATCGTTAGCAGCTCAAGGAAACTGTACGACCATATTTCCCATCCTTAAAGATCTAAAGTGGCTACCTGTAAGACAGCAGTTGTATTATCGCCACGCAATAATGGCCTTGAAATGTATTTCAGGGTGCGCTCCAGCCTCTTTATTTTCTAAATATATTCAAAGAGCCATGATCACAAGGCGTACAACGAGGAACTCCCAGATGTTAAATATTCCTTTGAACTTTCCACTTCAGGACAGTCAAACTCTGGAACTCACTAGATTCGACTCTTAAGTTGAAACCAACACTACAGGACTTCAAACGTTGCCTGAGGAGAAGCCTTCTCTCGAATTTTTTAGTGACTTAATTGCTCCACTTTTGTTTTTATTTCGTTAATTAATTAATAATTAATCGGTTCGATTATGTCATTTACTAGTTAATTAGTTAATTAATTTACTTGTATATAGCATTAGTTATCTCTTGACTTTATTCTGAAAAGCCCATTTGGGACGAATAAAGTATTAATATGTGTATGTATGTACTCAGACGACGAACGAGGAGACTTGGGGCTCAGTTAGCAGTTACACTACAGTGACTTAACACGACGTATATGTCAATTTCATAAGATGGCGTCTTAAAGAACGCTTCGGTCTTTCCGGCGGATCACAATTCAGGAAATGTTTATCGTCTTGTGGAGAATTTTAATTTTGCAACTTCTGTTCTACTGGGTGTCGACATTCTTCTACAGTTATGGTAAAAGGATTTCAATTTCGACTGATGGCATTATTCGTGAAAAGCTACTATTAAATTCACAGGCACGACATGCATCTTCACGCAATGCTTACTTTCAAGTAATGGATCATACGACAAGGACATATTTTGTGTGTGGCTTATTGAATCTAATTCCTTGCAAGCGGACGTTGGTAAGATTAACATAACTGCTTTGAAACTCTTAGTACCCGTTGGTGAAGTCATTCTTACATGAATTGTCAGAGTACGAGGCAGTTATATATGTCAGTAATTAAATTGTTCCACCGCAGTCACAAATGACAACCTTGCCATGACTTTGTTATTTGGAGCCACGTCCCGTTGCCATATCTCCTTATTTTGCCAAATTCCTCTTTCCCTTGTTCTTCATGCTGGTTGTTAATTTTCTAAAATCATTAAAATTCAAGAAATGAACTTTTGTAATTTGAGGTCAAACATTTGAAACAGCACTGGAGATCGAATTCTTCTTTCATTAATTTTGTTTGCCACATTCGCCAACTTTTATGGGCCCCCTTCTCTACTTTGTGTTTTTCCTCGTTGTTGATTGTGGCAAAATTGTCATTTTCGCGATATTTGCCAAATTCGCCGCTTTCGCCAACTTTTATGGGCCCCCTTTACTGCTTTGTGTTTTTCCTCGTTGGCGATTGTGGCAAAATTGTCATTTTCGCCATATTTGCCAAATTCGCCAACATTTTCTCATTTTTGCCATTTTTGTTGTTTTGCGCATTTCTGGACATATTTCAAACAGTCAGGGTAGTTGGGAGAATTCTTGAAATCTCTTACTTTCTTGTCCAACGAGTGCTTTCTTCGAACCGCAAAATGAAAGCTAAAATTTTACGAGAGTGCTTAAGCCTAATCATTTAAAGGAGCGCTTACACTTTTGACATATGGCTATAATGAACTGTCACCGCGGTGCGCAATCCCGTAGTCAATGAATGAAAATTGTGCAAGGGCGATCTCGTGAAAAGTGTAGTTAACCGAACCGCAAAATGAAAGCAAAAAGTTTACGAGAGTGCTTAGGCCTAATCACTAAAACGAGCGCTTAGGCTTAATCAGAAAGCGAGTGGTATTTCGTGCAGTTAACCGAACCGTAAATGAAAGTTAATTAACCGATTTGTAAAATGATTTGATCAACGCGCTATAAGAACGAGAGATACATATCAACAAGGAGATTGATCGCGCTTTAAGAGACATTACTGTTTTTCACTCGATCATCGTGCTTTATGAACGAGAAATACATATACATCGATGTCCCTCGCTCTTTTTGCTTGGCGCCTCAGACGGGAGAAATACTGCGTATCCACTAAGCTCGGCGTCTCCAATGCGTATCTGCGTACCCGCGTATCCACCCAATTTAGTGTAAAGCTTCGACGTGGCAGGGTATTCGGTGAAGCCGTTGATTTCACTGAGAGGCTTTTTTTTTCTCTTGTGATTTATTCACCCATTTTTTTATTTCCACTTCACGTTTCTTTGAAGAAATTATGTCTGTATGAAAAGCGGAGAAGCGGAAGCTGCGAGTGTGTTAGATGAGAGGGAAAGCAAAGCTGAAAAGCCTTTTCAAATTGTCATGTCATTTAACAGGCGCACCGGAAAATAAGTGGGTGAAAGACGAAAATAAACAAGTCTGTTGGAAGCGTGCTTGAATTGTGACAAATGAGCCCCAAAATCAGCAAGAATTTGTGACGCTGATGAATGAAAATGGTTTAAGGGCATTCGTGAATAGTGTAGTTAACCGAACCGTAAAATGACAGCTGTAATTGCCGAATTTGTCGAATCGCCAATGTTCACCCGTGTGGTATAAATACCAATGGATGAACTAATTTGACGAAATTGGTAAAACATCTTCAAAATTGCCGATTTTGTCCAAACGCCAATGTTCACCCAAGAGGTGTAAATACCAATGGATGAAGTAATTTGACGAAATTGGTAAGACATCGCCAAAATTGCCGATTTTGTCCAAACGCCAATGTTCACCCAAGAGGTGTAAATACCAATGGATGAACTAATTTGACGAAATTGGCAAAACATCGCCAAAATTGCCGAATTTGTCAAAATCGCCAATGTTCACCCAAGTGGTGTGAACACCAATGGATGAACTAATTTGACGAAATTGGCAGAACATCGCCAAAATTGCCGCATTTGTCAAAATCGCCAAAATCACCAAAATCGCCAATGTTCACCGGCGTGGTGTCAATACCAATGGATGAACTAATTTGATGAAATTGGCAAAATATCGCCAAAATCGCTAATTTTGCCAAGATTGTCAATCGTGCAGCTCTTTCGCCAAATCTGCCATTTTTGTCATCATGTGCATTTCTGGACATAAGTGCCGCCATCTTGTTTTGCGTTTACCGCTGTGCAGTAGGACTAACACCCAAGCTCCAACAACATTCCCGGATGTAAATGCCATGTGCTTCTTTTAAAGTCATGGCAGTCTCACTCAAGCAGAATGCACAGCTGTTCCATGAAAGGGGAATTCGAAGCTTCCTTGTGTACAACCATGATTATTAACCACAATCGTTCTCACGGGATATCAGTATCTACTTTAACAACCATTGCATACCTACGTGTAAACTTGTGGAAAATGAAAAGGAATTTTTTCTGAGGGATACAATTTCAGCATTTCTTGGTTCACAGAAATGAAGGGAAAAGGAGTATTTAAACAATTATTACCTTCACCACAAAAGACAACCCAGTATCATAAGCGGACTCTTGTAATAATCATCAAATGAACCTCTATCGCTGATATGTCGTAGTAATTTGCTTAGAGTTAAAGCCGTATAAGGTGTCGAATCAATTTTAAAATTTTATTCTGTTTTCTTTGACCTATTATGACAGATTCACCAAACATAACATCAATTTCCTTGAATCAAACAGTTGATGAGGGAGATGTGGTGCTACTCAGTTGTATAGCTGATGGTAATCCAGAACCAAACATCACGTGGACGAGGCTGTCTGATAACAGTATTGTCAGGATGCCTCTGACTATCACAGGGAAAGCGGATGAAGGGGGCTACAGATGCACTGCTGATAATGGAATTGGAAATGCGGCATTTTCTGATGTCTTCATCACTGTTCAATGTAGGTCTCATCTGCTTCTTATTTTCAGAGTGAGCTTTAAAATCAGTCTGCTTACCATCACCCTTTTCTCAGGATGAGCGGTAGTCAAACAGCCGAGAATAAGCAAGGATAGTAATCACCTCCTGCTCTGTTCTCAAGTATCTGGTTCATAGTCTTGTCCCCAGCATCACACTCATTGCAGCTTATAGTGCCTTTGTTAGCCTGCGTAAACTAGCCGCGCAAACTGGCCGCGCGAAAGTTGGGGCAAGAGACTGAGCACACGCTTGCAAGAAGACTCCCTATTTTTGAAAAACGCCCACCTTTTCTTGACACGCGCTAATTGAGGTCTTATTTAAAAAATAGCGTAACGTTGTTGACACATGTTAACTTCCGTCAAAACAAACCAAAGCACTGAGGAGACACCGAGCGATCAATGCAGAATTATTTGTCAGTGTGATTTTAAAGTTAAATTTGTAACGCCAGCTTCTTAGCCTGGCAGAACGTGAAAGCAAACCGTGCGCTCGTAAAATACGAAATTTAGGAACATAACTCGTACAGAGTTTGATTGGTAGTGAGGCCGCTAAATGCAAAACTCCACCAAAGCAGACCATGAAACCATTCAAGAGGTTTTAGTTGAGATTTTTAACTAGCGTAGCCTCTTCCAGGCGTTCAGTTAGTTGAGGCGCAGCGCGAAAATCGGCGCGACTGAACGCCTGGAAGAGGTTATAGCTAGCGGCGATTTCAGTCCGACTTCCTGGCTATTTCTTGGTGCAAAATGGTTGACGAAATGAATCGTACTAAATATCCTGGAAATTACAAGAAAACCACCACGCTAGTTTGATAATCCACAGTACGTTCAGTTTTGGTCAAATCGTCGCGAAATCATAGATGAAATAGCAACTAAAAATGCTAAAAAAAATCGCACAACTGTGCAAAGGAGCCGCTTTCTTCTCGCAATGAGAGAAGATTTAATTGACAGGGGAGCTGCGTAATTGTCTTCATCTAGTCAGGCTCAATTCATGATATAGGACTCAAGCTTACAGTGGGCACGGTAAGCGGAGAATTTGACGAATACAATACGGTTTATTCCTTGATCCAGAAACAGGTATGTACTCTGATCGTTCGAAGGCATTTTATTAATTCATCCTGCGTAAATATGAAGTATCTTTTACAAGCGAACGGAAAGCTTATTTCAGTCCAGTCCAAACGTTTCGTTGACAATAAGCGCTCCCAATGTTTTGTTAAATAACAAATCTTTTGCTATAATTTTAGTGAATTATGGAAACGCTTATCCATAGCGGCTTCAGCTGACGCGTAAATAATGTTGGATTTTCCTTGATGGATATTGTCCAAGCAGTCCAGATTTTCATTTAAATCACAGGCTGTAATTCCCATAGAATTTATTTCAACCACTTATTTGATAGCGTATGATGCTTTGTAATGGAGAAGTCACGATGATACTCGAGAAGCCTGTTCTTCGCTTTCTTTTATTTCAAACTCCGCACATCATGACAAACATCTGAAAAATTAAGCTTTTTCCGAATCCTGTTGGCAAAACGGCCATCGCATCTCTACAGTAAAAAGATGATGCATTGACAGATCTTGTTCCCTTTTCAATGCAAAACCGAGAACCGACTCGCTCAGCTTCAACACACGGTTCAAAACCCTCCACATCTGACGCCATTGTCTTTGTCACGCTAGAACTTACAAGTAACATTTTGCTCGAAAATTTGTCACCTGTCAATCATTATGACTGTGCCGCACCAATCAGAAGCCCCCGTTCGTGGGCAACGGGTTTTTCAAAAAATAGGGGACTTTCTTGCAAGCGTTTCCTCAGTCTCTTGCCCCAACTTTCGCGCGGCCAGTTTGCGGAAAATCGTTTGGGAGCTCTTCTCTCGAACAGGCCTAGGAACGCTTACTACGCAGGCTATGCCTTTGTCAACGTGCAGACTCTATGTTCTTGAATCTTTTTTATACAGCTACTGTCTGTTTCATTCATGGTTCCAATTATTGGTGTAGCGCTCATATCCAAAACTGCAGCTGGATGCATAAGACAAGATGTTTTTGTAAATTCTAACAACTAAATCTATTACTGATTTCTTAGAAAGTATATTTCGTAATTTTATAATATTTGAACGGGGGAATACAGTAGAATGAAATTGAAAGTTGAAAAGGTCATCACATTTAATTATTGTATGCCTAGTGTTTGTGATCAGTATAAGGG
>BLFO01004362.1:105689-120689 GCA_014634245.1 Montipora cactus
GCGGAAATTTCCGCTTCAAATGATCTTTTCCGCGAAAGGACTGGGCGAATTCCAGGATGGCTTCCAATGAAGCGTGGTGCAAAACAAGGGAATCACCTTAAGTTGATGGGTTTTTTGCATTCATTTTTTCATATTATTTAAAGGTACTAATTCCAAAGTTTTAAACAAAAGCGTTTTAAGCTTTTAACCCCTGTTAAGGCTTTATTTTTTCTGGGCAAGTCTGCACTTTGTTAAGAGCTGTCTTTGGTTAGTATGTTTTGACTATTGATATCACCCATCCTCAAGATTGCTGATGACAATTAAAAGATTTAAGTAAGAGTGAACTGGCTTTTGTAGGCTCAATTCTGCTGATAAAGATAATATAGAGGTCCTTTTGTCGACAAACAAGGCATCTAGTTAACTATTTACTGTTATTTCTTGGGTCTTTCTGCAAGTACCCGTAAGCATTGTGTTTTGGTCACTTGAGAAGAGTCTTTATTTGGAGTTGTTTTGTTTTCTGTCTTTGATTCTTTTGTTTTACGTTATTTCTGCTCTCGTACCTGTAGAAGCTAACTTTTTAGTGTTATAGAAACTGGCATACCCTGTTTCACACCGTTTTATAATTGATGTCAATTTTCTTTACCACTATTCTTATGTTATTGTTCAAATCGAAGCCCCTTTATTAAACTCACTTGAGTTTTAAAAAAGGTATTAAATATAACTACATTTGAAGAGTTCTTATCTCCAGATCTACGATGGTGGCCAAAATTTGCAGGGAAATCTTCAATAATGACTGCCAAAATTGCTTTATTTGAAGGAGCTAGTGCCTTAATAACTTTTACATTAAATATCTTCATAGTAGCCTCAATACGAATCGCAATTATTGTCATGCAGTAGAGCTTCCTTACTATGAATAGTGTTGATGTCAATATCTACTGAGAGCTTCCTGGTGTTTTTTATTTATTGCTAGAGGAACCTACCTCAGCTACGCCCACCTCTACAGGAAAACCAAGTAAGTGGTTGTATTAACATTAATTACTTTAACTCAGTGCAAATTGTGCTTATCGTTTACAAGGGATATTAAACCTTGAGGATAAATAATGTTTACGCGTCAAACTCTGTACGACCAGATTTGTGTACACCACATGACGTATGAAGTTTTCCAAGACATGTTTGTTTAAGTGGTGGACATACATACACAAACTTATCTTCATTCGCAAGGAAGGGTTACGTTTTTGCAAACGTTGGCCGTGTAGCACTTATATTTCAAAAGACGTAACTATTAGAGTGTAATGTGGAGTGCTAGTTTTCTACCCCATATGAACCATGTGAGCGTTGGCCCTACTAATGGAATTGGGCCCACACAAGGATAGAGAAAAACTCTGACCAGGGTGGAACACAATGCATACATACAAATATCTGCGCGCAGGTAACAGAAAAAGAGCTAATAACGAAGTAAGAATACAACAGGATGGACTATTAAATGGTTCCCTTGCATTCATTTCCTCTACTGTCTATTGTGACCTTAATTAAAGTGATTCAACGAGCTTTCTGTCATCCATCGGACATCAATCGACACCTCAGTAAGTAACTTGAAGTACTGGAGTCCATACAGTGTGGGTTCACTTTCGATTAGGAACCATATTTTCTTAAAGCCGGCTTTTACTGTTAGCCGGTGCAATATTATTCATATATTAGCAAATTTGTAATGCCAGTTCAGGTTTTTTGCTTGTTTTTCATCCAGTGAACTTTCATTTGAGCTATTTGAACACTTTAAGATAACTTAACTCACCTCCATGTTCAGGAGATCAAGCTTTTCAATTCATTACATAGTTAAGAACTAATAGTTACTGCCGGAGAAGCTATTTGTGGGTCAGACCTGTATGCTCGTATTGATGTAGTAAATAAAGATTGTTGTTGTTGTGCCAAACAGTGCTTTAAACAGAGAAAAGATTCATAACTGTTTGTCTAGGATTTGAATTTTCAATCAAGGGGGAATCAAATGTTTGCCTCGTCCCATTTTAGCAAAGCAAGTTTATGCGGACCTGACGATAATGGAAGACTTTTTGTCAGAATACAGAGATTTGAGTAACCAAGTTTCAAGACAACTGGTGGATTCATTTGTGTCAGAGGTGCATTTTTAAAATCTCTCGTTTGTAATCTAGTAGTTGACGAGCGAAACAATATCAGTTATTTATTTATTCAAAGTGTACAAAATTTCTTTGATAAGAAGTTCCTATCGTTTTTATTTTTATTTTCAAGGGGTAGGAATTCCTTGTTCAAAAGTGCCCCAAGTGAAGAGATTGCAATGCTAAATGTTCAATAAACTAACTAAAGCCATTGCTAAACGAACACTTTGGTAGACATCTGTTTGTTTTGGAAATCTTATAATTTTTGTGTATAATTAGTTATTAACGATTCTGATCACAATTAGAACTAGAACTGAAGTGAGAGGCATTCCTTTATAAGCATTGCCACAACTTCAGAAGCTTAAGATGGAAGAATAGTACAACACTTGTTGTTGAATGAACTGAGCAAAGCAATCATACTGGTCATCTGTTTTCAAGAGTCAACACTCCATTTGTCTTATTATTAAACAAGTGTTTTGGTTTTACATTTGTTAGATGAATAAAACATACCAGAATGACGACAATTATTTAAAGACTGAAGTGACAGGACTGAGGTTGGTAGATGGAACCTACTTTAGTTATTTCGACAGTGATTTATTCACTTTTTGTCTTGTTTGTTTTCAGGACTGGCAGTGTAATTGTATCCTTTACGATTTACTTTAAAAATGCCGTGACCCCTAGTCAGGGAATTTCAAAACTTGAAGCTGCCATTTCTGATGGCACTTTTGGTACTTATCAAGTTGGAAGTTTGATTCTTCTCTCACCTGGGACTAGCACTTTCACGTCCACCACACCACGAACCTCTCAACCAACAGGTATGAAGGAATGACCATCAACGTTTTCATTTCCTAGTGGATAGTAGCGTGACCAGGGCCTTGAGTCACTAGCCCACGCAATATCTTTGTTTAGTGAAGATATCTGCATGGATTTTGAAATTGACAACTATGCAAAACTCACGTTACGAGAAAGGAAAAGTAAAAATAAACAACATCTGATGGAATCATATTGCCTGCATGGGGAAAGACAAATAAAGTCACACGATGAAGAAAGAAGCTATAAAAATACGTGGGGATCATGGAATCTGACAGGGTTTTGTACGAAGAAATGAAAACCAGCCCGAAAAAAGAGTGCATGTGGCGTTTGGGAAAACTGCTGAAATGAAAACGTAATGTGGTAATATGATAAAGGGAATTAATATGTGGATAGTGTCCATCCTTATATACTCTGCAGTATTCATTGACTGGAGTGAGAGAGAGTTAAAAGAGCTTGATAGAAAGACCAGAAATATCTTACCCGTGACATACAATGTTCTTCATCCGCGAGATAGCGTAGCCAGATTATACCTTCCGAGAAAGGTAGGTCGGAGAGATTTGTGCTCGGTTGAAGAATGCGTGGACGTGGCAGGAATGAGTCTCTTTAACTATATTTCTAAGAGCGAATAAGAGTGGTTATTGGCAGAAAAAGGAAAAGAGTGTGCTCAGTTAACGAGGTAAAAATGATAACAATGATTCCCCTATAGGTATGTACGCATACTGGATGGCGTTCCTTTAGCCGAACCTCGAAAGCATCTAGACTATCAATTAATCCATATCGTTCCAGTTCTTGGGATTTGTTGTTGCACAAACAACATAATCCTCTTGGAGCATTCTTCGGCTAATGGGTGTTATAGACCCCACTCTTTTATCATTTCTCATTTTTATCAAGTTTGGGAACTCTTTTTAGAAGTATAATATTTTTTCGTTTTTGCTTTGTGGACTAATTATGTTACTCCATATTTATATTCACAGAATTCCAATGCGCATGCGACAGCACTCTGTTGGTAATTATTGGAGTTCTTGTGGCAATCATCATTGTTCTAATACTGGTCATAGCCTGGCAGCACAGAAAGCTAGGTGAATAATTTGATGTGTCTTCCAGGATTGTGTTCTCCATTCTTTTGTACTTATTGGAAATATGATCTTCTTTTGTTAGGCATTGCTAGAAAGAAAAGGTAGGTATTTTTGATATTTTTTTCGTTTTTTTTTTCCATTGAACATAAATATAAGAGGTCTGCCTCAACGTTATGGGAAAGTTGCAGTTTCCTGTAAACGTTTAGTACTATATGAGTCACTGTGTTGCATCAAGGGCACAAAATCGTTAAAAAAGTATAAATGTTTATAGCAAAAAGATAAAAAAATTGGCAAATCGAGGAAAGCTGTTTCTTTGTTAAGGAAAAAATTGCAGGGGAGCGGCAGGCATATAGTGTCACCTGCCTTATGGCAGAAAAGATAGTAAAGATCATTTCCCATCATCGAAAATATTTCGATTAATCTTGCTTTTAAAAAAAGCTGTTTTCGAAACGACCTTCTCCTGCAAGAAGTTTAAAACGAATGTTTGCAGGTGCGAGATCGCAATGATACAATGCTCAAATGGTGAGGCACAGCCAAAAGGAGCTCATGAGAGACCTTTTGTTCTCGCCCACCCAATAAATGGTGATGGCGTAACTTGAAAATCACCTATTTGGTCCCCTCCAGTTTTCTTTTTGGTTCTCCCATAAAATAACTCGCCTGTCCGAAATGATGTTTCATTTCTTTCATGGCAATTACTTTAAAAAGGAAAAGAAAGAAATAGTAAAAAGAAACGAAGGCTAAATTTGAAGAACTAACATTTTTGCCTACTCTTCGATGTGTCGTTAGGCCATACAAGGTTGCAGAAGATAAAGATAGAAGAATTTATGACGTGAGTTTGAAAGCGAAAACGCAAAATGATTTAATAGACTGATACTGTTTTTTTCTATTACTGAAACACATTTTGCCATTTCCAGGAAGTTAATTAATGTACAGTCAACTCTCTCTAAGACGGACACCATCGGGACCGGCCTCAACTGTCCGTCTTAGGGAGGTGTCCGGCTAATACAGAGTTGACCCCAGGAATTTTAAGATAATAATGCTGAACCTGTGCACAGTGAATACGAGTCTGTTTAAAGTTTGCTTTGACTTATTTACTTGAACGAAACCCGCGAAATGGAACAAAAACATATTACAAAATTGAGTCTCTTGTCCTTTTACAAAGAGTAAACAGTACATTCTGCAAACGGGAACATAACCACCTTGATTTAGGACTGCCTTTCGCGGCACTAAGTTTAAAAATATGTCACTTTTTATATGAAAAAATATTGGTAAAAGCAACTTAAGTTAATACCTTTGATAGTTATGGCTTTGGTGGACATGTACTTAAGAAGAAAAGAAATCTGTGATCGTTTGGATTGTTTCAGGTGCAACAGTTTAAAATCCTAAAAGCGCTGACCAACGCTGCTTAATTTTGATACGAGGATTTCCTCTTGCAGCTTTGTGGAAGCGAATTCCTTAGGTCGTCAACTAGTCTAAGAGCTTCTGTAGTGGATTTGATGGTTGGATCCGGTGGTTCAATGTCCACAACTTGGCCTTCTTCGTCACTATCTGCAACCACTACAACTTTGCTGGCATAGGGATCGAGGGCTTCATCCCTTAGTCGTTGTCGCTAGTTGGGGAGGGTGGTATGAACAGGAGGCTCACATGATGGAATCTCTTGGTCAGCAGTTACGTATTCTTCAGCTGTTGTCTCGCCCTGACTAATTCGTCGTACAAGCTCTGCGTATTCTTGATCCTCTTCTTCCTCAGATCTCTCGTTATTCTGTACTACATTGGAAAATCCACATTTCTCGAAGCACTTCTGAACAATTTTTTTCTGGTACCTCATCCTAGGCTTGTTTGATCCACCTTATTGCCTGTAAAACATCAACTTCCTTGGCGATATCTGGTGCTGTTACGTAGTCCTTGGATAACAAGTGAAACAACAAATTTCAGGAGGCGTCAACAAGATAAGAGCTGACGTCTGGTGCTAAAAAGAGTCACGTACAAGAATTCGACTTCCCTAAATCGTAATTTTCGGTCACATTCAGATCTTAACAAGTGTCCGTTGACGATTTCAAAGTGTCCGTTGTCCGTCTTATGGAGGTGTCCGTCTTATAGAGAATTTGGTTATAGTAAAATGATTAAGAAACGGCCGGAACCAGCACCAGGCGTCCGTCTTATAGAGGTGTCCGTTAAGAGAGAGTTGACTGTACTCGTTTCCTATATCTATTTTACTTATTCATTGTAACAGTTAAAGGACATTTTGAAGTGTCATTGTAATTGCTCTAAGCGATCATTCTCGCCAAGAGTCATTGCAAGCGCTGCTCAAAACACATGTTTCAGAAATTTCCCAATTATTTTCATCTCCTGCAGGACATGGTACCGTTAGCTCGTCAGGTTGACCAACTCCAAGATGGCTTAATTTCCCGAATATGGTTAACCAATCCATTGCAATCGCATTGCCGTGGGTCTGCGTCCTTTAATTAACTGCTTACATTTCTCGCAACTTTGGTGATAGAGTCTTTGCTTTTATTAAATGTAAAGTAAAGGAAAAGTCACTTTATTTAATGATGGTAGTTCCTTCAGTCACGAAACTGGTATCAATGGAAGCCGACGGTGCTTCCTTTACTCGCCTCTCGCGGTCAGTGCTCCGTTTTAAGGACATTTAAAGCTACAGCTACACGGATTAAAGGAAAGTCGAAAACAGACGTTTAAGTCACCGAGGATCGAGCTGGGGACCTCTCGCTCCAAAAGCCGCGCACTAACCAACTGAGCTACGACTGCCTGTAGTCAGTTTATTTTTGAAGAATAATGAACTTCAAGCATACTAACGGTTACGAAGGCAATTTAACCCGGGGGCTTCTTTGTTTTCAGAACCAAGTTGCAATGGAAGAGCTTAATCCTACTAACGATCCACCAAGTAGTTCTAATCAAGAGCTAAGAATCCCCATTGAACCTGCATACATGTCCCTACAAGGGACTACCCATTATGAAGTAGAACCAAGTAACCCTAATAGCTCCCCTCAGAATGTTGAATATGCACCCCTTGATATAAGAACAAGGTCATGGGAAGTAACAAGAGAAGACGTGAAAGTGGAGAAGGTCATTGGTAAAGGTGCTTTTGGCCAGGTTGCCAAAGGAACGGCAAAGAACCTTCCATTCCATTCTGGCACAAAAACTGTGGCTGTTAAAATGCTGAAAGGTAAAAGTCTTTTTTTCTTTATGGCTTTGGTTTAGGAACAAACGGTCAGTCCTTCGTTGTGTAGAGAACAAACAAGTGTAATCCGCGAATATGACTACTGCGTACTTTGGGAGAGATTTTCTGCTAACACCTTTGTGTTTAGCAATTACTTGAATTTGACCTCGAACGCACAAAGACAAGAATGAGCCCTGATGACAGGTACACGGAGTACAACTAATGCGAATTTACCTTTGTTTTTTATGCTTATTTGATTTAGCTAACGCTCCTGAGTCAGATAAGAGAGACTTGAAATCCGAACTCGATCTGATGAAGACCCTCAAGCCTCATCCACATGTTATCAAACTATTGGGATGCGTCACTGAAACTGGTAAAGGCATCTATGAATTATACTATGATGCTGCTGCTATAGAAAAAAAAGCTCTTCTCTATGAATGTTCGCTTGTTCCAAACCAAAACAGTGCCACCTTAATTTCGTCTCAGCATTACAATAGGATATTGCATAGTAGTTCTAATCATAACGAGAAGCCCATTTACGACTTGCCAAAGTGTGAAGTGTTCAGTCTACAGTTCTGTTTCAGTGTTTTATCGGGTTTTAAACCATGAGGCGAGACCGAGTTGTTAATCTTAGACCCGAAAAAGCACGACCTGTGGGTTCATTGAACGGCACTCCACAGAAAGTGTGTCGGAACAAAGGTTCAAATTTAAATGGTGGGTGGAGAACAGTAGCATTCCAGAAAAAGAAGCTAAGCTTTATTATTATGCTTTATATAAAAACTTCAAATGAAGAATGCTTTATCAGTTCGTTAACGCTCAGGCGCGTGCCACATTTTTTTGGTGGTCTGGTAGGCTGTTTCGATCAATAATTATTAAATGAGTTTTTGAAATTTTATGTCAATAGGTGTCCACACTTCCGTTGTCTAGTTATTAAAGACGTTTGTTAAAGGGGCTAGGTCACGCTATTTTAGGTAATTTTGTTTAATTTTGTTAATTATGAGCTCTGAACGTCAAATTAGCAGAGTAAGAGTCTTTCATTTGCAAAATCACGGCCACATAACAACTGAGAATGATTTTCCAGCTTTGTAAAAGACATTTTGATATAGAATGATATAAATTTGAAAAAAGGTGGGCTGACGTTTTTCAAATTTACCCAAATTCAATCCATTTCAATCCTCTCCAGTTTTGTCCATCCATGTCCCTTCTCGGCTTCCCTGTGTTTGTTAGAGTTCTTCTATACGTTTGAACAGTTATTTTGATATTTTAGTTAATTATATGACCATTCGATCAGTGCTGAAATTGCCTAAAATTGTGTGACCTAACCCCTTTAAATTACCTGCACGCTGCTTTTAAAGGAAATCCATCGTCATCTTTAGTAGGAATAAGAGCTTTCACAAGGCAGATAAAACCAGGTCAATAAAACGCTCCGGTAAACAATGGCTTGGGAAATTAGTTGGATAGAGTGCGAATATATTATGGAATGTTGCGGTTGACCTAAAAACTGATTTGTCATTTCTTTTTATAAGCAAAGCTAACCCTTGGCACTGGACTGACCGTAGTCAATTGCTGCATTTTAGCATTCCGAATGAAGACTCATAGAAATAATTGAATTTTATTCTGGTTTATTCAGTGAAACTAGTCAAATCGTCCTAAAATTAAAACACTCGTAGGCAACATAACATGACGGAATCACACACCTATTCAAGCGTAGAGCAGAGGAGATGAGAGAACTGTTCGTGGACAAAAAAAGGACCCACAGAGATAATGCATGTTGAATAAACGCCATAATATTTCTCATAGATCCCCTATTGGTGCTGATTGAGTATGTCCCTTATGGTGATCTGTTGGGTTACCTGAGAAAGAGCCGCGGATTGAATGACACTTACTACAAAGACCCGGACATCAAACCTCAAACCAGTCTGACGTCGCAACAGCTGATGAAATTTGCTTGGCAAATCGCTGATGGAATGAACTACTTATCTTTAAGAAAGGTAAGCATGAGTGTAATGGCTTTCGGCAGTTAATACAGCAAACAAAATTAGCAGTTTGTATAGCATATAATTAGTATAATTAGTATCCCGCGGATCAGTTGGTTCAGCTGGTTTAGGTCCAAGCTACTGTGCGGGACGTTGCGGGATCAAAAGTCTGGCCATACCAACACTCAGGGTCTTTAATTAACTGAGGAAAAAGTGCTGCCTTTCTGATGACATCTGAAAATGGTTAAACTCTCTAGTATTCTCAGATTCGCACGATAAACCATTGGCCCTGTCTCACAACACTTCAATGTTTATAACCATGTGGGACGTAAAAGAACCCACACACTATTCAGCAAGAGCAGGACATGGAATTCCCGGTGTTTTGGTCTATCCTCTGTGGTATATCATGGTTGGGAGGATAAATGCTTGGAGATACTAGCTACACCAAGATACTCTAAAAATGCAAGGATAAAGAAAGATGTAATATGATATCTATAATATGATATTAGTCTTGTTATGGAGTCATTAGTATAAGCCTTATTATTATACATTGGTGTCACCAGCTCGATTTTGATTGGCTATAAGCACGCAGCTAATTCTTGCTTGCTCTGTTTCTCTTACGTCATACCTACAAACAATAGATTTTATATATGTAGAATTGACATCATACCTACAGACAATAGTTTTATGCATGCAGAAGTGACGTCACCTGACACACTAACCAGCAGTTTGATCAGTTTTATCATGGCGGAGCTCAGCTCAGGAATATGCATAATAAAACAATTCTTGAATTTGGTTTTCGCATGTTAGCGATAATTATCAAGGCCTCAGTTTGTGTTATCCGCCTCAGCCTTCGGCTTCAGCAGATAACACAAACTTTGGCCTTGATAATTATCGCTAACATGCTCAACCTCATCCAATAATTGTTAATTAATAGCAACAAGCATCAGTTATCAACAGTTGTTATTGTCATAATGTGTTGCCATTGCATATTGGCAATGCTATTGTTAATTCTATTCCAGGTGATCTGGTGACGTAATTTGGAGGACTCGGAAGAAAAAATTTAACGCCGTATCCCACGACCGCGCGCGGCCTTAGGTGTTGTTTCCAAACTCCCTGCAGTACCTTCCATGGCCAAAACTCAACAGATTATTCCGTGTCTACCACATTTCCTGTTACTGAATGAACATTCAAGTAGATCCGACGAGATCTAACCTCGCCTCTGCCATGTTGAATTAAAAAATAAGACCGCGCGCGGTTGTGGGATACGGCGTTAAAATTTTTCTCCCCAGTCCTCCGAATTACGTCACCAGATCACCTGGTTATCGTTGCTGCTGTCGTCACACCTGCATGCGCCTGTCATTGCCATTCTCACTGGACCCGGACCACTGCCACTTCTCCAGTGACACTGATACTTGCCATTGCTTGTGTCATTGTAAATGTCATTAACGTTGTCAAAGAAACTGCTATGCCCGCAACCGCTCAATGTTTTTTTTTTCACTGTCAAACTTATGCAAGCAACCAATAATGTGAAAACTGCTTCACTTCAGATCATACACCGAGATCTTGCTGCTCGTAATGTGCTGGTTGGAGAAACAGAAACATGCAAAGTAACAGACTTTGGAATGGCTAGAGATGTGCAACAGAAAAGCATTTATGAAAGAAAGACAAGGGTAACAAAACTAGAACATAAGAAAGTACAGGAAACTCGACGAGCTTGCCGTGTTTTCTTTGTTCCAAGTCGTAACCATAAAACGATTAAGTATAATCCATTCTGTTTTTTTATCTTCAACTGCCAGGGTCGGTTGCCAGTTAAGTGGACAGCATATGAATCGCTGCTGTATGGAAAATACACCACAAAGAGTGACGTGTAAGTAGACTTACTCGTTTTCGCTTCATCTTGAAGGTTGAGAAGCGATATTTCGTCTAAAGTCGAGTTCACCTGCCATTCGACCATGCATGACCTTAAATTTGAATGTAGAAAATGATAAGTCTGTGGTGATTTCATTTTTTAACAGATGGAGTTATGGAGTTGTTCTTTATGAAATCTTTACCGTAGGTAAGAATCTGTGCATGCAATAGTTTGCTGCTTTACCCTCTTCGAGATCATATCTTCAAGTATTGTAAAATTCTGATTTTGGATTCGACGTTGCATCTTGCAAATGGCCCACTTGATATGTCCAGAACTGCACCTAATTACAGGCACGCGGATTTCAAAAGCATCACGAAGTGTCCCCTTGCTCTTTTCTATGACTTCAACATCACTTTTGTCTTGGAATACAGACAATTAACGCCACGAAGTGTCCCTCAAATACTGCTCCTCAGGTAACGATAAACTGTTGCATTTACACTGAACTCAAATACAATTACTCTAACCTTTACCCTTACCTCATTGTTAGAAATGGGTAGCAAAGGCAGGGACACTTCGTGTTGGATGTCAAAATGAAGTGTCAACTGCCGTCTTGAGGATAGGTATTCAGATTTGCTCGGTAGATTCGCTTTGAGAATCACCTTAGAGAAAGCAGTATTAGCCTTTACCCAGCTGATTTAAAAATAATAATAATTAACTAGAATATTTCCCATACACAGACTCAGAGTAGGGAATTAGGATTCGATGGCATCCTAATCTAAGTCATAAATGCGTTTTGTCGTCATGGCTAGCAGTGGATGGGAAGTTAACAGGGATGGTGGGTGCGGGTAAACATTTCCTTCTCTATTTTTTTCCAGGTGGTTCTCCATATCCACGGATGGATGGCAAGAAAATTGCAAGTTTGCTTCAGCAAGGTTACAGAATGCCGAAACCACAACACGTGGACAATGACTTGTAAGAAAAATGCTGTTTTGTTTGTTTTACACTCTGCTTTGTTTATCCTTTACTTTTACGTCATTTAGTTCAACGACAACGACCCAAAGAAAGTTTAATGTGGAAAAATAATCGTTCGCCAACTGCGAAATACCTTTTAGCGCATAGCACACTTCTTTCATTTGAACTATCTGCAAGACCTTAACCAGAACCGTAACCAT
Source organism: Montipora cactus (assembly GCA_014634245.1). Lineage (NCBI taxonomy): Eukaryota > Metazoa > Cnidaria > Anthozoa > Scleractinia > Acroporidae > Montipora > Montipora cactus. The sequence continues at coordinate 117,865 of BLFO01004362.1, forward strand.
AAAGTAATACATGAAGTTCTTAATAGGCTTAAGTAGACACCAAGTGTCACATTATGACATGTATGCAAAGTAAAAAAAGTTGATGTTATGATAATAGGGTCACTTTGCGACGCCAACACCAGGTAAGGTGAAGGTCATTATTTTGCCTCAAACGACAATGATGACCGAAAATAATATTGTAAAATTGCGTATTCCAATCTCAAACTTGGATGCCCTTGACATTTGCATTCAAAACCTTCAGTTAGCTTAATAAATAAAATTTGATTCAATACGACTTATGCTTGAGACACAGTAAGGTAACAGTGTAATGAAATTATTCACAAGGTATCAAATCATGATGAATTGCTGGCAAAATGAACCTGAAGCAAGACCGTCATTTGCTGATTTAACACAACAGCTAAAAGGAATGGAAAACCAGCACAAGGTCAGATTATTTATAAAATTCTAATGCAAGCCAATAGCCAACTTCTATATGTCCTATGAATTGATTCAGAGGCTTTATGGGCATTTATAAATATTTTTTTTGTATTAAACTTCTCCTTAAGAATTATGAGACAAAGAAATTATGGCCAAACTGTGACTTTTTACGTAAAAGCCTCAGAGGTATGACCCAGTATCAACTGAAGGCACTACTGAGTGGTCCTTCAATTTGAATGTGTAGACCTTACAGGAGCGTAGAGCGTGGATGATACCTTAATTCAGTGCTCGTTTTTGTTGCGTAATTTCAAGTGAGTTAAATACATAAGTGACAAAAGCACTTTGGTCGATGAATCACAAAATGGTGAAAAGAAACCATAACGAAGCATTTTAACTCACTGGACCGACAGCCATACTTTGCTTAATTAAACAAAAAGGGTAAACCTAATCGAAAAAGATGGTGCTTTTATGGTCACTTGGGACCACAAAATCGCTGCCGTTTCTCTGTCTAACGGAATAGCAGTATGGTCACCTTAACGTCATATAAGTGGTTCGAACAGGTGGCAGCAAGGTGTTAGAGATGTATGGGACGTATAATTTCTTGTTTCGAACAAAGAGGGAGGGGGGGAGGGGGGAGGAGATCTTTTGTGATGTAATTTTGTAAACTAATCGAAAAAAAAGCATCTTTCAAAATGTGCTTTTTTATTTCTTTTGCAGAGGCTGCTCAACATGCATATTTACGACAATGAACTGTACGCAAATTTGGAGGACTTGAACGCATAAAATAAAAAGCAACCTTAACTCTTCTGTTTTTCAAAAGGAATTTTAATCATTTCGACCTCACACTTGACTTTGATGAGAAATTTTCCTTTCAAAAAATCCAAAGTGAATCGGTATCTAAATTTCGTTTCATTGATTTACTTAAATTGATTAATCTCTTTAAGGGGCAGGTTTTTAGTGCTCCTCGGATAGTTGTAATACATCTATTTTGTGAAAACAGGAATTACGGATCATGGATAGGACCCTTGCTTCGAACTAGCGCAGTTGTGGGAAAAATGGCTGCTAACTTTTTGTTAACTTGTCGCAATTTCTAAGACGCATAAAATGTGACATTTCGAGGAGAAATTTGGAAATTGTAATTTTTAGCTACGACGAATGGATTTATTTTGACCATTAAGAACATTTTGGCCAGCTGCACTTAAGAACTAAAGGAAAAAAAAACGTTGGAGAATTTTAGTAGGTAATCGAAGTGATATGAAACATTTGGTCGTATGTACGAAGCTTTTTCTTGATTACAGGGCGTTAAGGTCCCTTAAACGCCAAATGGACATATCACCAAGGAATACCATAAAGCACATTTTATACCCCATTCACACCAACAAGACATGCCTAATTAAACTGGGTTTAACAAAATAAAAATAAGTCACAGAAAAATGTAGGACTGGCTTTTACATGAGATTCAGGTTTGTTTCAACACATGCTTTTATCTGTGATAAATTCGTAGTCGACAAAAGTCAGTAAACATGATTTAAAAAGAAAACACTTTGAAACCGTGTTTAACTAAACATGTTTAAAACATGTTTAAGGTTTGGTGTGAATGGGGCATTAGACAAGACTTACTTTGTAAATATACAACATTCCTTCTTGGAACAATAGCTCTTTTGACACACCCATTAACAGATTTACCTTAGCTAAGGCTCATCCGAAACGGAAACTCACTCTTTTGACAATTACAAGAAGCCTTAGGCAGTACAATTGTAGAAGAAAGGTTTTACTTTTTATAAGACGTGTAAACGTAAATAAACTCGGGTATTTTTAAGTTGTTTAGAATTGTGTTCTTGTTAACAAATAGATTCCATGTTGCCGTGTATCTGTTCAGTAATAAATCACAGATGACGTCAATTAATGTGGTAAGAGCAAAAAACGTCTTTTGTGATCAATACGGAGCTTACGCAAGGAGATGACGACGGCTACGGGAGCGCCACAAAACAATAGCTCTAACGAGAAAAAAACAAAAGCTCTGCACCGCCCTGCACGTGCGTTTTTCATGTTGGTGCATTTCTTTACCGTCCTCGTCCTGACAACAACGAGAATTGAGCAAATTTCAGGTTGTGTACAGGACATGAGAACATGACGAAACATGATTTTATCCCCAAACAACCACACTGTTCATGCCAATTTTACGTTACTTTCTTCTTAAAAAATATATTAATTTCCGGTAATAGAAAATGTGGTAGGCTTAACAACACTCTAGCTCTTTTAGAGAAGGCTCTACACTCTCCAGAAAAAAAAGTGGCCTTTTCCCACCCCTTCTCCCTGGAACGAGCTTCCCCCTCCTCCGAGTGGAATAATTGCTCTTTGGAAAAAGGGAGGGAGGGAGGACAGATGTTCGGGAGAAAAAATAAAGA
>BLFO01004362.1:125689-134490 GCA_014634245.1 Montipora cactus
CATGTACAGGAAAGATATCTGTTTACAAACATTGCTTTTGTTATTCAAATCTGCCATCCTCAGTGCCATGTTTGAAACGATTCCTGGATTTAGTCTCAAGTCTCTTCATTGCTGGTTCTTGTCGACCATCTTGAAAATAAGGTAGTGATTCGTGATTGGCTAGCAGCACATAATTTATGTTATTTGATTCAGGATACAACTTTGTTGGAAGAGCAGCAAAACACTGCAACATTGTAGTGATTGTTGCGTCAAGCAGAATTGTTGGGCGTAATTTATGTTTGATCAAAATCAAGTAACTCTATCCAACACTCAATGGAATGAAAAAATGACAAGACTAACATCATTCTTTGCACGTGGACAGCATGAAATGGTAGAACGTACCACGTTGGATCAAGTAAAGTTGGAAAATCCAACTTTAAGTAAGCAATTTCCATTTCAATCTAGAGATTCTTCTTTTATGCCAGAAACAAGTTCTTTCTGCTTTCCTTTTTTTCTGTCAGCAATTTCCTTTTGGACCATGATTTTTTTTCTGTGTTCAGATAAATTTTTTTTAGCAGTGGTATTTGTGGGCCATTATAATTATAGGGCGCACTGTGAGTTTGTAATGTTTGTGATGTTTTGCTCACTTATAAAAAATATTATTTTGTAAGTCTATCTACTTGTATATATATATATATTATACTTATTGTATTTTTGATGCCTGTGATCAAAATGAGAGAGCCATAGTATGTGCATTATTTATTTAATATAATTATATTTTATGCATAATTGTTTACTTACTGGAGAAATCCATATTGCAGACTCACTGACATGGACAGGACAGCCTGCCAACCCAACAGAAGCAATGGAGGGAAATAATGTGGTGCTTACATGGAATTACGCCCTCACCACCGATGAACAGGCCAACAGTCAGACTTTTTTCTTGATTCAGTGGTTCAAGTTCAATCTGTCATCGCTGGTGTTTGATCAGATTGCTTCAAAACAATTCCTTTCCATACAAACCCCTTCTCTTTCTTACAAAGAGCTATTATCTCCACATATTGTGATTGATAAAAATCATAAGACAGACTCAGTTACTTTGCATATTAATGATGTGAAGATAGATGATGAAGGACAATACAAGATTCGGTATGGTACAGACATTTCTGGCAAAAACTTTGCTGAGCTGGCGATGAATCTGACAGTTCTAGGTGAGTGTGTCACATTACTCATAATTACTGCCTCAGCCTGTATTTAAATTTCATTACCTACTTTGATAATATTACATAATAATTTATGTTGCACAATGGTTTAATTTTGTTTCTGGTTTGAAATTTTTTCAAACCAGTTTAAGTTTTTTTTATAATGCCGCCCATTGTGACGTACTTAGTTATCTTTCTGTAATTAATTACAAAATTAAGTCTTTATTTACATCCTACGCATAGTATGTTTAAAATAAACTAGGGAAATCAGTAATCAAAGATAATTGCATGTTAAAAGTGATCGAATTTTTGTGATCAGGGTTAAACGCTCAGCTAATGAAAAAGTGATTAGGGTAATATGCTTTTAATCACAACAAATATATAGAAGATGATTTTTACAATAAGGCCAAACATTCTCGAAAGAAAAAACAGAGGAGCAACTTGGCCTTGAAATGAGGAAGCAATTTCTTAAAACCAAGGAGGCCCGAGAAGTTGTAATTTTGGCATCAAAATTAACCCCTAGAAAATCAAGCTTGAAGATTTCGCATGCAGTTCATGTTCAGCTGAATAACTCCGGCCCCAACTTGAAAGGCAATTATGCTGAGCCAATCAGTGTTCGGGCACATTAAGGTAGCAGAGTGTGTGTGAAGGCCGTCATTGACACCCAATCCTTTCACATGTGATTGACATGATGCATGTACGTCGGTCAATCATTTTTCGCGCTGAGATTATGGCAGGAAACAAAGAAAAGTGATTTTAGTGGTCTTAAAATTAATCTTTCAGAATTTTTTTTATTGGAAAAAATAATTCACAGCCCACCGATTCAAGATTTGCAAGAACAAGAAAATTGAGCGAGATACCCAAATTTACCCTTACTGTCAGAGCTTAAATTCCTCAACCCGACTTCATTAATTAAATTACAAAAGTTAATGTTGTTCCGTACGCGCAAACAAAACTGAAACATTTTCAGGATTTGTTTGTTAAAATGCATTTTGTGCGACTAGAATGACAAAAATAGAAAACAACAAGACAAGAATAGAATGGCAAAACAAAAGGAACAATATTGTCAAAACAGCATTGGGCAGTGCGTGCAATTGTTTACTTGTAGATCATTTTCATTGTCACGCAACAAAAAAATAAATTTGAAACCGTTCAATAAAAGAAGTCAACGCCTTAAAATGTTGTAAGGACAAATATAATTATTAAACGGGGTTCTCCAGAAAATGTATGGTACTAGAAGGAGAAATACTCAAGTGGGCAGCAGTAGTTTTGATCGAAGGCTTGGAGCACCTTTCATGTGGCACGTCGGGTATTTATGGGAGGGGGGTTGCCTTCCTTTCATTGGGGGATCCATGGGGGCCTCCCCCTTGAAAAATGAAATGTTTGGGGGTGCTGAGATATGCATTTCAGTGCATTTTGAGTAACCAGGGAAAGCACTTTGGCCATGAGGATGGCACCTTTACCCACACTATAGGCTTTCTGTTTTACGCTTGTGAAAGTCTTAATTTTTCTTTGTTCCCTCTGTGGGATAAAAATTTACATTACTGATCAGGGCTTGAAATTAACAAAAAAATCCAGTCGCAATTTTGCCACAAGATTCGAAAATTTTGTCGCAAAATCGTCGCGCTACATTCTGTTGTCAGTGGTGTGACAGAGCTGAAAAAGGACTGCGCATGCGCCAGATAGGGAGCACAAAGAGCGCGAAGTGTCCATTTCGATCGTATGATCTCGTCTTCTGCCTGTGTCACTTTATAAGTTCCCCTGACGGTGTGAATTTTGGAAGTGAGATCGTGGTGATTTAATTTAAGGAGACACATCAGATCTGTGTAACATATTTGTGTGGAATTTTTGGGCCATGAGATCCAAACCCAGTTAAATTGTTTGGGAATATGCGCTGCAGAAACTAACGGAGGCTACGGTGAGTGTTTCATATTTGTTTTTGAAGCATGAAGTGTTCACAACGTTTGGTTAAGTTTGCACACTAGGGTATTGCCCATGCAATCTCTACAGTTTTCATCAACAAGATAATTTGGGCAGGGTTTTCTGAAATCACCTTTACAATTACAATCAATCATACAATAATGTATTTACAATGCGTTAATTAAACGTAACATTTTTTAAGAGCATTATTTGAAAGTTGTCAACCTTCTCCTTGAACCAAGGCAGCAGTTCATTTAGAGTGCTGCCACTCTGCAATAGCCACTTAACCTCCTGATTGCCATCATAAAGGCAGCTGTCTAGAAGAAAACACCTTGCCAACTTGTGAAGTTGAAATGAACACAAGTACTGGCCAGAACTACATAGTAAATATTGAAGTTCTTTGTCCCTGTCTCGGGGCATTTCTTCAATGAAAAAGTAAATTGGTTGCAAGACTGGCATCTGAGATTACACTCAGAAGAAGTTCTAGTTGCACAGTAGTGTGATCAATAACATTGTTTATTGCCATAATGAGGCTTGATTACAGAAAAAAGAAAAATTGTGGCAAAAACGAGCAGTTAGTTAAGGTGACATTCCGTAATGGTGATGTATGACTCGACAGACTTCACCTACTTACCGATCATGTATGAATGATGTTTACAATGTGGGCAAGTATCGCTAGCCAACGCTAAAACAGTGGACAAAAGCCATATTAGTAGTATAAGTCCTGCTCAAGGTATCGTTATGAACTGCCTTTAACTCTTTTCGCGTAGTTTAGAAGCAATAGACAAGTAAATGCTTACGATCATTTTGTTTGTCCCACCGACAGGTTACCGACACGTCGCCAACAGGTCACCGACTGTCGGCCAACACTTTGGCCTCAAACATATACAACACAAACTGTCGGCCGACTGTTGGCCGACAGTCGGCCAACAGGATTTTTGGGGAGCTCTTCTTCATAATTACCGGCAAAATTATGGTTAGACTCAAATTTAAGAACACGTGTTAAGGCAAACAGTTGAGGGTCATTGGTTTATGTGTGGTTTATAGTATGTTTATATGGTTAGCTCATCATGTTTTCTTTGTCTTGGTTGTGTAATAAGAATGACGTTTTGTACTAATTTTCACAGCCCCCATAAAAACTGATATGTGCAGTTTCCTGTGTCTAGGAAAATAATAATATCATTATGATATTGACTAGATTGTAGCATTGTAATATGCATCTCATTCATTTTCGTTTTTTGTCCTTAGGGAGTTGGATCCACCTGGTATTATTTGTGGCAGTTTTGTGAAATATTAGGTCTAAAAGGAGCGAGAAGAAATTCAGCCTTTTTTTTTTCTTAGCAATAAATCACAATAATGTTATTGAGTTCACTTTGTCCATGTTGGTAGTGTGGAACAAAAGACTGGATAAAGTCACTGAGAAATCCAGACAATATATGCTGTCGAGTTTTAAAAGCAGTTTCTTTAGTACTCTTCACATTGCCAAACTTTTCAGTTTCTTCTTAGAACTGAATACCAGTCCTTAACCTTTTTCAGTTATGAACTTTTTGGACCTGAGCACAGAACTTTAAGATGCCACTTCTTTAAATGTTGTACTTATAAAACGAAATGGGGGCAACATATTCAAGCAAAAAGATCACAAATGCATGTTGTTTGCACCTGCATGCATGCAAACTTTGCGATTGCTTTTGATCTGATGAGTTGCCAACCCAGTAATGCTTCAGATACATGTAGTGACGTCGAAACCCAGAACACCTCCAAACACATTCAATGACAAAAAAAAAGGATTTAATTTCTGAAAGAAAAAAACCATTAATGACGCCTCTTGATCAGGTTAGGAAATGATGAATTTTTATTTTAAAAGGCAAGCAAATCAAGGGGCAAATTAATTTTCCCTGAGCTGTTTAATGTCATTAACTGGGCTTTCCAGGGTGAAGCACTTTTTTGCCTGCTCTCTGTATATCATGCATTGTATAATCGTACATCCAGTGGTGTAGGGCAGAGCTGAAAAACGACTGCGCAAGTCACTGATCCGTGGCAAGAAACGCAGGCTCAAGGGCGCGCTCATTCAAAAAGACTATTTGTTCGCCGGAAAATGACAGCTTTTGATTAAATGAAAAAAATAAGGTCGCTGTTTGAAAGATAAGGATTTTGTTACAATTTTTGACGAGTTTTGATGTTTCTCCAAAAATTGAAGTGGTGTAGAAATTGTGTAAAAATTGTTTTCGCGCGGTAAATGCACCTTTCGTGTGACTATACGGTGAATGGAGGTAACGAGCGCTGCAAAGGCTTACTTTTTCGACAGTGTTGGCTTTTGTTGCAAGTTTCTCTTACGGTTTTTGCTAGTTGTTGGTTTGCTGGGAGGACCAGAAATTTCCAGAAAGCCTGTTTTGGCGATGTTCGGCCGGTGGAATTGGTGAGAGCTTCGAACTTATCGGTGGAGACTAATTCGCCGAGTGGTTGCGATACAGGACAATTCTTTTCTTTCCTTGACCCTCCTCTTTCCTACCAAGAGCCATTATCTCCACATATTGTGATTGATAAAAATCATAAGACAGACTCAGTTACTTTGTATATTAATGATGTGAAGGTGGTGGCAATGGTGGCAATGTCCATGTCCATGGTGGCAATGTCCTTGCTGAGTTAATTGGTGATGAATTTGTCAGTTGATGGTGAGTGTACATGTATCATATTTCTCTACTGCCTTAGCCTGTATTTAAACTACATTACCTACTTTGATCATTAATTTTTTGAATGGCTCCAGCAGTGGGCGATTTTTCCCCGGAATATCGCATTGCTCCGCTTTGAAACTTTGCATGAGAATGGCCGAAAGATTTGTGCTTCTTCTGGTAATTCTCGCTCGAAAATTTGTCCAAATGGCCCAGAGCTAGTCTTCAAAAAAAATCAAAATCTCATGCCTTCCGAGCCATCAAGATGTGTAACATTTTTCTCATGTGCCAGCCAAGTTCAGCCTCACACAGCGTCCAATTAATCAGAAACATAAGAGGCAATCAGTAGGCTGGCACATGTGAAAAGTGCTATGAATCTCGATCGCTCAGAAGGGATTTTGATTTTCTTTAAGGGCTAGCTCCGGTTCGTTTGGATGAATTTTTGAATGAGAAGTATGAGAAGATTAGCATGAATCTTTTGGCCATTCTCCTGCGAAGTTTCAAAGTGGAGCGATGCAATTTTCTGGGAAAAAATCGCCCTCCGTTCCAGGAAAAAGAAATAGCTTCCACCCTTGTCCTTCTATTGAAAGGCACAGCTAGTAAACAGTGAATTCGAAATCTTCCAAATCGTGCAAAATACCACTTTTGAGGAAAAAGAACGACACTAGTACACCGCAGGTATTTTAATGCAATGTTCATTTAGTGTTGGGCCATGCACATACATGTACTTATCGATGTATTGCTACAGAAGAAACAAACAGTGAATGCAATACATTAATTTCATTATAAAATTGCAAACGGTTACGCAAACAGATCTTGTGGGGGCCCTCTGCTGCATCAAGCCTATTGCCATTCCTTTGCCAAATAAGAAATTTTGCTAGATGGTAGGATCTCTCAATTTTTATCATTGATATCTTTGATACCGCACAGTTAATGCTCGTTCAGTTTTCGTTTTTTAGCATGTGTATACTGATTTGTTTTGAAATTCTTTGGAATTCTGTTATGTTTTTGCTCTACTACCTTTTAAACCGTCCCTCAAGATGAACGTGCGTTTCAATGAAAGTGACACTGTGTGCATTTGAAGAAAACAAAAAACAAAAGTGTGGGCAATGTGCGAGCCATGCGAGCCATGGCTGTGAGTCATGCAAGCCAATACGACGAGCCATGCAAGTCAACATGCAAGACTTTAAAATTCTGTTTACCAGCACTATTTGAAACAGGTGCATACTAGACTTAAATGAGAGACTCACATGGCTTGCTGGTACACAGTTTGTCAAGACCTGAACAAAACAGAAATGTAAACAATTACAAATTAAAATAATTCTCTATATTTTTCGCATTGCAGTGGAGTACATTTCTTGTACCTAAAATATTAACTTACCACGTGAATCATGATGTCATTTGACAGAAGAAACATATTTAATATAACATTTGGTACTTGAAGTTCAGTTTGGAAGTCTTGATAGAAAAGTCACTTGCATGATTAATCAACTGTACGCCCTGTCTCACAACCCTTCATTGTTCATAGCCCTGTGAGACATAATTAATAACCCATTCACTACATGTACATGTATTCGCAAAGGGAGCAGGCCATGGACTACCCAGTGTTATGGTCTGTCCTCTATGGTATACCATGAATGGTAGGGTAAGTACTGTAAAATGCTCAGGGATACTTATAGCTACACCAAGCTGGGTAAACAGTACAAACTAACTATAAAGATAATTACATTGTATGATCATGATGATGATTGCATTGCAAGGAACATTAATTGTTATAAATCAACTGATTTCTTGTGGTACATGTATTCCAAAAACTAAATCTATTGATTTGTGCCCATGAAATAAAAAAATATGTAACCAAGGCTTATTTGAAAGAGTTTTTGAAGAAAAGAAGCATAGTGTTTTCATATTTGAAATAATTATCTCCAGAGATAATAAAGTTTCAGGGATATTACAGTGTTTGAGTAAAAACTGATGAGGTCTTCAGTGGTTCCAAAGGAAAAAAAAAACTACAAAATATAGAATATCCTCAGAAATATTAATGCAGGTCTCATCAAACTAGGCACCGGTAGTGTACATGTACATCAGTCAATGCATAAAATGACACCCATTGTACAGTTTTCATGGCACCAATTGCTTCCAGATCAAGTTTGTGCTGAACTGGTGCTCCCACTTTCTGTCTTAACCAAACATCATTCACTGTCAATGAGTTGGTAAGGGGACCAACAGCAACATGAGCTCCATGTGTGCTTTGAGCAGGACTGTCTGTCTTTCCTGATTTCAGAGGGAGTTGAGATATTTCTTTTACTACAAGAAGGGACTGGAGCCAAAAGTGTTGCCATGGTTATGTCATACTCTACACTGTATTGCACCTTTCTTAAGGGTTATTGGGATTACTCAGTTGCCAAGTTTGAATAATATCACTGTTATCTTTCCAGAGATTATTCTTGATTTTGTGATCCATCTTCCATAGAACCACTGATGATGTCATCAATTTGGTAATTTGCGTAACACAAAAGTTCTAATATCTCTGAAAGAAAAAGAGATACTTCAAAACCAAAGGGGCCATTCTTTTTTTTTTTTTTTTTAATTGTACTACTTACGATACAATATGTTACATGATTTACACTTGTACTTACTTCTTACACAATACTTGCACTATACATTAACTTGCACTACATACGATACATATTACAATACCATAACACTAGTCAAATGGAATTATAGTTGATCTGTTTGCAACGTAATTGTTTACATTTTAATTGTTCGAGTCTCTAATAAGAATTTTGTTTGTTACTACTATGTAGGGTATTGACTTTCTAGGACTGTAATAGGTTGTTAAATAAATAGATAGCAAGAAAATCAAAATACAGAAGCTGAGAAGTAGAAGGACACAATGTAATTTTATAAGGACAGAAAAAATTTCCATTTGTTCCTAAATTCTTTCTCCTTATTACAACTGGCTGCAATATATTTTTCTATATTAATTTTTTCGCGCACAAGTGAGGCAAAATCATCGAAATTGTCATGC
>BLFO01004365.1:3296-10796 GCA_014634245.1 Montipora cactus
CTACAGCGAGACTCGTAAAAATATCCCACGATACTACACACTAAATCGTCCAATAAGATACACTGCCAGTTATTTGTCCCAGGACCAACAGACAGGTTAAGATATTTACCTTTAAAAAATTATGCATATATGCATTTGACTGGCCAAAGTATTCTAATTTTCTTTTCAAGAGTTCATTTGCTTTTGCGCTTCAATGACATATAAACTCAATTAGTTTAACTCAAGCTTTCTAGTATTTAGAGATCCAATCGAATGATCGCGTTTATCATTTTCAAATATTAACGAATTGCCTTTGCAAATTCTAATTCTAATTCTAACTCGATCGAATCGGCGATTTCTAAAAATCAGAGCTAGTTTTGCAGTAATGACACCAGTAACAGTTAAACGACTTCAAAATTTATTATTTATTCACAATACTAGTATTAAATATTATTATTATTATAATTATTATTATTATTATTATTATTATTATTATTATTACTGTTTAGTAAGCAAGTGTGGTTGGGAAACGAATAAAACGTTAACTTTTCCGGAACAGTTATTGATGTCGTTATTTGAGCTTAATTGGGAAACCAGCACTATAAGAAACACCACACCTCTATTCCTCCCTCTTCCTCAACTCCTAACCAATCATAGCATTCCTTGTGCAAACATTGGCAGTAATACAATGCATTCGCTTGGGAAAGAAATTTACAAGATCGAACTGAGATTTCAACTTGCCTTTAACGTTTCCCTGTCCATGTCTACTGTGTGCGATTCGTCGACAATTATAGCCAACATTGTTTTATGGAAGTTATTAGAATTTCATTTCTGGATGTTGAGAAATGCCTTGCCCATGCAGCGCATCTTCTGCCGATACGAAAACTACAATCATGGACAAAAGTGTTGGGAAGATAACCTCATTTTACAGATACCCCCCTCCCCCTTTTCAATGTTGGATTTTCCAGGGGAAAAAATGGTGACTTTTCTTACCTGAAGAACTCCAACATTGAATATGGGAGAGGGGGGCTACATGAGCATGGTATTTCCCAAATACTTTCAGCCAATAGTTAGAAAAAAAATCGAATTAGGTGTGAAGTGAGCTGATGCCCGCAACCTTCCCAACCACTTTTGACCACGATTGTAGCTGGAGCTTCTCAATGGATACATCTGGCAGCAGCCAACGAGAGGTTGCCGTGATCCCTCATCCTTTAGCTTTTTAAATTAAATCTGGTCACCGATGATACTTCTCAAATCAAGGTGTGATTACTAAGACCGAACACATTTCGCCGGTAAGAAAAAGCTGAAATAAGAAGCTGTTGCCAAATCACTTGGGAAGGACCGCCAGAATATCGCATTCATACAAAGTATCCATTCAGTAGTGGTTTTACGTCTTTCTGCGCTTATTTAACCAGGCTACCGCAAGAAAGTTTCCAATTATTTTGAAATCAGATTGTCGGCTCTGATTGCAGGCGGTTTCTCGCTTCTTCTCCTCAGTCCCTGCCCCCTCGCGTTTCACTTCGGTCCAGGCTTTCGCACTGCCGTATTACCAACGATCACTCGAAAGTCAACCCCGGTGGAAAGAAGCGTCTAAAATTCGTCAGCGGAAGGACAAAGTGTACAGCATGCGTCGCTAACGAATGCGAAGTTCTTTGTTAGATATGATTATTCTATGTAGCAGTTTAAACGAAAACTGCCTTAAGGGCGGCGCCTACTATTGTTATTGCGCATACGTTCTGCGCATCTCGAGATACTCGGGTGTCCTATCGGGTGATGCTTACTAATACAGGGGTATTTTTTGCGCGGTTTAAAACTATCCGGAGAAAGTAGATCTTAGTAAGTACTTCTGGTATCCAAAGAGTAAATTGGGGGTAACCTTGCATTTTTGTGAGATAATGAAGCTTCAATTTGTGAAAGAACGCCACAGATTGCTTTGTATTTTAAAGCGTGTTACAAATATTATTCATCAGATATCTTTGAAAAATGTGTGGTTACCCCCTATTTTCTTTTTGGATTTGAATAACACTTGTTAAGATTTACCTTTCCCGTATAATCATAAACCGGGGCAAAAATACCTTTGAATTATCTTGATTCTGAATTTACTTTGGAATTCGTCGACTGTCAAGAAGTTTCCATGGGGGTTCAAAATATCTTGAATAAAATAAATTCCACGCGCAAACCACGATTTCCAAAATAAAGAATGTTATCGATAGTTATTGCTTTATTATTCTAAAGTACACATTCACCATAAGGGAAGATGTTTGTTTTGCTTTTTAGCTCCTGGAAGTATTGTAAAAGTTCCCTGTAGAAAACAGGTAAACGCTTATCTGATAGAAAATGAAACGCACTGTTCCTAAGTGCTTCAAAATCATGCCTTACATGCAGGTTCAAAGAAGGTCCAAATAAAGACCTTCCGGTTGGTAAACATGATACATAGCTGAAACTGACATTCGTTTTAAATGTCAGTTAAGCTATGTATCAAGTAAATCCATTAAATGGCTTTACTTACGAGCGTGTGCAATTAAAGTTGCGTTTGTTAGGTTAGAGTTACGAGTAAATTGAATCAGCTTCATGATGTATCTGACATACTACCTGCTACCATAAGCAATTACTGTCTCTAGTTGACGTCATGGAACAGTTTCGCAATGTTTCTGCCCACATGACTCAATGTTCCCGTCTTTCACGAAACTGTTTCCTGTTTTTCTTGTTCCCAAATTTCTTTTTGCTGAGAAATCGAATTTTCCACTGAATACCTATTGTCACATTCATTTCAATGCTCTTGAAATTTCTAGTTTTAGTTTAATATCTTGACTAACAACTCAATTTAACACTACATGCAGAAATCGTCTGTGGCTAATAAATAATTGATTACTGCAATTAAGGTCTTTAATTTGGAAACCAAACCGCCTTTAGGCACTGTTCATACGAGACGACAAAGAAATCGTATCACTCCTCGTCCTGCTTCAAGCATGAGGGGCTGTAGTTACTTTTCCTTTCACGGCTTGGCCATTCTCTTTTGGCTTTGGTTGGCTCGTGTTGAAAACAAGACGTACGCTGTTCGAGGTTAGAGAGATTTAGCTTTGTCTCTGACTTAATGATAGATAATAATAGAAAAGGTGTTAGGGCTGTCTTTGACTTTGATAAATATGCAAAATTACACTGATTCGTGGTCGTTTTTTTTTTCATTGGCTATGTCGATCCAGAATCAGTTCGAGTTTTCTTCGTCTCACAGTTCACAACTTACAAATAACATACAGGTTCTTTGTCTCAAGCGCAACATCAAAGAATTTTACCTCGTCTATCAGAAACCATAAGTTATCAGTAAGTCTACAGAACGATTATAAAACTGAACCTAAGAATTTCTTTACGTCAGGTGTGAGCTAACATCAAGCCCCACTGCTATTTTAAACTGTGACAAAAGTTCAGTCTAAAGTATACGATGCATCTGGTCGGTCGCCTGAAACAGATCCAAACTATTTAAGATATCTTAATATCAGAAAAATAACTTAAAAGTGCTTTTGGTACACCACTAACGCCCTACCCAATTCACAAAAAAAGACAAAGTGCAAGAAACAAGTAGCCAAATCTTCCCTGCCTTTGGAATTAAACGCTATAACTCCTTTTCGACGGGGGAGCAAATTTCATTGAAGGATATATTCTAAGTAGGTAAAGGTTCCTTGCCGTTTCGTTCCAAAAGCGATACGACTCGGACATCACTTCGATGAAAGAAATGGACGGACCATTAAATTTTTTTGGGATTTAAAAATTACCAAAAAACAAAAGTCTTGCTTAAGATTAATATAAAAAAGAGGTTTGCGATTGAGAAAAGAAAACTACAAAGTATTAGGGCTATCGATTCCAAAAGCCTGTATAATATTCAGACAAGAAATCGAACACACCCTCGTGAACTAGTGACGGGCTGAGAATGTTGTGTCATGCAAAGTAATCTGGTTTAAGTCGAGTCAAATTATGATATCAACATCTCCACCATTATAAAGTGTGGTGACCATTGCCACATTTCAATCAAGAGCGGTCGAAAAGGTTGCTTTTTCCCTTTAACGCGATCGAAAACCATACGTTTCGTCTTTTGCACAAGAACAAACACAAAAAACTAGTTCCAGCGCATTGATAAGAATTTCACTGCACAAGTTTAATAGAATGTAGGTTAACGTCATTTCCTTGTCGCCTTGGCGAGCAAAGTTTGGAAAATTTTGTCTCAGCACGTTATTTGATTGAAGGCAAGCTTTGAAAATGTTGTGCTAAAATACTGCTAAACAGCTTCGAAAACTGTTAAAGGTGTTCCTAGTAAATAAGGATCGATGTAAAACCCAAACTGTGTTGGGAGACAACAGAATTAAACCAATCTGTTGGAATTAAAGAAAAACTACCAAAAAAAAAACTGAAATGTAGAAACGAATTTTTTTCTTTAATGTTGTGATGATGCATCTTCCAATGAAACTTGCGACGTTGTATTGAGTTACACTGTGCCAGAGTCGAACCCTCTCGGATATCGTAAATTTAATTAAACAAAATTATTGTGTAGACAGAGTGGACAACTTTCAATGCCTTTGTTTATCAATAATAGCAATTTCTAAGTTTAATTGAAAATATTGAATGAAATGTAAACGTAAATGCCCGCAAACGATTAAAATGACAACTTAAAATAGGGGATGAAGGGTTTTGTTCTGTAACCCAGCTGGATTCAGTGTTCAAGGAAAGAAAAACATAAAGAAAAAGAAAACTGCGCCGGAAATACGTTTTGGCCTAAAAAAATGTTTTAAGATTCATCTGCCAATGATGCTACTTTTACCATTGGTTTGTAGATCTTACTCACAGTGACTGCAAACGATCTGTGAAGTTTTTTCCACCATGGGAAGGTCACCGCTTAAAAGGTCACGTTTTTAGGACTTTCACCATCGACAAATACGCTACACCCTGTGAACAAGAATGCGTTAGGGATCGCAAATGTGTTTCCATCAATATCGGCCCAACAATGGTGGACAAAACTATCTGTGAGCTAAGTGATTCAGATCATAACCAGCACTTAAATGATCTTAAGGCAAGTTCCAGGTGGAAATACAGATTCACTGAGGTATGAAAATGTTAAGATTAAACGAGTTTAACGATGTTGGGTAAATATTTAACCCTTTCGACAGTGGTAACCATCGATGTCAGCTCTTTATTTTTCTTTTTTCGTAAAGGTATCCCTCAGTTTTACATGCACATGTCAACATTTTGCGTGCTTATTCCGACATTTCCAGCTTAGAGCACAAGTTCTTAACACGACAACTAAGCTAGCTAAGATCTACTTGCAATTAGCAATCCTTTAAGCATTTCAATCAACATTTTAAGTAGTTTAAAACTCTACTCGCCAAAATTGCAAAGCTAATGCTCGAAACAGTCGTTAATTTCATATTTTTCATGCGAAGTTATCAGTTTGTCAGAACTTTCGTGGTAAAGTTTTGTTTATGTCTTCAATTGCAAGTGAAGGAAACCGAAATTTTTAAGTTGCAATAAAGAAAGTCAGTGCGTGGTCGAAATGCAATACCATGACTCCTGAGTAGAAAATTAATCTGGTTTAGTGACATCTCTTAACGTGTTACAGATACCAAAAATAGCATGACATAGCTTACCTATAGCCACTGACTCTCACTTTACAACAGAATGTGTCTGAATGACCGTTCCGGCACTGTTTCTGGTGGTCCCTCCCTTATTGCTACCGCAGCGAGTGAGCCTTAAGCGAAAGAACGAGGCAGCTCTCTAATCGGGAGAAGAACACATTTTTCTTCGAAACGCAAGGAACTGTGGTTATGCGCGAATGGAGGAATTAAGATGCGTGGTAAGATCTTGGTACACAGAGGATTAGAAGAGTTCCCGGTCCTGCTAGCAGAGGTCTCTGTTTTCTTTTGCGTTCACTGGGATGACGCAACGCTAAAAGAAAAGAGGCCTCTGCTAACAGGGAATTAGAACATAAACATAAGTTTGCAGCTTCTCTGTTTTTTGTCTTCTGGTTCATTTTCGTTTCTTTGATGCTTCTTTTATCCGTTTATATAAAGTTCATCGCAGCCTCGTGAAATAGTATTTTAGTCGCACGAAAAGTAGAATTAATAACCACAGCACTTTGCGCTTCAAAAAGAAGTTGAAGTGAACTCGGAAATGATCAACATGCTCTATGATCTATGCCAATGTTACTCTATTGCCTTTTTTCCTTCAATCCTTCCGGGCTTGGTTTTTTTCCTCTAGTAACCACATGTCCTCTTAGGGGACTGACTATATACGTTGTATAGTGTCCTCAGAAAGGATAAGAAACATGATTAATTTTACCAACTTACCTTTTTAAAGCAAACAGATCGCCGCTGTACCTTTTGCAAAAGCGAGAAGCAAACATTAAGCCCCCTCTTAGTCTCTTGCAACAAAACGGCCTCCTTCTGGATTCAGTTTCACATTTGGTGGTATGAAAAAACACAAGAACAGATCTGGTTAAATTCAAGTAAAGTCGTATGCGGTTGCTACGTTAGGTCGAATAATGGGCAGGCACTAAATTGCTGTATTCTTGCAGCAAAATAGTATATTTTTTTGCGCTGGTGGGGGGATGAGCTTTGTTTCCGGACTTTTCCTTTGCAGCTGCATCAAAGACTTGTCATTCAAAAAGAGATTGCTACTGCTAAAAATTCCCTAACAATGTTTGTTCGAAAGTGGGCTTTTCTTCTCTAAGGCCCGGTTCAAACGTCGAACTTTACATGTGCCGAATCTAATACCAATTTGGGTCGACCCAAATAATTAAGTTCGACAGTTGATTCAAACGTCGAACCTAATTGGGTCGAACTTAATTGCAAAAGTAAACACGACACTTTTGTAGTCAGCGGTTATTGCCTTCCAAAATGGCGGAAAAAACTGCGGGAAAGACAAATTCTGGAAACGAAGAGCTTGTTTTTCTTGCATGTGCGATCAAGGAGGGAAGAAGAAGGCGACTCCAGATGCAGTTAGCGTTAAACAACCTCGCTGTCAGGAGAAAGCGATTTTTGAATTTGGCTTTCCTTCTAGTATTGCTGATTTCCCAAAAGAACATCACAGTCCCTCGTCCAGTTCGTTCTTGTCGTCGACTGAAAAGAAATACTGGCTGGTGGGAAAACGTTTGCAATACCTATTCAGATGCAAGGTTCAAGAAAACCTTCAGAGTTTCCCGGGATACCTTTAATTTCATCCTAAACCGTATTGCACCTTTCCTTATTCGGCAAACTGTAACGGAAGAACCGATAACGCCAGCACTGAGGCTTGCAATTTGTCTGTACAGACTAGGCAGAGGAGATTATCTCTATACCATTTCAGAAATGTCTGGACTAGGAGTCTCCACTGTCTCCTCAATCTGTCAGGAAGTCTGTCAAGTCCTGGTGGATAATTTATGGAATGAGACAGTGTCAACTCACATGCCTCAGACTGAAGAGGAGTTCAAACAAAACATTCTCGACATGGAGGAATTTTGGCAATTTCCTTGCTGCTGGACAGCCATAGATGGCTGTC
>BLFO01004365.1:13296-18296 GCA_014634245.1 Montipora cactus
GATGAGTTTCATCACTTCTTGGGTGGTGTCAAGTTTATCTTTATTGGAGTTCCCTTTCTTCACAGACCTTTTGGGAACAAATAGCTCAGCTTCATCCTCAACATTGTCAGCACTGTTGTCATCAAGAGAACTTCCAGGGGTACATGGAAGTGATGATGAAGATCTTGATGGCTCCAAAGCACGTTCTGGTTGGCATGAGTCCCTTGTTTTCACCACGTCAAACAAGGCATTAAACCACTTGCCGAACCCACGGTCTTCTTGGTACTTCTTTATTCCTGTTGCTGTCTTTTGAGTTAGGGCAGCTTGTTTACACTGGCTGACACACTTCTTGAACTTGGTTCTCATTTGGTTAACAGTCATCGTGAACTTGTCACCTCTAGCTGATGCCCTCTCTTTCAACTCATCCATGATTTTGGCATAGATTGGTCCATTTCTCTGATTCTTAGTATTAGTAAAAATCAGTTTGGTCTTAAATTCATTGCTGCTAACAACAATATCTATAAAATCATCTAGACTTTTCGAACACCATCGAGGTTTTCGCCCAGGTCTTTTACTGCTCTTCCCCTTTCCTTTCTTTACAAAATGTGCCAGAGCAATGTCCACATCTTCATCTATTTCTTCTTCATCATCATCTTCAACTTCAACATCCTCATCATCCTTCTGGTCAAGACGTCTTTTGCTATAAGACAAACAGGCAAACCTGGATATTAGTATTGTCAGTCAAAGTACAGCAAGCGGTGAAAATTAATGTGAAAAGAGACCTATTCTTTACAGTCATAAGAATTTGGCATATCAAATTGATGAACAGGTATGATCTCAGCAGAAAAAATTATACTTGTAATGATATTAATAAATCACATGTTTCTCCGACAAAAACATCTTTCCTTGTGATATTTCAATCCGTAAACTATAAAGTTTGGGACTGACAGGTCCATGGCAAGCCTTTACTACATGTATTGTCCAAAACTAACCCAAGCAGGAAATGTAATTTGAGTTTGTGGCTTCTTTACAGCGAGATCGAATGCAGCTTATAAGGACACTTTAAATGCATACCTTTTCAGAGAGTCTGGTTTTGCGGGCTGACCTGCCTCTTGAATTTTCCTGCCACTGGTCTGCTTCTGGAAAACTTCCTCATGACCAACATCCTTATGATTCATTTCTTTGGTCATTTTCTCCTCAAAACAAGACTCGCAGTACGCCACCGAACTCCCTGCTTTCCATCCAGCTACATTCTCATCATTTTCAAACACGGAACACCGCATACAGAAGTGGTTCATGCACTTCAGGCAAGTATATTTGGTACTCTCGAAGCAAGAGGAACACATGTGTTCGGATCTTCCCGCCATTTTGTTCGAAATAATCAAAAACAAGTTGTGTGCGCATGACAAAGATAGGAAACGAGCGGAACTCTGGGTAAAAATTAATTTATTCAATGTATTTGTAATGTATGCATTAGATTCGGCACATGTCAAAGTTCGACGTTTGAAACAAAGTCGATCTTTTGCCGTTCTATTCGAAAAGCCCGGTCGAATAGAACGGCAGGTCGACCCAAATACAAATTTGTCGAACCTAATTGATTCAAACGCCGAACTTTACATGTGCCTAATCTAATAATTAGATTCGGCACATGTAAAGTTCGACGTTTGAACCGGGCCTAAGGAGTTTCTTTATTTTTTATTTGTTTTATCTCTGTTCTCTTTCTCTTCCATAAGCATTGTAACATATACACCACGCAGAGAAGCCACGTAATCTGCAGATTGTAATCTTGCGTCTGTAAACACCATTATGGGTACTTCATGTTATTCGTGTCATTCTGTATATTTGTGTTAAACAAAAAAAAACCAACAACAACAACGAAAAAATCATTATCTTCCTGCATGATTAAATCAGCTACGATGAGAAAGACTAAGAGTAGCTTCACAAAATGAATAAAACCTTTGCCTCACTTTAGGCGCCATGTTAAGAAAAAACAAACAAACAAACAAACAGATCGCACTTACTTACGATTCGGAGTCTTCTTAAGGGCAGAGTATATAGTTTCAATCAGACAAGTGAATCATATTTTGTTGGCGCTTATTAAAACCATCTCAAGAATTACACGTTTGTTTTATTTATTTTCTCGAGAGAGGTCCAGTTTGGGGGTCCACGTTTTGTAAGGCGTTTTAAAAAAACCTTCCTTCAATAGACCTTTTCACGGTTTCTGACGCCATCTTGATTCGGGACCAAACGCGGCTTAAATTATCAGTGACTGTATGAGATTTTGGCCGAATTCAAACCTCTATAACTCCGCTGCAAAGGCAGGATTTCAAAAGTTTTAAATATTTTTAGTCGTTTTATTAACATCATTCACTCAACGGAAAATTAGATCGTTGCACAAGGCACATCGTTTGAAAACTGGATATTAGAAATCCTCTCATGTCGCTTCAAATTTCGAGGAAATTTGTTTTTGCAAGGATTTATGTGAATTTAGAAATTTCGTTTACGGTTGTTATAGCTTGATTCTGATCATCATACTTCATGAAAATATTTTCAAACGAAGTGATTTTTAAGAGGTATTCTCGCTACCCACAATCGTCACACTTTAAAGGATTTATAATGGTTCAAATTTGCCAAAATTCCCATACATTCACTGTTACACTAATCTCAGCCGTGTTTGCTGCCCCAACCAATATGGCGTCAGAAACCACAAAAATTTCGATTACCGCACACATAATTGAAAATCTCCCTTCCCCTCGGGAGCATTTCTACCATTCAGGTAAACCAGTCTATTTGGTTTCCCCGAATAGGAATAGACAAGGTTATGTGTGAGTAGACGTATCGATTTGCTTCGTCCGTATTTACTTTTCCATATTTTCTCCCTCAGAATCCTTGCAGCAGTAATCCTTGCCTCAACGGCGGAAAGTGTTTTATGGGTTATACCGACAAGAAGTACGTATGTGAGTGTTTGCCAGGATCTAGAGGAGAACACTGTGAAAAAGGTGAGAAACTTTTTGCTTGTATTTGCTGTTCGTTGTTATGGGAGGGTAGGGTAGATTAGAGACAGTCGAGAGGATACAAAATATGCTGAAACAGAGTCGACTTTGAGTGGATGATAAAAACACAGGTTGTGACTTCTAAAAGGACTTCGATAGAAATTCCTTTTACCCAGACAGGTCAGATCTTTGATCTAATGTATCCTTTGCCCAATTTCCCCGCACAGGACCGCTTTCGTAGAAGACAATCCAAACAATAGAAGTGTATCCAAAGTGGTGAATTTCCCAAAGTATTATTAGCTAACACCGTGGCCCCAATTAAAAAAAAAAAAAAATTGAAAAAACAGTGGCCCCAAAACATTGTCTCTCACGCCTTGCTCTCATATTTCACAGCTACGCTTGTTCCCTTTCCGATCAAAGCTTAATGTTGTTTTGCCATCAGATATGGCCTAAATGCAGACGTTTGATGAATTATTATAAAACTCCCCGAAGAAGTCTACGTTAGCTAGACGAAACGCGTCGGAGTATAAACGAGTTTTACAAATACAGTTCGCAGAGTGCTGCTCCCTAGTTTAGGTTTTTCAAATTTTTATTTTTATTTTTTCTAAATTGCGCGTGCGATGGAGAAGAGACAGTCGTAATTTTTCTATTTATTTTGTCCTCAAAAAAGGAAACATGGATTAATACCAGACAATTTTAAATTAAACGAAACGTGATTCCACTTTTAATTCTCTTGTTGACGACTTCATTACTCTGCTGTAAAAAATCATTAAGGGGCATTTTCTTTGTTTCAGTTCATCCTCGTGTGTCACTCAATCCGGGACCCCTTTACACGATTGAAGGAAGCAATGTCACCTTTCCAATCTGTAACGTGACTGGCCAACCTCCACCAAAGGTTATTTGGAAAAACGCAACCGTTCAGTTATCCAAGAGTTGGAGGGTGTGGTACAACGACAGCTTGATGCAAATTTTCCAAGTTCGTAAAGAAGACTCGGGTTTTTACATTTGTTCAGCAAAAAATATTTTGGGGAGCGTTGAGAAGAAAACGTCGCTGCTGGTGGTTTCTCCTCCACAGTTCATTGTAATACCCCCCTCCAAGATTGTTGGGACTTTGGGCTCCAATATTACGCTGAATTGCAGCGCTACTGGTGATCCTAAACCAACTATAATCTGGAGAAAACAAGGAGGTCAGATACCAGTTGGGCGGAGACTGCAGATAAATGGTGCGTTAGTTCTTACAAATCTAACACTGAATGACACAGGAAATTACTCTTGCGTTATTACAAGTGCCAGTCTGATTCAAGAAATAGAAACTGTGACAAGTTTGGAAGTAAATGAAAATGGTGAGCGGAATTTAAAAGTTGTGCTACATCTAAATAAAAATATCATGCCAACGTAAAATTAAGGTTTCCATTCCGCGATAAATAGTTCTGAATTTCATTATAAATAAAGTGAAGCAGAAAGTTGGACCGGTGTGGAGAAGGGGTTCTGCGAAAACCTCTGTTCAGTGCACAGAAGTTGCAATTGGTTCGAATAATTTCCCGAAGTACGTCAAATCCACGCCCCAGGATGCCTTCACTGATAAAATACATCCGCCCTCAGACATTCTCAGTGGATGCTTTCTAAGATGTTTATGACGTCGTTATTTACTACAGAATTGTCCACCCAAGCCAGCGGGCTAACACCCAATGTTATCCTAGCTAAGAAGGGAAGAAAAGCAGCCCTCAGGGCCATGAGTGTTGAACGACTTGAATTAACACCTTTCTGGGATTAAGACAGACTTAGGGGATTTCAGCAACACTGAACACATCCGATGCAATAATTTTGTCAGACAGTGTTAATGTACTTTGGTGGTTGCGTAATGCTAGCCGACGATTCAAACTATCTGATTTATTCCTAAGAGCCTCCCTAGTTTAGTTTTTTTTCAAATTTTTAATTTTTTTTTAATATTTGCGGGTGTTGTAGGAAAGGGATAGTCGTAATTTTCCATTTATTTTGTGCTCAGAAAAGGAAACAGGAAGAAAACAG
>BLFO01004365.1:28536-33536 GCA_014634245.1 Montipora cactus
ATACCATCTTTGATCATGTTTCGGCGCTTATGATCACCACTGCATCTAATTCAACAACAGCTAAGTCATATGTGGATAGTTGCTTACTTTGCACTACACCAAAATCACACACACACTATCACATTTGAACGATTGCTGTTTGACCTTGAATCCTTTGGAGGGCTTCGTTATTTGTTCGTCACGCAATGCTTTCACCCCAATTTAGGGGGTAGGGGTAGGGCAATTTCTATCCTGATACGTAACCACTTGGAGCACATAATCTTGTAGATTAGGAAGAGAGTAAATAAAGGAATAAAAAGAATGACTAGTTTACCTTTGTCTCCTGAATTGTCTCCTGTTGTCATCTCTTAAGCGACCCGCTACCTACATTGAGTAACACTCTTGGGCTAAACTCGTTCCTAGCTAGGTCTTTTCGCGCTGTGCAAAATTTTTTGTTACTTTTTCCCAAACATTTTGAACGAAATCCAAAAATTCACCCGAGTCTCTAAATTTCGAAGATATTGGACTTGACCAGGAAGAGCTAGCGCGTGGTGGGCCTACTTTGTGAATGAAGTAGTATTACCTGAACATTTATTTCACATATGCACAATCCCAGGTCCAACTCGTTCTTATCGCTTTCGAACCTATTACCTATTAGTTTGGACATATGAAACCAATAGAAAAATTAAACGCTACTTTGGGCGAAAATAATTTGCTTCGTTTTCTTCGAGATCAAATCGCATTAGTATGGTCGGGGGCTGAGTTACAGCTCTTTCTGGGGTCTTCGTCTCATTATCTAGGCAAGTTCCTCACGTATTAAACACAAAGGAGATTCTCTATTCCTGCGGTGATGATCGGGGCTCTTCAAGGAAAACTTGCCCCTGCATAGTGGATGAGGTCAGTTGGCCCCAGCTCTCTATGTTGAAGATTGCGTTTCAAAGTGATTCGTTTCAACTGCAGCCACCAACTAATTTCGTCAGAAGATCTATGTAGGGCTTCTTTCGTTTAACGTTGATTGTTGAGATGTCAAGCTGATAAAAATTGCATATGTCTTGGAGGATCTGCAAAGAAAACTTTGCGAGTTCAGAGGAAGCTCCGAGTTCACAAATGTTATGCGTATCGCATATGATCGGATGCTGAAGTGATATTTTTGCCATGACTTCGTTACTCAAATCTTGTATGTTCTGTTCATGAATTTTATCCAGCTCTTCGGCGTCCCCAGATTCAGTAGCTTGCACAACTTTCTTTGAAGCAAGGCGTGAGAAAAAACTTGCAACTTGCTGAGAAGTTAAATAACTCGAAGCATCAAATCTAGCAGAGCCATATGCGTTTCTAACTTTTCTCATTGACTTGGAACATTGGAGGGATCAGCTTTCTTTCCAGTCTGTTCGCCGATTATGAATACTTCTGTAAGGTATTGTTTCTGGTTTTCATTCAGTCGGGTTCTATGAGTACTGGAGGATTTCAACGCCCAGCCCATTGACAATGATGAAAGGGAATCCGGTGCCTTAGCTATACCAGTATCCTCTACAGGATTATCAACAGTGGCAACACCCTGTTCTAGTTTTGATGCATAGGACATCATTGCCTTATCGAGAAGCGTTAGGCTCTCAAGAGCATACTTGTGCCTTCCAACATCAAGATGATGTTCAATGGACGAAAATCTTTGAAATCATTTTACGCATCCCTCTTCAGGACATGCAAACAGTTTACAGTGACACTCCACGTCGTCCTCACTTTGTTCATCCGAAGCTTCTCCAAGCATCCGATGCCAATTGCTCCTCTCCTTGCTGGGTTTGGGGTGATTTTCTCCTCGCTGTAATCACAGTGAATGTAGCCTTTGGACCTCTGGCCTCCTTTAATATGGTTAGCATTGGTGCAGAGTATTTTTCTGGGAAATCAAACTGACTCCACGGCAGGAATTTACCTGGGCCAACCGCATATGACCTCCAAACTCTCATTCCCTCATTGCCATATTCAACGTTATTGATAAAGCTAACACCTTCCCATTTTACAGGGACTGACTTGGGAATATTCTGCGTGTCGCACAGCATAACTCTTACTCCAGGCATACCACCCGAGGACTCTATGGCATTCTTCATTTGCTCTGGAGTCTCGACATCTCGGCCAGAATTTAGATATATTCTCATATGGTTTTTAATTGCGACTGCTTTGCGGTCGCAAGACTCTTTACCCTCTTGCGGAACCGAGAAATCTAGTCTGACGTTGATATCGTACTTCTTAGCTACCTGCTGAATTGCCAGTAGTGTGGAATCACTGTGATAGCATCCTGCATTGTTCTGTCTGAAATGAACCCGATTTACATTGGGTATTGTATTCTTGAGTTGTTGCAAGACGTCATCGATGATGGCCAAAAGTGTGACGCTGTCTTGGTTACAGCTTTGAAAAACGTGAACAAACGACAGCATTTGGGGTTGACCTTCGACTATTCTCGTGGCAGTGGTTATGTGCCATGAAATACCTCACTTTCCAAACCAATCAGTTTGACTTTCGCGACATTTTCTTGGGAGGTATTTCATGGCCCAATCCAAGACCAAAAGCACCGAACAAGCGTCTAAATTCTTTAAGACATCTAGACGCGCCTCATCTTGATTGATTGATCTGAGTAAATGAGCCTCCCATGCTTCGATTCTTTTCTTAGCTAGAGAAACTACATATTTCATCTCATCATTCTCATCGCTTGAGATTTCAGCATTTTGCAAGGCAGACTCAACTTCGTGGACTACATTCGGAAACACGTCACATCGATCACATGCCAGGTCGTGCTCATGATCACAGGAGCTGATGTAATCAGGATCAGCCTGATAGCTAAGGGCGTAGGCCCTACAATGATCTGGGACTCTGGAACTTGGCGATACATGTACCCGCAAACAAAAGATATCGTTGAAATATTTATTCTACTTATTTACACTGACGATGTTATCAAAACAAGTTGTCAAGTGAGCTATGATCTTCGCAGTTATGAACGCAATTTTTACGGTTGCGGAGAGAAGCCTGAAAACTTCTCCCCTTTTTCGCTATCGTTGTGAAATTCGTTGTCTTTTAAGTCTTCACTCTCCTGTCCCTCGCGTAAGAGACGAGTAGATGGCCTGATGTACCGTTCAAAGTGTTTGAGATTCCACAGGTCTTCTGCAAGATTCAACAGCTCAATCTCCTCTTGGTTCTCTTGCAATGACTCACTCATCCACCGAACAAAAAGATTTCTGGACAGCACCATTTTCTTTTAAGTAGGAGTGTACGTATAGCGGAACGGGGTCGCTGATCATGTACGCCGTAGGGTGAAACTGAGGCTTGTTCACCTAACGAGCGGCTGAAATTAAGACAAATTTTCGTTTTCGTTCGAGTTGGTGAGTTAAAGTGTCGCTTTACCAGAATGTGACTATTACATTGTTTTGAATTTGTTTGGTATAGTTTATATGTTCAAAGTTTATGAACAGTTTCAAGTTTTAATAATATCGGAAAATCAATAGTGTTGAGGTTAATGGTCCAAACAAACCTGCCCTCGATAGCATTTAATCATAATCAATTCAACAGGAATTTTCTTTTCTTTCTTTTTTTTGTAAACATATTTTGTTCTTTTAGATGTTAGCATTTAGAATTTGAACAATCAAAAAGTAGTTTCGTATCTCGCTGTTACAAAATAATTTATAAAATCAAAAATTTTAATCACAGTTCAATGTTCCTCTTCAACTATGGCGCGCCCTTCCAGTCAATATTCAAACAGCTTTATTGTGTAATGCATCTATTACATTTCTGTGCCGTTATTTTTATTTCCTTTCTATATGTTTTTTATTTTGCTTTGATATATTTTATATCTCTTCCCATTAATTGAAATATAAGCTTTAAGCACATTTTTTTTGTTCTCTTTATTTTACATTCGTTCTATATGTGTATTTATATTTGAGCTGTATTTTTTTTTTCATTCTAACTAAGTATGCAACACGTGATCGCATTGCATTGTTCATACTTACCTTTTTTTTCAGCGGGTGCCCTCAGCTCATCGAGTATTCTTGACAACCTCGATGGCAAGTACCTCAACAAGTTGAATTGTTTCCTAGCTCCAGTCCTGCATAGTCCATCCCGCAGCAGGTTTGTGAGGTGTTGGCGCGCAAAGACAGATGGCTGGGCAGCATCCACCTTCCATAGTAACTGTGATGGAAAGGGTCCCACTGTTACAATAATCGAAGTTGGCAGCTACATATTTGGTGGATACACTGACCTATCTTGGTTGAGTAAGTAATAGAAGATTAGTCTGTGCATACTATTCAAATGATGACAATAATTTCTCGCGTTGACGTTTTTTTCAGAATTTTACTCATTTCCTGAAGTTTAGGCCTGGGGAAATTATTGAAAGATTAATCTTTACGTCATATAATTAAACAACTGAATTTACTTAAATATGTGTAGTGGAGAAACCACAACCCAGTAAAACGCGACACTAAGCAACAATCTTTCCTGGAGCACATTCTTAGACGAACAAAAGTGCCAACAAAACAACACCATGATTTCGTTTTAAACCTGCCACAGTCTTTACCCATTAAATAAATATGACGTTCTGATTCATACCTAAATATTATTTTGATCTCAAATCGTCGTATAAGTTGAGTTAATTTAATTCTTCTGCAGTCCCACATGTGGACTATTCCAATCACAAAATAATTAAGGAGGATGTAAGGGGTCATGGTGAAGAAATTTAATATCTTTACCACAAAATCTTGAAGAGTTAGTTGTATCTTGCAGCCGGTTCGCAAAACCAATATGATTCAGACTAAAATGACTTAACATGAGGGCAAAAATAGAGAAGATGGTCGGAGGCAACCACCCAAAAAGTATATAGATTGTTTCCTTAAAATCCGATTGTGTTCAACTTAAAATTCGTATAGAGTACTTTCAAGCTGTAGCGAAAGGGCTTTTCGTGTGATTTCGGCAAAACAGAGTAAAAAAGCAAAAATATCTTATCCTGACAAATTCTAATCGAATTAAATTCACTACATGTTACA
>BLFO01004365.1:38536-41036 GCA_014634245.1 Montipora cactus
ATAATAATAGTAATAATAAAGCAGTTTGAGGGGAAGGCACAAGATATACATGGAAAGCTTTCCAAAGCTAAAGCGGAATTAGAGAGACTAAAATCAAATGGGAAAATCACAAAAAAAGTAAAGAGGAATCGCGTACAGATGATGAGCGAATGCAGAACACTTCCGGTTGCATTCCTTGTATCATTTATGGAGAAATCAAAACTGAGAAAATTAACGCGAGGTTACAAGGGCAAGGTAAAACAGGAAGAGGCAAGAAAACTGAACAAACACTTTCATTTGGATGCTGGTCGAGTTTACTCGAACTTTACGAAGATCATTGAGAAACAGGAAGGGTGTGAGAATCCTATATACGATGCGGGCATAAGGAATGATGGTAGTGGTGATACGCTCTTTGGAAGTGTGGAAGAGGCGACAGAATTTTGGAAGGCCTTATGGGAGTCTGAAGGGACTTGATACAATTCAGCCAAGTGGCTTGAGGAAATTCGAAGCGCAATAAAATAACGGGTTCCTGAACCGTCTAACGAGATTTTAGAGTTGAGTACAGAGCAGGCGAACAGTGTGATGACGAAGAAACGGAATTGGAACGCGCCAGGCCCAGACCGAATTGTGGTGGAAAAAGGTGAATTCATGAGGGTGTTACTAAGTCTTTCCAGGCTATAGCGCGTAGTGATCAGGAGGTGCGGTTTTGGTTTACAGAGGAGAAAACATGACTTATTCCAAAAGCGAGCGAATCTTCTAGTGAAAACCAAAGGCCAATCACTTGTCTTAACACCATATACAAGTGGTTCACGTCCTGTCTCTTGAAAAACAAGTAGATATACATTTAAATGAAAACGGGCTGATGCAAGGAGAGCAGCGTGGCGCCAAGGAGCATTGTAGTGGGACAAGTGATAATCTACTCATAGCCTGTATGGTCTGTCAGGACCGCCAGAGAGGACGTCGCAATCTGAGTATGGCATGGATAGAGGTGAGAAAAGCGTATGACACAAGGATTGCTGTGAGAACTGTGAATGGGCTGGATACGTCAGAGCGATTAAGGTTCAGTAAGGGCCTTCCCCAGGGCGACACCCCGTGTCCGAGGCTATTGACGCTGAGTACAAATCCGCTGGTGTGGAAGTTGCGAGCATCTGAAGGCCATCGACTCTCAAGACCTATTAGACAAAAGGTCACGGATCTTCTGTATATCGACGATGAAACGACGAACGTATCTTCACAAGACAAACTTAAAGTTGTTGTGACAAGTGACGAGAGAATGGCGATGAAAGATATCGGGCTAGCGTAGAACGAGCGAAAGTGCACTATGGCTCACGTGAAGCGTGGCAAGCTAGTGACGTCGAACGAGTAAAGCATCAGAGAAGCAGATGTGATTGAAAGTCTGAAGGAAGGATCGCAGCATAAATTCTTGGGAGTACTGGGGAATGTTAATCATGATGACAGTCTGGTTCTTCAGAATGCAGAGAATGTGTACGTGGAAAGACTATCAGTGATATGTTCGAGTCCGTTTTCAGACTACCAATCAGTTTTTAATAAAGTCTACGAGTCCTCAGCTTCTACGTTCGCTATGAACGATCAACTAAAAGGTTCGAAGTGGAAGCGAAGGAGCGGTTAGTAAATGATCAGGGGCTACTTTTGTTTGCTCAGTAAAATTGCAGTAAGAGATGCGTGAACGCAGGTTGAGCGTGTTGCTAGCAGAAGATCATATGCAAATGTCCTTCTGGTTTGAGAACAAACCTTTTGAAAATGCTTCTTTGTTTACAAGTTTTTTTATGATTGCGGTGTGATTGAAGGAAGTTTTGCGCGGACTAAAACGTCCTTGAGTGATTTTTCCTTCCTGTAAGATACAATCGGTGCTGTTTAAAGATATGTGCAAGCCTAGGTTGCCGCTGGATGATGTGCCAGTGTTTCATAAGAATCTTTTTAACATTCGGTGTAGCCGGGTTATAAATGGTAACAAACGGTAAAATTACTTTCGCCTTCTTTGTTTTGTTACGAAGAGCCCCTGTTCTGTCGAGAACAATTATGAACGAGTGTTGTGGGATAGCCTCTGTTAAAGAGTCTTTGTTCAAAGTCTCGTTTGTGTTTGTAAACGTTCTCCTTAACTGAGTTGGTTCTTAACAGACGTAGTGCTTCTCCTTTGGTAGAACCCTTTTTCGTATTGAAAGGGAGGCAGGATGAGAAGTGTGTAAACTGAGAAGTTTAAATGGGCTTAAAGTGGGTTTGTAAATCGGGTATTCCAAGAGATGAAAGGCGAGGTCCTTTGAATACCTACGGTTCAACTCTGTTTTTATTCACATTCACTGACTCGCTTCGCTTACAAAACATTTTCTGTAGCTCAGGTAATTGAGCCTGCATGGAAGCGAAGTTATAAAATTGTTGTGTGTTTTCAGTTCTAGGCCTAGGCCTTGGTCTGGCTTTGTTGGCAACCTGGTTTCTGGAACCCTGGAAACTGTGCTGTTTCGGGTACAGGTTCTGTAGTAACTGCTGGGCTTTTGATGGCCGG
>BLFO01004365.1:51036-56036 GCA_014634245.1 Montipora cactus
AACCATCGATCTTTTTTCCACCCGTCAGATCCAGCGCAGAATAAGGCTTTTCTTCTCCATTCACAGTCAGCCGAATGTCTTGCAGGTCAAACAGCTCAAGGTTGAAAGGCTTTCTTGCAAGATTCCCGTTGAAGGCATCGTTTCGCACGAGCCCAAAAATGATGTACTGAGGAATGAAACCGTGGAATAGATCTGTCTCAGTGTGATTTAAGACTCCTTGAGGGATGATCCTTGCCTGCGTAGGGGTTCTTGCTAAGGTATAGATGGCTGGTAGCGGTGCGCTTCCTTTGTGACCTTGCATAATCTGTACATGTTCTAGTTTCACACTGTCTGCTGCACGCACTGTGCGTATACGAAGCGTGCTAGACATGATCTTTAGTTTGCAGTTGTTTTAAGTCTCTCCAGCCATGAGAACAAAAGCGTCGTTGTTCAGATCTCCAAACTGTCAAGCAACAACTTGTCAATGTTAAACACGTCACAAATGGGTACTCCGACCAACCCACTTCTGCGCCATTGTTAGTAAATGTGGCTCTTCTATTCAGACCCTCATTACTTTCTGCTGTATTATCCACTTCATTCATGTGTACAGCAGTGTCTTTGTAATACAGAACTTTGGTTAAGTACGATTTCTTGGCCTGTTCCGTAAAGTTCAATAAGGTCTTGATGTAAGCATTGTATGCTTGAGTGTCTGACTGTTCTGTTCCCAGCGTTTCGTTGATCTTGATGGTAAACGGTTTGATGATGGAATGAAGGGCGTTGTTGACCAGAGTGTACTTCTTGCCATCCCCCGTAGGCGATCCATCTTGTTTGGTAATCTTTACTACCAATCGCAGCTTTATCTTGTTAATGTCAATGTAGTCAGCCAACGGTTTGATGACAAACTCGATGGGATTAGTTCCCGTTTGAACCGGTTCGTAATCGACCCATTTGGTAGTGAACATACGCCACATCAGTTGCTTCAAGGTGCGGTTGAATCTTTCAAGCACTTGAGCCTTGGTTTCGTTGTAGGTTACAAAATGATGTACATTCTCCTTTTTGAGGAAGGTTTGAAAAGTCGTGCTCTTAAATTCGGTTCTGGCATCTGTTTGCAACTTTTCAGGTCTACGACCTTCCTGGAAAATACTTTCAAAGGCCACCATCAACGAGGCACCTGTTTTCGATTTAAAGGGGACCACCCACGAGTATTTGGAAAGGACATCGATACAGGTCAGTAGATACTTGTATCCTTGATTCCACCGACTCAAATGTTGTAAATCAACCAAGTCTA
Source organism: Montipora cactus (assembly GCA_014634245.1). NCBI lineage: Eukaryota > Metazoa > Cnidaria > Anthozoa > Scleractinia > Acroporidae > Montipora > Montipora cactus. The sequence continues at coordinate 52,304 of BLFO01004365.1, forward strand.
CCCGCCATTGCAAATCTACATCAAACACAATTACTCGATTACGGCGAAAGTGCTTTCTTGCAGGTTTGTGTAAGGTATAGCCAGGTTGTTGGCGGAGCCAATCGAGTACTTGAGTGCGTTTTAAACCATACCGACGCGCCCCACGATACAGTTTGTCGACTCCCCCTAAAGCGGATGGTCGATCCACTTCATAATACAGTTTCTGTAATAGTTGGTTTGTCTGATTTAGGTTCCTCGTTTTCTTCTTCTTCTTCTTTTGCATTTCTCTTCTTCGTGATTGTCACTGACATCTTTCAATTCCAAGTGAACTTCGCTACCATCCACCGGAAGGAAGGATAATGTATCGAGTACGTGACACATAACACTTTGTGGAATGCATATTGTTCGATAAATGTAGCGTTGCATTGGTCCATGTAGTAATAAAAACTCAACAAGAGACCGGAGTTCATTGGATGTAACTCCTTTAGAAGATCTAACCATTGCTCGCGAGGTGTGCTTTAAAAGAAGTGTCCTGGAAAACAATTTCGAGCGCAAACCCGAACCAAGACAAAATACACTCTATCCATGTTAACGCGTCTACTGAAAAACCGGCAATGCACGTATTATTTTATATCACTTTTTATGAATTCGGTCACTCACTGACAACGTTAACAAATAGGCGCGTGTGATATATTTTTACTCTAAAAAACATTGAGACAGTGCATGCATAAGATTGCGTGACCGGTACATGTATAATTTTTATTGTACATAGGGTGCCCTTTCAAAATAACTTTTTATTTACTAATTTTTTGGATTAAAGTTTATTTAAAGAAAACTTTCTCTCGGAAATATAACATTGTGATAAGCGTTCTCTGTTAAGCAGCAAACTCAAGTGAATAACATTTTTTTCTTCTCTTACGCGTGTGTGATTTATTTTCGCTCTAAAAGCGTTGAAACAGTGCAGGCATAATAGAACAATGATGCAGCGAATGCAAGTGAATTACAAAGAGAACTACTCTCGCAATTATCACATTGTGATAAGCGTTCTCTGTTAATTCAGTAAAACGTTTGAAATGTTTGTTGGTGTGTTTTTATTGACTTAACAGATAAAACCGTTCTAGTTAGTCCGGTCTCGAATCTTTCATATTCTGACTGGACAGAACTGTATTATCAGAGTCACAGTATTTGTTTTAGTGCAAAGTAACATGTTTGGCTTAAAGATATGATAGTCGAATAGTCGAAGAACAATCGTTTATATCAACTTGTGACTAGAGTATCTTTTAGTAAAACGTTTCAAATGTATATTGTTGTTTGCTCACTGCGGCAAATATTGTGAAAAGTATTTTGAAATATAATATGAAACCAACTCCCGCTTCACCATACAACGGTCTCAAACGCTTCTCAAAATCCAAAATTTTTTTCAAGCGTTTTCAAAAAAGACGTTATTCAAATCTGTTGAGTAAGCTTTCTTTGTGTCTGTGAACTGAAGGATAGCTTTGTGTATTCTTGCAAAAAAAGATTGCATTTACCCGTGCTTCATTCAAGCGCAAGCTTTAAAAAACTGCCCTTTGAAAGGTTGTAATAACGGAGTTCACGTTTGTTTAAAAAGCGTGAAAGAGTTGAGAATGCTTCCCTTTTCCACACAAAACAACATTTTTGGTCTATATTCTTCCTTCTTCACTCTTCGGTCGGCTCTATGCAAATTTAGTTTGTGGACTTGTGGACTTGTCCAGGCGTGTAAAGCCTCTTGTGTGTGTGGGCCTGTGTGTGTGGGTGTGTGGGTGTGTTAAACTTCTGTTTGACTCGCTTCAAAACGATAGGGTTCTCACTCCTCTTTGTAGGTGCGTGACCCCAAGCCCGGGAGGTTATTGCAGTCATGCGCAATTTGGATTTGTTGCCGAGTAAAACCGATGTTGCCTTGTTTTTTTCCAACTAAGTTAATGTACACTTACGTCAATGGTGTCTCATTGATGACATCATCTTTACCTCATTGGCTCCCTGTCTTTCCCATTGTTCTTTTCGCTATATATTTGCGCTACCACCCGGCTGGTTTGGGTAGATACATAGCACAAGCACAGCATACACATCTCGCTTACTTTCTCAATAAAAGAAACCTTCGTATACGTACGTGACTGGCATCTCATTAGGGACTTTAGGCACCGATGACGGCGACGGCAACGGCGACGTGGGTACCGAGCGGAAAGACTGTTGTGGGGCGAATGCTGAACATTAAGCACTTGCCAAATCTTCAGAGGTGACGGCAAATTGTTTGCAGACTGAATAACTGTATTTTTCTCATCATGCCTTCTTTAAAAATGGCTAGAAATCACCTTCTCATAAGCCATTACGAAGAGATTGTAGATGACGAAGAATTTCTTCTGGTATATGACATCAACACATCACCAAATCTTGATTTACCGTACGATTTGTACGAGCGTTTTGACTTTGATGAACAATAAGTGTTGTCCTCTCAGATTATTCTTATGAAATCCTCTACCTTACACAACTTTAACTGTGACCTTGTGGTATAATCAGGTATCCTTAACATTTAGAAGCAAACGCTGGAGACCAGGTAAAGGATCGCGAACTTCAAACAAAACAACACAATCTCCATCGCTTCAGTCTCATTCACTCTCGAGAAGCCAAAATCGTGGTTAAGCAACAATCACTCAAAACAACAACACCTCTTAACTATCCTTCGACTTCATGGAGGTCAGTAGATTTTCAAAACACCAACATATTCAAAAACAGGCCGAGAAAATGAGTTCTTTACTACTCACGTTTTCACACAACGGCAAATTCCCTCTCTTCACGTTGCGACATGACTGCTACGTGAGGGCATTTTCGCGCCAGACATGCGCGTTTGGTAGTTTGGGTTTTCCCAGTATCCTCTCCCGTCGCCGTCGCCGTTGCCGTCATCGGTGCTTAAAGTCCCTACTAACCTAACCCTACGACCTGGGATGCACGTGTTAGGGTTAGGGTTACACCGCGTTGCGTCATGCATCATGCCCCAACTTGCCCTAATTTGTGCACGCCCCCTTCGTTTGTCTTTTGATTGATGGCATCATTTGATGACTACCTGTCAAATCTGGTCTGAATAAGCGCATACAACTACTTATACGCCTCGAGGATAATCAAGATACACACGGAGGGTGATGAGAAATGCAGGATATGTCGAAAGGCTGATGAAAGTGTCGCACACGTGGTGTCATGTTGCAGCGCACTGGTGCAAACCCTGTACCTGGCTAGGCAGAACGCAGCACTCAAAATTCTATTATTTGAAATGCTTAGGGAGCTATCAGCTGATAGACGCCATCCCACTCTAGTATTCACCAGTCCAGCCCAAACCTGTGTACCAAGATGGCAAGGTGACACCGTACTGGGATGTGCCTGTTTTTGCGGAGCACTTGCAAGTAAGAGCCAACAGAGTTGACACTAGGTTTTTAGACAAGAAAAAACAAGGAGATGATGCTGACAGAGACGAGCTGTCCCTGGATGGACAACAGAAAGCAGAAAGAAGAGGAGAAGACCTTGAAGTACGTGCCTTTGCGACTAGAGCTCAAGAGACAGCACCCAGGGTTTAAGATTCGACAGTTCAACATCGTCATTGGCCCTCTTGGTGGCTACTCAAAAAGTCTGAAGGAAGAAGTCAAGGCATTAGTGGGCTCAGATAGGTACCAAAAGGTACTCACAAGAATGCAGAAAGCCGTCCCTAGCCACGCCTTCACATCGCTAAAACATTCAAAGTGATGTG
>BLFO01004365.1:63536-66036 GCA_014634245.1 Montipora cactus
ACTTGGTTCTAAGTTAGACTTTGCAGTATTGACAATAAAACCTAAATCTGTCAAAAGATTCTTTGGAAAGGAGACATGTTCTAAACATTCCTGATGATTATGTCCAATGATGAGAATATCATCAATGAAGCTAACTAATCTGACACCATGATACCTTTCATGTGCTGTGACTGGTTTAAGAAGCTTAGTAAACAATCGCGGTGCTAGCCTGTACCCAAAAGGCAAGCATGCAAACTGGAAAATTTGATTATTCCAAAAAAACCTAAGATATTTTCTATGAGGTTGCCAGATAGGTATGCTGAAATACGCATCCTTGAGGTCAATAGAAGCTAGATAATCTCCTGGTTTAATAAGGTTTTTGACCATATCAATGTTCTCCATTTTGAAATGAATCTTCTCTACAAATTCATTAAGGGGCTTGAGATTTATGACAGGCCTAAGGTCACCTGTTTTCTTAGGGACCAGAAACATATTATGCAGAAGTTTATGAAGCTCCTGGTCAATAATCTCCTTATCTGCTACAGATAGAATTGGAGGATTAGGAAGTTTTGTTTGTACAGGTTTAGTACAAAATTCCAAATGGTACCCTGATACTGCTTCAAGTACCCAGGGGTCACTAGTAATAGATCTCCAGCTAAGGAGAAAATTTGCCAGGTTTCCAGCATAAGCACCTACCTCTACTGGGAGGAGTGCTGCTTTGTAGCTGTCAAGGAATGTGGGTTGCTCTTGGGATCCCTCCTGTAGTGAGTGGTGTTGCTGCGATTCCTTGAGCCTAAAAAATATACTTTTCGGCCTTGACCCTGGTTGAAGCTAGAACCACGACCAGATGTATTTCTTCTATCTCCACGCCTTGTTCCTGGAGAGGTCTGACTAGGGCCGAGTTTCTTCGCCATTTTGTTCACCTCCGCAATTTCTTTGATCTGTTTAGGCAGCTCATCTCCAAAAAGCCATTTCCCAGGAGGAGTATTCTTGCTGCATAAAAAGCGGTAGCTGGGATTCACGAATTCTCTCATTGTTTCCCTTCTTACAAGGGAAAGTCTTAATGATGCATTGAAAAGTAATGTAATAGCATCAACGAGAGGAGTAATGAAGGAGTCGGGCTTCAATTCTGACTTGGTCTTTTGAGCGTTCAAGATCTTTTCTACTAACTCAATAACTGGCTGTACTCCCTTGGTAATACCTCTCTGGGCCTCTTGCAGTGCAAGATCCTTGGTCCTTGCCTGCCTAGCTAACTCAAACCAGAATTCAAGGTTGACCTTTGGTACACACAAGAAATCACAATTTTCGGGTGCTTTGTACTTAGCCTCAATTTCCTTCTGCTTGGAATCCAATGCTTTTTTCGTACAAGCCTCATTTACTCTTAAGGCTCTGATCTCACTCACTTTGGGACCTTTCGCATCCGAGTCATCAAAGATTGATGGCAGGTCCAGCTCTGCTGCTTCAGCAGTTGTATCAGTACATGAAATGGGTTGTGAGGGGTCGAAAGAGCCAGCATCAGTCACGCTGGCGACACGTGTAGGTTGTGACTCGTCAGCCGCCGCTGCTAAACTTCGTTTGGCCAGGTTAGTAACTAAAGGTCCAGAAGCTGGCCTTTTCGAAGCTGTTACTTGGGAGATAAGAGACTTCATTGACTCCATTGACGAAAACAGTTCGTGCAACCCCAACTGGCTTTTAAGGTCTTCAATATCAACCTCAAAATCGTCGATGTACGTTGTCATTCGCTTCGAGTTTCTCGCCCGCTTCGGGCATGTTCACATCGCTCGCTTCGAGCGTAGATACATTTGTCGACTCGTTGAGTGCCTTGTCCATTTCGGTAGTTGGAAATAAATCCCCTCTAAATTAGTACCGTAACCGCCGACAAGAAAGCACGAAAAGGAGAATGGATTTGTGTCACGCGTTAGGCTGCTTATATATGGTGCATTTGCATGACAATGGTTGCTTTGAAGTGTGACCGCTGACCTCAAGTACTGAAGAGGAATGCACAGTTATCCCATAATGCGGAGTGTATCGAAAGAGAATAAAAACACACACAAGCTGCCCAAAACCCATTTTTCCTTTTTGGGTAATTTTTACGATCAAATTGATGGGGTAGTCATGGACTCCGCGCTTTCTCCTGTATTAGCTAAACTGTTTATGGGTCACCATGAGAAATGCTGGTTACAGAATTACAATTCGGGTATCGAGTTTTACCGTAGATATGTCGACGACACTTTTGCTTTGTTTAATACCGAGCAAGATGCTTTATCTGTCTTTAGTTATATCAACAGCCAGCACCCTAACATCAAGTTTACTATGGAAAGGGAAGAAAACCACAAGCTCTCCTTCTTAGATTTGCTTTTAGATAACCACAGTAATCAGGACATTATTACCTCGGTTTTCCACAAGAAAACCTTCACTGGTCTTCTCACTAATTATCATAGCTTTGTACCTTTTAGTTACAAATTAGGATTAGTACGCACTCTGGTTGACCGAGTATATAAAATTAATAATCCTTGGGCTG
>BLFO01004366.1:18771-22576 GCA_014634245.1 Montipora cactus
AGTAACATTGGTCTTGGAAAGGTGTCAGAAGCTCAGAGTACACGCTTAAGCTTGTGGTGAAAAAGAAGTTGTAAATGATCAACATATCGGCTTTGAAGCCAAATGTTTCTCGATTTCCTGTTATTTTCTTCAATCGTTCTGGGCTTAGTATTTTACTGAACCACATGTCTTCTTAGAGGGTATATAGCAAAGATGTCTACCATGGCACCGTAATGATTTACGATACCAAACAATGTCGTGTACTATTAGAGCTACATATTGTGCAAGGACTTGAATCTCCTGGAAAAAACAAAACGCCGCTCAGTTGACAGTTATGGAAAAAAACACTGTCAAGTTACTGCACTACCACACGCAATGCGTTCTTACTTTAAAAAATATCCCGTATCTCCTCAATTCTACCCCCCCCCCCCCCCCTCCAGACTAAAAATCCCGTATCCCCACAATTTTTTTACCTAATTATCCCGTATCCTGATCGCTTCTCGGGCTTTTGGCTAAGATTAGTTTCTTGGCCAAGGACTACGGTCAAGTACTATTGTACAACGTACGGTACTTTTTCAGTGCCGTAAGGGGCAGGCACAGAACAGTTTCGGCTGTTTGTCTGTTCTCTCGAAAACGATGACAAGGGTTTTTTGGGTTTTTTGTTCAGCTCGAGTGTAGAATCAGGACGAACTGTTGTAGTTTCTGATAACTATTTACTACTTGTAGCTTTTGTTGAATTTTGAATCGATGATAGAGAGAGTTTTGGCGATCTCAATCCGGACTGGACTACTGGATTTAAGGATTTTTCTTAACGAGATTTCAAGTTATTGTGGAACGTTTGGTACCAAGTTACTGAAATCAAGATTATGGAATTGTAAAATTAGAACTTTGGACTGGACTATACAACACGCAATTACGGAATTTTTGAGCATTGAGAGAAATAGAGCACGGATGTTGTCTTCTTGTCTTCGCCACGGCAAATTTATACAGTTTGCAAGGAACTAAACCAGGATTACAGAACCAGACGTCGATTACAGGGCCCGGTTGTTCGAAAGCCAATTACCTTAATCCAGGATTAGCGTAAACTTTTGTTTCATGTTTTCAACTTTTTGGTCACAGTTTCCTTTGCTTATTTTTGTTTTTCAAGATTGACTTCTTCTAATGTAAAGTTTTTCTGAATATCAGCCTTGAACAGCATTTGGGAGTAGAGGATAAAACTCGTTTTAAAACCCAGTTTCTGAACAACTGGCCCAGGATGATAAGTTGTTGAACTGTGATTTGTAATAAGTTTTTCGGATGATTTAAGGCTGATCCTGTAATTTTTGGATGAAAGGAGTTAACGAAGCAAGTAAAACTGTAGGATTTGAATTAAGTCTCCTTCCAAAAAATAAATAAATAAAAGATCCCGTATCCTGATAACCTGCCAATAGGGCTTCGTTGTTTGCATTTGCAAATTTAGTAACATTAGTAATGAGTTTTTACAACAAAAAACTTTAAGTTATATTACAGATGTATCTTTCTAGTAATCTTTCGCCATTTTCCGAAGTCTACCTGTAATTGAAGTTCACTGTAACTGGACAATTTGTGTTAACTGTTTGCGCATTCCACGGATACGCCCTTGTAGGCGTCTTGTTTGTTTTTGTTTCCGGGAAGCCGTAAGCCCGCGCTGCCTTGCAGAGTCGAGTAATGGCACCAATCAATTGGTTTCCTTCTCAGCATAAGTATAATTGTAGACTTCAAATTGTACTTACAGTCAAACGTTCAATAACACTAGGCATCAACAAAGCTGAAGAATTTCACAGTTTTCAAAGCTTATCCCGACATGTAAAGTCTTGGTGTAAAGCTCGCCATTCTTTTTTCTGGCTTCAGCATAAAATCTCTTCAGTAGATTTGTCCTGCGCGTCGATGACACGAGCGACTCTTCGTCTACCTTTCCTTCCTTGAGATACTTTCGAAATACGTTGAAATTTTGTTCCTTTCTTAGTATTCTCACTGTTCTTTCGATCAACTAAAGATGTCGAATCATTCTCTGGCAGCTCAGGGAACCGATCTGCCATTTTCTCACAAGAGCCTGATTTCAATTGCGCATGAGCAGAATATTATTTGCAGCAAAACACATATTCGCAGTCAGTTATTTCCAGGTCACGTGGTGGGCTCTCGGCCAATGAAAAGGAAGAACAAAATACATCGAATGATGAACAAGTAGATGTTGCTATTAACCTGCCACATATCATTCAAAGGGAAGAGTTGAATTTCTCTTCCTCCAAGTTTCCTTCTCCTGCTAAGTTTCTACATTCCGTACTGTAGGGATGAACTATTTGCACTCAGTCAGCATAGTTGAACCAGTGCTCGAAATTAAGAAAAATTCCAGGTTGTCCCTGTTTCAAAAAGCAGGCAACTAAACCGGTAAATTTGGTTGCCCATTAGGAAAGCCCCTACGAAGCCGTCTTGAGATGCAATCACATTGCGTTGGAGCAGGGTAGCCCATAGTTCTAGGCGTGCGCCTTTGGCTCTTTGGGTTTTACGCCGACAGAAAGTGATTACTTAATCGATCGCCAGAAGCGCACAAATATAGAACGCCAACACTGTCTTATGTCAACATTCTTTAATTATATGTGGTGCCTTTTACGTTATATGCCATGCATTTTACATTATATGCGGTACCTTTCACATTATACGCACTGCTTTTCTTATTATATGCGGTACTTTCGTCATTATATGTGGTACTTTTGTAATGATATGCAGTGCTTTCGCTGTTATATGCGGTGCTTTTGTCATTATATGCGGTGCTTTTGTTATTATATGCGGTACTTTTGTAATCATATGCAGTGCTTTCGTCTTTATATGCTGTGCTTTTGTCGTTCTATGTGGTGGTTGTGTCATTATATGAAGTAGTTTTTACATTATATGCGGTGCTTTGTTTGTCATCATTATATGAGGTGCTTTTGTCGTTATATGCGGTGCGTTCTTCATTATGAGTTGATGATTCCCCGGGGTCTGGGTTGGAGCTTGTGAAAAATCCACAATGCCATGGGCACCTATATCTAGGATCCGCCATTTTGTTTCCGTTCTTGCTTCTGTCGTGTTCTCCTGGAGACCTCGAAATGGACACAGTCTTAAAGAGACTGAAACTCGAAGATCTGACTGAGAAATTTCAAACTGAACACATTACTGCGGACATTGTTTGCAAGTTGTCGGTACACGAAATGGAAATGTTAGGCATATATTCTCACAGTGATATGATGTCTTTGCGTATAGAATGCACCAGATTTGGGGGAGAAGCACCGAAGAAACTCGAGGGAACGTGTGTTGCCCCCATTTTCTTTATTCCACAGTCTGTGCTTGGTGATTTGCTACAAGAGGGATTTACAATCAAGGAAATATCTTCGATCCTTGCTGTATCGGAGAGTACGGTTTACCGGAGGATGAGGCAATACGGATTGAGCAAGTTCAAGTTCACTGCATCAGGGTTGGTAACGTTACCTTACATATAGGGGCGACTTACATATAGGGGTGAGTTGGAACACGATACATGCAGTCATTCACTAGCCGTCACGCAACAAAAAATCATAGGTCACCGTTTCGTAGCGAAACTCAGAGGTTTTCATAATTGTAATCTAGGCAGTGGATGGGTTTTTCGTGCAAAAACATGACGGAAAACTCAAAGATGTCTTTCCGTGAAACCGTCTTGGTTTTGTTAATGTAAGGTTACTCAACATGTTTACATATAGGGGCGCGTTACATATAGGGGCAAATTGGCAATTGAAATAGTTTACACGGGCCTGTTTTGGGCAGAAAACAACTCAGATACGTATTAATACCACAG
>BLFO01004367.1:22460-24960 GCA_014634245.1 Montipora cactus
TATAAGGAACTAGTTAAAAGAAAATATAAAACTGAATGTCAATAAATATGTGTCGCAGTTCGTCTTTTTATTATCTCTACAACATACGCAGGATCAGAAAGTATTTGTCTCATCAATCTGCCATATCCCTCATCCTCGCGTTTATTACTAGTAAACTGGACTACTGCAACAGTCTTTTATATGGCCTTCCTACAATTCATATTAATAAACTTCAAAGAGTTCAAAATGCTGTTGCGAGACTTGTAACTAATACTCCTCGCATCTGTCATATCGCTCCCACTTTAGAAGATCTTCACTGGTTGCCCATCAAATACAGAATTGAATTCAAAATTGTGCTGTTAACATTCAAGTGTCTCTATGGACTTGCACCACAATATCTGGTTGATCTTATTGCTGTCGCTCCCCAGTCAAGATATAATCTTAGGTCCAGGAATGCAACTCTGTTGGTGCCAGCCAAGGCACGGTGCCTACCCATACTTGGTGACCGAGCCTTTCAGTCGGCTGCTCCGAAACTGTGGAGCAGTGTTCCGGCGGAGATCAGAAACATTCAGACCCTCACATCTTTTAAACGAGCTCTCAAAACATACTTTTTTAAGACAGTTTTTAATTGACTTATTCATACAAATGAATTTTATTGAAAAAAATTTTCTTTTTTTGGATAGCTTTCTTTTGATCTTATTGTCTGTTATGCGCATATGAAAATATTTTTATTGTATATGCGCAATATAAGATTTATATTTATTATTATTATTATTATTACTATTATTATTATTATTATTATTATTATTATTTATTATTTACAGATAAATAATAAATGTATATGATTAAAATAAATAAAAAATGCCCTCCTTGGATTGGGTTACTTAAAATCTTAACTGAGCTTGCACTATTCAGCGTACTAATGATGACTGATTTTCTGCCTTATGCCAGCTGGTCTCGAGAACGTTTCGGGCCCGAAAAGCCATTTGTGAATCTGACAATCACTTGCTTTGGAAAGCCGATCTTTTGACATGTTTTCAAGGTAAAAAAAAAGCAAAATGAGAGTGAAGATTGACGACTTAAATCCTCTCCGTTCTTGAGATACAGAGGGATTGCGACACTAAAAAATGGCTAGTAAAGTTTCGGGACTTTCGAGAAACGCGCCCCAGACGTGAAGATGAATTGCAGGCACGCAATTCCCTTAATATATAGATTTATCCAAGCCTAAAATCGGGGCTTCCGTTTCTATCCCCAGAAAGCAATATGGTATATATGGAAATAATTATGCTTTTGCATAAAGTACAAAATTAATCGTCATTTGTGTATACAGTTTACACTGATCAAACACCTCTGAGTTGACAGCGGTAAACAAACAATTGCAAGCCTTGCAGAGAATGACCAACAATTTTAGTCAATTACATGTACAGGCAGTAATCTCTTTCACAGAAATTTCCAATTGACTGATAATCTTTACGCCCTCTCTTCAGTTTAGAAAAACAGCAAAATCGTACCAATTAAAAAGTCAAGCTAAAGAGTGGTAAATTCGCTTACTCGACTGCAATTTCAAAAAGCCTATAAATGTGATTGTTAAAATATGCCAGAATCGATGTCAACAGGGAACTGCAAGCGTTTTCAGGACTTCTTCGTTTTGAGGCATGTATTAAGAAGGAAAACGTTTGACTCTTTTTCTCTCAGATTTACGGTGTTCTTCATTGGAATTTTCTCTCCCTCTTCTTCCTCGGCTTCTCTTGAGGCTTTTTTTGCTTAAATTTCTCAAATTTCGTCGCCGTCTCTCTCGTGCTCTTTTCTGCTCTTTAATCTTTATCCCGTTGCTCTTCACTAATATGATTTCCCGCCAGAAAAACTCGGGTTGCTAAATGCAACGCTGCCACGCGATTTCCTGCTAAGGAAAATTGCTCGAACAACCCCGTCCCCAGAGGCTGTCTTGCCTCCCACCTCCATCCCAACTGTCTGTACGTATTTCTCGTATTTCTCCCATCGATAGATTTCGCAAAATTTCTTACCCATGATGCTCCGCTGGCGCACTTTGCGCGCCTAGTCTCCGCTATTACTCTGCCAACTATTGCTTGCGTGTGACTTAACCCGCCCTTTTCTACTAGCTTTGACACCGTTTGTCATCGACATATTTCCATTGCTGTGCGTTCGTATCGAGGTGGTTAATCATTAGGACAAACACCTAAGGGCCTCGTTTGGTACCCTGTGGAACACCGGCGGGGTCTGGGCCCCATTCAGAAAAACACGCTGATGCACATTTAATCCGCTAGCATCTGCCCGATAAAATATCTATATCTATTGATGATGCTAGCTGATAATTTAGGCTGGTCACGCTACTTTCTGACGAGTATACCATAGTCTATTAAATCAAACGCTTTACGGTAGTCCGTCCTTACCTAAGGACCAGCTGCGCAGCATGCTAATTAGCGTCATTGTAGTTGAGGAAACTGATTGTTATCAGATGGAAAGATCGAGTTCAAGGTTCAGCTCAGTGCTTGAATTATAT
>BLFO01004367.1:32989-65489 GCA_014634245.1 Montipora cactus
TAATTCAAGACCGTTCTTCCCAAATTTCCAATGAGTTGAAATTTCAACAAATCAGTTCGTCAATTGAAGGTTCTTGAATAACAAGAGTGCGATTCCTAAAATTATGGCATTTTTGGTAACTTAAAGGATTAGGACAGATTTGCTGCGGTTGGGTTGAGCTTTTCTCTCTTATTGTTTGTAGGAACGTTTGTGGCGAAAGAACAGAAGCTTTAACAAGGGATCAAACTGCATCGGCACAGATTTAAACCGAAATTGGCAATTTAAATGGGGAGGTAATACTCAAACATTGCAAAATAAATTACTGGACGTACGATACCGTCACTTTGTGTTTTTGCTTAGCTTTGTTTGCTGGGCGTCAAGTTGCAGTTCCGTAGAGGAAATAGGAGCAGGCAATTGGCATCAATTGTCGAAGGGTGAATGTTAGCTAAACTGCGAGGCGTCCCCATTCTGGTTAAAATAATTTAATCGACCCTCTTAATAGGCTAACAAGAATGCGAAGTAGTACTTTGAATGAATAAGAGGTTTTTATAGAACGTGAAATTCAGGTATTCTAAACTGTTTAGAATTCTTCCTCGTTGAACATTACAGAGATAGAAAATAGTTAAAACAATTAATTATCGATGGAGTTTCCGTAACAGTAAAGAGAAAAAAGAAAGTCATTCATACAAGAACCCCTTTCTGCTGATAATGCTACATTTAAATGTTTTTTTGTCCCGTTTCCCGTGACTCTAATGAAAGCCTCAAAGAATTGTGTCAAGACACAATGAAATCTGATCGTTTACTTGACTGTCATCTAGTAATGATTGGTAAAGTAAAACTCACGAAGTGTTCAACACCCTTATTTGAAACGTAATCAGATGACCACTGAAATAACGAAGGTCAGATGAGGCAAAAAGCCGGAAGTCGCATTTAAACATTACTTTAGAAGTCCTTCGTCTGTTAGCGTATCTTGATAAAAAGTACTTGAAACGCTACATTTAACCCTTAAAACCCTGTGATATCTACCGGTCGACGAGGAACGAGGAACGGATCCCAAACGAGGAACAGATTGAAAGATTAAAGATCACTTGTTGTATTGTGTTTTGCGCAACACTGAATTCACGCAAGGTGCGCGCCAGAGCTTATAACTTCCACATTTCATAGGAATTTGTCATAGGTGCGCCAGAGGGGGATTGACGTTTTGTTTTCATAGAAACGTCATAGAAACCTTGGAACGAACAGTTGAAAGTATATTCGAACTGGATTTAGGTGACGAATAGCCACTTCGTGAAGATTTGTAATCTACCCCCATCCTGTTTTTACATCTTATTAAATAGGTCTGGGGGCTTCTGAAGATCCTTGTGCAGGAGATTACCGCGGTGCTTCACCTATGTCTGAAAAAGAAGTCCAAAGCATCAGTAGGTTTCTGAAATCAGAAGTAAGAAGGATTGCGGGATACCTAGATGTACATAGCTACAGTCAGTTGTGGATGATTCCCTGGGCTTGCGATACGACAAAAGTTAAAGACTACGACGAGCTTGTAAGCATGATGCATGATTAAGAAGATCAAGTTACGATGTAAAGTTCTATCTTTGATTTCGTATCATCGTCATCATTATAGTTATCATCGTCATCATCAGCGTTGCCGTCGCCATCATCATCGTCATCATTATCAACATCACCATTAAATTCATCTTTGTCCAAATAATTCGTCATCAAAATCTTGTTATGATGAGCTACCCCATCATTCTTACTATTTGATTAATATGCTAACGACACAACGAGAATGCTTTACAAGCAGAGAGACTACAGCGATAGCACTACTTTCATTTTTTACAGATTAGGGTCAGTGAGGCAGTGACAAAAAGCATCAAATCAGCGGGATTTAACACAAAATATGAATTTGGAGCACCATCTCGTCTCTTGTGTAAGTTTAACTTGCTATATCCAGTAACCAGCCAATTTGCTTGACAGGAGAAGAACGAAGCACATGAGTGCCCCGGAACGTGACTCAGGGGACTGCAGTACAGCCGAAGTACGGATGCTATTGCTGGTAAATGAGGTCTGGAGGAGCGATCTTGACCTCAACCTTTAATCAGCTCAGCTTTGCCGCACATTGCCAGAGCCAACATATACACAAACCTCGGCGAACTACATATCTTCCTACCAGAGCAATGCGTTATCCTAACTCGACTTCAAGATTTCAACTGTGTCGGCTTCAGGTTAGTGGAGACATAAGTCCAAACCCAGGACCGCAGAAATGCAATGTATGCTCGAGGACACTTGCTCGTAATCGTCTGTCATCCATTGTGATCAGTGTAAAGGTCGAATACACACAAAATGTGGAAAAATTAAGCTCAGTGAACACAAACGGATACACACTTTACTTGGATTCGTCCAACATGTGTGTCCACGACCTGTTTGGTGAGTTTACCGTTTTACGATACTGGCAGCTCTACACTAGAGGCTTTATTTATCGAGAACAATCACACCTCACTTCAAGTAGATTTCGGGCGATCTTCGCCGAGCGATTTAACTGAAAACGAGCGGCTTAAAGCAGTAAGAGGAACTAACGACTAGGAGCTGTTGATATGCCACCAAAATATCAACAGCATCCACACCCTGCAAGCAGAGCCTTTCTTTTGCTTGATTGATTTTGGCGTTCTCGAGAAAGGCTCTGCATGAATCGAGTAAGATTTTTATTGAATATGCGCTGCATGTTGCCAGGATACAGTCTCGAACCCAAGCCTAATATGCCAGATCTCGCCGCCATCTTGGTTTTTCATGGTACAGCGAGCTCAATTAGAACCATTGGTTTTGTCACTAAACGGACGCTCGCACTGGAATGACCGGTTTGACGAGAGAAAACAAGATTGACTAGTCCAGAAGTTCGGGCTGCGGCGGCTTCAAAGAGTTGACGCGATTCGGGCAGAGCCTACTTTTCTCCTCCTCAGTAAAGAAAAAGACAAAAGGAGGCACTGCTCGCCGGGTGCAGCATCCAGAACAAGTTTGAAGAACTAGCCGCAACCATCAACGAGATAAGCGCTCATGTAGTGTTTGTTATTGAAATCAAGATCGACGCCAGCTTTCCTGACGAGCAATTTCCTATCCCGGGCTATGTACTTTATCGAAATGACAGAAAAAAGGGCGGCGGAGGTAAAATGGTTCTGGTATCATCTCTCCTATCTGAGAAAAGGCTTAAACCAGACAAGCACTACAAAACAAACTCTTTCTTTGTTCGCAATATTCGAATGGGCTTGGCAAAGAACTTGGTGTAGTTGACATTTCTGAACAATTTCTTTTCCGTTTTTGGATAATATTTTGCCACCCTCCAGTTTCCATTCTTTTCTTTTGATAATTGCTACGTCTTGACTTGTCAGGTTTGTTTTGTCCATGCTGTCTTCATTACGTGTTTCTAACCACCTTACTACATCGTTGTAAAGTTGTCGAGTTGTCGTCAATAAAAAGGATTATCTTGCTTGCTTTTGTCTTTTTGGAAGCTTTAACTTCACCCAATTTTTTGTAGACTATCTCTAAATCAACACAACTTGTGTTAGCCATTTTACGAACTGTACAGGGCCACTTTCTGCACCATGAGAAAGGTATTTGCTATTAAAATTAAAGAGGACTACCTGGCCAAGTCATGTGTGGTTTAGAGGTTAGTTACAGCTAAGAACTCAATACTAAGGGATGTCAGAGGTGCCTGGTTCAAGTCTCAGTGAGTGCAGGTTAATGCGATTTCTTTCTCTCACGTACACATTGGAATTGAATGGTCAAAGGTACATAAAGTAGTGGTAGGTATGACGAATGCGTTTTTGTAAACTTTGCCCCATTTACAAGGGGTTACAGCTTATCGAACTCTCTCTCAATCAGTAAACTCGACTGAGTTTATAACTAAGCGTTTAATCAAACTCTCGTGTTCGTCTTACAACGGGTGTGTAAAACTACTATCTCTAAAAAAAAGGAAACCTAAACTTATATGCTCACGTATCACTTAAGCTAATATCTTATTGGTCGTTGCTAAGTGAAATTCAATGAAAGTTCATTCAAGGTTATGTCAATCAATGGTGATAATTAAGAAATGAAAACTTTGGCCTAATAGAATTATGGATTCTTCGACACACTCCCCCGTGCAGCTTCAATGAGAAGGTGCACGCAATAACGGAGACTGCGGCTTAACGAATATTCCACGAAACTAAAAGACTAGATGAAATATTCGCAATCAGTCACTTATTCGGTCATGTTCACTATTGTTCGGTTTCTTTTTTCTTGGCAATCTGCGCGATTCTCACTGCTGAGGTGCTCGCTGCCGGTCTCCTTGGTCTGAGCGTGGTGGCGTTTGCGTTCATTTGCTGTTCCAATGCTGGCTGGGAAACCCTGGGCATAACCTGCGATCAGGCGTACTTTTTCTTAGACATGGTGGGAACAGGTACGCCTGATACAATTTCTTAACAAGTCGTCTGGTCGTAGTCCGGAATCTGGACTTTACTCTGATTGGCCGAAAAACAATAGAGCTTTTGGAGCCTCGCTCCGATTGGTTACAGAATTGCAAATCATACTTCTTGTAAATCGGTTAACAGCTGATGAAATTATGGCCGCCAAGAAGGATTTCAACACGAGTGATGTTTAAACTCTGTTTACAGTTGCTCTTGCTTTGAGTTCAGATTTTTTTCAAAAACCTTTAAAGGAAGAGCGGAGAACATGCATCCGAAGAATGGTTTGAGTAAAAGAAGACATTACAGTTGTACTTCCTACGGGATTTCGCAATAGTGTTATTAATACAGGCCCGAACATTCTAGAAGAAAATGCATCGCTCTTCTTCCACCAACTCGAAAACGTTTGTAGTTGTGGCAAGTCCTTTGGAATATATTCGGAAGCAACAAGTTGCGAATCCAAAAAGAACCGAATAGAACTTTAGGGCTGCCACATTCGGGGAATCAGCCGAGCTTGACAGAGAAATTCGACACTGTTTACGGAATCGCTGAACAATCTGAACACACTTCTAACGAAATGATAGCTGAGTAGCTGCTGCTGAAAAACTAGAATTTCTCAAAGTCCATTTTCCTCATATCTATTTTTATAGCATCTTTTATTGGCATCTCAAATATTCGAGTTTAAATAAAGTTTATTGTACTGTTGATTGCGCCTGATGATGACATGAAGAGTTCGGGCTTTTTCTGCCATTTTATCTCGAAATTCTTTGTTCCTTGATGGTTTGAACAGAGAAACCGTACCAACTGTCAAGCAGGATTTGCAGAAATAGCTTTGAGTGCAGAAATCAAAGCCAGATTACTATTTTGTTTTTGTCGCGTCTTTACTTGAATCGCAGCGTGCAGGTAATTTCCGGTAAAATCTGATTGGCTCACATTTATAGCATGACACATGATAACATCACTCTTGACAGGTGGGCGACAGACGACTCGTTGAGAAATTGTATCAGGCTTACTTTTTAGCGCCCTGTCTCAAGAAAAGTACGCTTGATCGCAGGTTACCCTGGGCACACTCTGCAATTCTAAAGGATATAGGTGTTGAACTGGTCGCTGGATGACTCCCTTACTGGTCCTCAGCTGAACAGCCCGCGTATGTCCGTGAGGGCCCGGGTAAATAGCATCGACAATGGCTAGAGGCCACTTGCCCCGATTCGTGTTGTCGGACCGAACAATTACGGCATCTCCAACTTTGACTTGGTACTTGGCTACTTTGTGGACAAGGTTGTGGCGCTCTTGCAAGGAAGTTAGGTATTCGCGCTTCCACCTGTTCCATAACTGATCCTTGCAGGACTTTAGAAATTTGACTCGTCTCCGCAAATCCTTGTTCTTGATCTGCCAGGCTGGCTATTCAGGGAGCTGGGGGGAGCGCTGGAACAAAAAGGAAGCATGTGTCAGGATACGCAACTCCAAGTCGTCTTCAACATAGCTGAGAGGGCGGCGATTTACTTGGGTCTCAACGTCCGACAATACTTCGCTTAGTTCATCCCAGGAAAGGGTGGATCTCCCGCTAACCTTGAACATCGTTGTCTTCACAATGCCAATCAGCCGTTCGAATTGACCGCCCCACCATGGCACGCGACTCAAGTTGAACTTCCACTTAATGTCATGGGATTCCAGGAAACCATTCAACTCTTCGTCTCTTCTTGCTTGCGTCAGCCATTTGGCTGCTTTGACAAATGTGCTTCCATTGTCCGAGTAAATTACGCTCGGGAGTCCCCGCCTTGCTATCAGGCGTTTCAGGCAAGATAAGAACGTAGTGGTCTCTAGGTTTGTGGCTAGTTCCGAATGTACGGCCCTTGACAAACTGCAAGAGAAAATGACCAGATAGGCTTTCCCTTCTCTTTTGTTTCTCGACATGTACAAGACTGGGCTTGCGAAATCGGTCCCGATGACTTCGAAAGCTCCGCTGATGTCAGTACGCTCTTAAGGTAGCAGTCCAGGGGGTGGCGCTCTCACTGGCAAGGCACGGAACCGCTTACAGCCCCAACATGTAGATCTTACGGACTTAACCAACTTCCTCAGAGTCGGGATCCAGTACTCGACGCGAACGGCTGCCATGGTCAGGGACACGCCACCATGGAGGTTTTAAGCGTGAATTCGCTGTACAAGCTTCCTCGTGAAAGTCGCATCCACTGGAAGGTACACTTGGCGCTTCCCTTGAATACGCCTATGGCATTCGAGTACCCCATCTTCATTCGGTACCAGGTTTAACATCTGTTTGGTCTGTTCAAATTCAGGCTTCTGCATATCTTACGTCTGCACTCTCTTGATCCACCATTCTTTCACTTCTTGTGTGTCTTGGCTTGTTAGAGGACCTCTATGCTCCCTTCGGGTGGTGAATCGTAGCACCCAAGCATGAGCACGTAGAGCTCGACGAAGGTCATTTCGATCGAGAAGTTCGTCGAATTCGTTCCGGTCTTGGTTGTGTTGTTGTTGTTGTGGTAGGTTACGCACTTCCTCAATGGAATTTGCTTCCTCTTCCGACGCTTGATTGTCCGGTCACTTTCCGGGATCATTCAACCAAGCTGGGCCATTCCACCAACGTTCCACATTTGTGACCTGGCCTCCTCGACTTGCTTGATCGGCAGGGCTGTCAAAGGTAGGGACGTATCTTCAACGAATATCTGGATGTTCTCTTATTTTGCGTACTCGGTTTGCAACAACTTGGCGATACTGGCCGTTTCCCAGTATCCAATGCAGGGCCACCGTGCTGTCGAGCCATCCATAGACTGTGGGCTCAGGCAAATCTTTGAGCGCGCTCCTCACGTTGAGAACTAGATTGGCAGCCATATGCATGAGCACTAACCAGCTCCAATCTAGGGATTGTCAAATCTTTCTTCGCTAATCTAGCTTTGGCTGTCACCAGTGTTTGGGTGATTCCTCTCCTTTGACGGACGATGGAGTAAACGGCAGCTCCGACTCCATAAGGCGATGCGTCTCCAAATGCGTGGAGCTCAAGACTACAAACTGCTTTGCGGTAGGGTGCTACGGGTCTTGAGGTAGTCACTTCCGCTGGTACAGACTCTTCCCACCTTTGGAACTGCATGCGGAGATCCTCTGGGATAGGTGAATCCCACGAGGCTTTAGAATCACAAATTTTGCGAAAGATTTATTTCCCTTGTAGCACAGTTGGCGAGGCGAGTCCGAGGGGGTTGTAAACCTTAGCCAGTTTCGCCAATACCTCTCGTTTTGTTGGCATGCTAACTACTTCTGGAAACTGTACCGCAATCGTATCGTCCTCCTTGTTTCAGGTAACCCCTAATAGCTTCGACCCGCTTGACTGGTCTTGTAGCTGCTCTTTGGCGTACGACTGCTCTTCGTAAGGCGTGGAGGGCGGTCTGTCCTCCAGCTGAGGCTCGTTGGAATACCATTTGTGAAGTTCAAACGAAGCATCACTCATTATCTCCGTCGCTATTTCCTTTCGCGTTCTTGCTTGTTGAACATCCTGTCCGCCGGACAGAAGATCGTCAATGTAGAAGCTTCGACGAAGACGCTCAAATTTCTTGCGGGTACTTCTTGGCCCACGCGTATAAATGGCATTCGAGGACGCCTCCTAACAAGAATGGGGAAGGGGAAAGCCCAAACAATACTCATGTAAATCGGTAGGTTTTTATCTCTCCAGTGGAACCGAAGTGCATCTCTCTCGCTTTCGTGGATTCGTGTTTGTAGAAACGCCTTCTTTATGTCACCCGCTAGGACCACTGGGTGACCTCTCTGTTGGATAAGTATGTCACAAAGCCTATTCTGCAATGCAGGTCCTGGGTGCAGGCAGTCATTCAAAGAACGTGAATAAGGAGGTGCTCGTGCAGAGGCGTCGTAAACGATTCTCATCTTCGTGGTTTCGGCTGTATTACGAACCACGCTCTTGTGGGGGATATAAAATTTCTTCGACTGCGAGACTGGGGGTGCTTTCTCGATCGCTCCTTCAGCTAACTGTTCTTTAATAATCGTGCCGTATTCTTCGGTCAGACCTTCGCACTCTGGTTTTCCGTTTAGACTGTGGACCCTTTTTGAGACTGCCATCTTTGTTCGAGGGAAGTGGTGGGTGGTTTGCTTTCCAGGGTAGGGTTGTTTCATACCAGCCCTCAGGCGACCGCGTTAACCGTTCTTTGAATTCTTCGAAAACCACTGCCTGACTTTGATCTCTTGAGGTCATGCAAACTTTACACAGTTTGGTACTCTGTTTGGCCTGTCTGTGTGAGTAACATGACATTTCTGTCGAATTCTTTACCAGGCGACATAACAAACCATCAAAATTTTGTGAGCTTGGCGATAGGTGCGTTTTCCTGTCCGATCCGTGGTCTTGTTTCGGTTTTAATTCTCGCGTACTCCCCGCTGCCTTGGACTACGTGCACCGGAAGTCTGGCTTTTTTGTCCTCGTCGTGAACGTAAACGCCTCTCAGATAGGGGTTTTTGTTGATAAGTTCGCGATAATTGGGATTGTCAATCGACAATAGTTCTGACTTGTTTACTTTGGTTTCTTTGACGGAAAGTGTGAATTGGTGGTTGACAGATTGAAAATTTAAATCGTATTCTTCTAAGGTTGCGACCTTGGTATGACATCAACATATCAATTGACCTTGTTTGAGTGGCAATAGGGTTCAAACGAAGAAGATCTATCAACTTTGCCGACACGTATGAACTACCCGCTCCAGAATCGATTAATGCCCGGCATTTTATTCCGTTGACCTCCACTACGATAACAGGAAACAGACCCTCTCCGATTTGGTTTGTCGTCAAGGTAACCCCTCTTGTGACTGTCGTCGAGTTGTTAGCGTCGCTAGTGGGGTGTACTGCGTCGCAGATCGACGTGTGATGGCGTTGGTGACAGCTTTGGCAATCTGACCTGCTAGGACAATTGGATGCGCGGCGATTTCCGGACGTACAATTGAAACACAGTCGCTTGTTAAGAAAAATTTGGCTGCGATCTGACAAGCTCGTGACCTTTGTACATTCGATCGGCCGGTGACCTTCGCCACAATACACACACCTACAGGGTCTCAGATCTTCACGATGCGTATGATAAATTCTGGTCTGGCGCGGATTCCTTTTCGCTGATAGTTCTTGTTCGCGCTCGTTTCGTGCTGTGGTATCTACTGGGTTTCTTCTCACCCACAATCGAATAGCTTCCGAGAGCTTCACAAAATCCCAACTCTCCCAGTCTGGGTCGGTTCGCACGAGGTCTCCACGAATTGATGGCAACTTGTCAAGTGTCATTAACACCGCCCCGTTAACCTGCTCGAGTTTCTTGAGGGTTTCCAGAGCTTGCACACAATAAGTCAGCTTCTCGCTAAATTCGCTTATTTTCTTCTGATTGTAATTTGGTATGGAAGGAAGTTCTAGAATTTCTTTTGTATATGCTTTTACGATTTCCGATTCCTTTCCGTATTTCTCTGTTAAGATGCTCTTCGCGCGATTGTAGCCCTCAGGCGTGAATGGTAATGCTTCTATTGTTCTCCTAACTTTAGAATCCAATAGTTCGCGCAAATACGAAAACTTTGTTATCGCAGCTACGCTCGTCTTGTCGATAGCTTCTGAAAATTGCCCCCAGAATCTCGGCCAGTCCATAAAGGAGTCATCAAACTTTGTTATCATTAACTTTGGTAATTTAGCTTGAAAGTTATCCGGAGCTTGGACTTGTGGTGGGTGTTTGCTTGCTTGAGCCGTTTGAAGTTCTGCTTGCATGTCTAGCTTGGTCTGATGCAGTTTTGCCTCAAAATGTAGTTTCTCTTCTTGAGCGTGAGCTTCTTTCTCTTTTCGGCGATCATCTAGCCATGTTGTCTCCTTTTCTACCTCGCTGTCTGCCTTTTCCAGTTTTGCGTCGAGTCGGGTGTTCCATTCCTGTAAGGCTATCATCTCTTCTTTCGCTGCTAATTTCGCCGCCTCTACGTCGAGACGCATGTGAGTGACCTCACTGGAGAGATGCTTTAAGCTTGAGAGGTGTCTCTCGATTGCCTCATGTTTCCCTTTTCCCAAAACGGCGTTAGTCTTCATCACTGTCATTTCCAGTTGTGTAAATTTAATCTACACGTTCGGTTGCCTTCATGACGTTCGGAAAATTCAGGACGTAATTATACTCACACAGATTGTCCTAATAGTGTTTCTTCGGAATTGTCGCATTGCCGGAGGTGCCACGTTTTGTAAACTTTGCCCCGTTTACAAGGGGCTACAGCTTATCGAACTCTCTCTCAATCAGTAAACTCGACTGAGTTTATAACTAAGCGTTTAATCAACCCCTTGTGTTCGTCTAACAACGGGTGTGTAAAACTACTCTGACTTAAAAAAAAAGAAAACCTAAACTTACATGTTCACGTATCGCTTAATCTAATATCTTATTGGTCGTTAATCCATTACCTGCTGATAGCTTTAGTAAATAAAGAATAAATGCTATACCGAGTAATTGCATTGTGCTTGCATTGTGCTTGTAATATTTCGATATTAAAATCATTATAGATCGAAAATCATTATAGATCGAATCTACAATAAGAAGCTTGTCAAAACCAAACTCAAGAAATCTACACTTCGCAAACTTATCCGCGACACATGCACGAAAACTGTCTTTTCTTGCAACAACCAGCTGTATGAACAAACCGATGGTGTTAGCATGGGTGGATCGCTCGGTCCAGTGCTGGCAAATATTATCATGACAGAATTTGAACATGAAATTATAAATAACCTCATCAATCAGGGTCTAATTGCCTTCTATTGCAGATACGTAGAGGACACTCTCCTTCTCATTAAACGCAACACAATCACCACTATTTTGGAACACTTTCACAAGTTTGATAGAAACATCCGCTTTACTTTCGACTTATTTGAAAACAGCACTCCGCACTTTCTGGACATCAACATCGCTAGTGATGGGCTTGGCATCTATAGAAAGGATACTTTTACTGGACAGTACACTAACTTTGACAGCTTTGTACCTTGGCGACACAAAATCTCTTGGGTCAGAGCACTGATTGACCGCATACATTGAATCTGCACTCCTAACAAAATTAAAACCGAGCTTAAGTTGATAAGGAAGCTTTTATCGTGGAATGGTTTTCCTAAACGTGTTGCCAACCTATTAATTGATCGCTTTACAACAAATGCACAGAAAAGGGCTTCAAATCATCTTGCCAACGATACCTCCCACAACAACCAGCATCCCACTATTTGGCTTACCATCCCATTCGTCGGTGACCTAACAACACAACTTGTTAAGAAGCTTAAACGTAAACTTCGGATATGTCTCGTCGATCCGAATGTTGACATCCGAATAAAAGAGAAGACAACAAAATTGTGTTTTTTCACAAGCACTAAGGACAAAACGCCACAATTAAGCCAATCAAATGTTGTTTATGAATTCATCTGCCCTGGTTGTAATTCTTCGTACATCGGCAAAACGAACAGAACTTTGTTTGTCCGAACACAAGAACATGCACTCACGGACAAAGAAAGCGCTATATATAAACATCTTCGCGATTGTGATAACATCAAACACATACAAGATTTATTCAACTTACCGGATGTTTTTGCAAATGAGAACATTTCATCTACTACTGTAATCAACAAAGAATTCTTCGCCCAAACCGTGCGTGATAACACTAACATAATAGATCGCGATGATAACTGGAATCTATTACTATATAAAGAAGCTTACCATATTAAGAGTCTAACACCATTGCTGAACAATGGCTTAAAAGCCAGTAGAGAACTCCGCCTATTCTCCTCACAGTTTCGTTTCTTTGTTTCTCACTTTCACGTGATTATACTGTTGCCCAATCTCGCAGTATTTAAATTCTGTTACTTGTATCCCGCCTTAGTCCGAAGATGATATAGATTTATATCGAAATATTACAAGCACATAACATCGTTTCCTTGCATTTGTTGTCTATCAAGTTTAGTCACAATGCAATTACTCGGTATAGCATTTATTCTTTATTGGTCGTTGCTAAGTGAAATTCAATGAAAGTCCATTCAAGGTTATGCCAATCAATGGTGCTAATTAAGAAATGAAAACTTTGGCCTAATCGAAATACGGAGTCTCCAAACAGCGTCAGAGGATGGAAGGTTAAGAGAGATAGGGACAGACAGAAAGAGAGTAAAAAAACAAAGAAAGAGAATAAAGGGGAAAGTGGGAGGAGGGAAAGGCGATTTTTTGGTTTTTTGTTTTGTTTTTAACCCCCCTAAAAAAAAACCGTGCCCCTTACTCTCAACCACACCCTATAACGAAAATCCCTTTTTAAACATTTGATATGAACCTAGGTTAATTAAATTCACCTAGTTTGATTTACTTTTTCACCGATCGTTTCACATGTACCTCCGCAAATCTCATTTATTGCATAACCTGTACGTTATGCAACAAATGATACATCGGCGAGACAGGTAGACGAATAGGTGACCGATTCCGCGAACACCTTCGCGATGTTGAGAAGAATGACAAGGATGCATCCAGGCCAGTCGCTCGCCATTTTAATCTGCCTAACCACTTTAAAAAACACATGGCTATCTGCGGCCTTTCCCTACATCTAGGTAGGACGGAAAGCCGCAAGAATCTGGAAATCCGGAATCTGGAAACGTTGGATGATGTTGAAGACGATGTTTTATGGAAATCAAACTACGTTCAACAACCTCCAACATGATGCAACATAGTAACCAAACGAGTGCAACATGTCGGATTCAACAATGTTGAATGATGTTGCACTAACATGTTGTTACCGTTTGGCTAGGCCTTAACGGCAAGAAAGTAATAGTGAACAAAAGAAAAAGAAAAAAATGTACCACGCATAGTGCCACGCATAGTGTCAGTCTTATCACCAGTTCCCCAGTTCCCGGTTATCTTTTAAGGAAATGATGATGATGATGATGTTATAGAGTGTTTCCACGTGACAGAACGCCGACCCCAACTAATCCATCGGGAATTGTGCTCTATTTACTATCATCTGATCTTGTAAGTGAAAACACACCATAATAGAGTTTGCGACGTCTTGCCCTTTGCTTGTACTGTAAACCCCCTGTTTGTGTTGTAGCTCGCTGCAGAAAAAAATTAGTCGGAAATGGCATTTTCGAGACCCTAAATGTCAAAATTGTCTGGGGGAGCTTGCCACCAGGTGCCTCTAGTTTGGAGCGCCTATGACGCTCGAAACATTTTTCGAGTGCGTACACCTTCAAAATCTCACGCCACGCCCCTGCCGACTCGAGCTATCTCAGTTCCGTTTGCACAGACCATGTTGCTAAGATATTTGATTTTCGGTGTGTTTAAGATGCATTTATGCAGTTTTGTTGAGTGTCACACCTGCCGAAGATAGTCATTCTAATATTGCTTCCAGTCTTCTGTCGCGTATCTGTTGTGGTTTAATTTTGTTTTTGGTTTGAATTTTGTTTAAACCAGTTCAACTTTTCTCAAACCTGATTTGGGGGTTTAGTTAAAAAATAGGGGCTTTGTTTTTTCAGGGGGTCTTCTACTTACCTACCCCTCCCTGATCCTCTCCAGTACTTTTATCTTACCCCACCCTTTCTTCACACATCTGTCCAACCCCTCCACACAACACTAGTCACAGACATTTCATATTTCTCACTTCCTACCTCTGGATCTGCTGCCTACTCCTTAATCTACTTCTTAAAACATTTCTTGAAATTAAAAAACATGAGAAGCAACTCCGCCTTTCAGGAAACAAGGATCGATCTAGGCCGAAACAATCAACAAAATTTAACAACAGATGATAACTCAAAGGGAATGGGTTTACAGAAACGGCAAACGCTTCACAGGAATCAACAAGAAAGTAGTTCCTAAAAGGGAACTGTTTCAAGTCCTGTCCCAAGCACACAGTGGAATTTCTCACAGAGGACCGAAAATTACGGAAAAGTGGCTTCAAGAAAGTTTGCAGGAATCAACCAGGAAGTTGTCAACACGCCCATTCTATGCACAAAAAATGCCCAACAATCATGGCCAATGGCAGCTCCAACATTCCTCTCTTTGATAGAGATCGACTTGATGATAAAATGTCACCTAAACCCAACATGCTTTTAGGAAAAAATAACTGAGATCGAAAAACATTTTGCTCAAGTAGTGACCAAGTTTGGAGAAGTCCAATGACTTATTTATGCGACAACGTAAAAACCTGTGCAATGCTACTAATCTTACTTTTCGATTATTTCATAGAAATTCGTTTACACTCAGCTTGTAAACAGGCCATTTTTCAAAATGAGTAATTTCCTTTCAAGATAAATTGTAGTTTGTTAATAATGTAACAGTACAAATAATACCATTGTTACGTTTAACAGTAACGTAGTTACTTTCCAGTTGTATACTGCTTTGTTTAAGTGAAAATCTGAGAGACAAATATATATAATTCTTGTATTATACAAGTTATTTTGCCAAAGGAATTATTAAAGAATATCACTGTTTTTTCATGAAAACTAGTCCTAGTTGTGAAAGACAGAAAAGGGTTCAGCACTGACGAAGGGCTAACACTCGAAACGTCAGCTTTCAAATCTCTTTACAGTACGTCGTCAATTTACCATATCAACTCAGTTGATAAACCCTTTTCTTTCTTTCACCTCCCCACTGACACAGCTGCACAGCTTCTTCACAAACTAAACCCCTTTTAGCTACATGTCAAAGAATGGTTTACTTCCACCAACCACGAACCAGTATTCTTAACCCAAAAACCGCGCCGGTTAACCTCAGAGATATAATAAATATCTTACTAACCTCGTTTTCTCGGTCCGTACTGTAAGTTACGGATCCTCGTTTTTTTCCGTTGATTTATGGCCCGCGCGCTTCGCGCTTGGGCCATAAATCAACGGGAAAAAACTCGGTCCGTAACTTACAGTACGGACCTCGAAAACTCGGTTAGTAAGAGGTATTTAGTGTCTTTGATAGGATCAGACAGGACAATCCATCATAATAATCCTAAAATGATTGATTTCTCTATTTTATTTTATACATGCTCCATAAAATTAGTTACAGAAATATATCCAACTATGTTAAAATGGGCAGTGTTCTAAGAAAAACACAGTTTTTTATCTCCTTTGATTTTCCATTTCCATTTATTTATGTCGAGTGTCACCCTGTTGTTGATAGGCGCTCTAATAGCGCTCTAATAGTGATCCCGAGCCCTCTGACAACTTTATTCGCCAGAACCCAACATTTGCATTTTTCTTCGTGAAGTACTTCGCTCCAGCCAGCTTTCCCACAGTGACTTCGACAGAGGATAATGGCTGATTGTCGGGCTGAACATATTAGTTAAGCACTGTAAGGTCAACACACGCTCTGACTTTACCGTTAAACTTAGGGTGACCACCACTGGTGCACATCATTCTGTATTCACGTGATATTCTCCATTATTCTAAGGATCGTTTAAGACCTAAGTTGACGCATGCATCATTTAATTCCAATTAAATGAAAAAGCAAAGTGGGCACCTTTGACTTCCCAACAGACTAAAGGTGTCCTCTTTATCCAGAAGAAAACCCTTTATCCTTTTCAATAATTAAATTCAGTGCTATTTCCAGGATTTCATTTATATTCCAGCCCTTACTAAGATTTGTAATTTGGATATTGATTATGTAAAAAGTTAAACCGTTTTGCTTAATCAATAGCCAAGGGGAAACACCTTCGTATTAGGTAAGCTTAGGTGGCACCATATTTATAGCAGGACATTTTCAAACTTCCTGGTGATTGCTAAAAAGTAGCTGTGATAATCATGTTTTGGCTTTTTAGCTAAAATTCCATCGTTATTATTAAGGACTTCACTTCGATTTTATCTCTCTTTGCTAACGGCGACCTTTCTTGCTCTTTCAGATTTATGCACAGGAACCTTACAAGACTACGTTTACGGTTCTTTAGGGGTGAAGTATTCATTTACTGTTGAGCTACGTGACAAGGGACACTTTGGATTTCTATTACCATCGGAATACATAGAACCTACAGCCAAGGAACTGTTTGAAGGACTTAAAACCATGATAAAAGAAATTAATCTTGAAAAAGTAAACACTGTGATGATTGCCTGAATGCTTCAATGATCAGATACTTTTAGTTTCTTTCAAGATGTTGCCTCTTGTGCTACACTGTTAACTACTCGTTACCTATACAAAAAAGGCTGCTGAGTTTGGTGCAATTCGATCCCAAGGAAAAAGCGAAGATTGAAAGTCTTCAGTCCAGGAAAGTAACATCTGTTTCTCAAATACAAGTCGAGTGTCCTAGCTCAGTTATGAATGTTAGATCCAAACGCCCGCTCATTAGCGCGG
Organism: Montipora cactus; assembly: GCA_014634245.1. NCBI lineage: Eukaryota > Metazoa > Cnidaria > Anthozoa > Scleractinia > Acroporidae > Montipora > Montipora cactus. Next base: position 49,694 of record BLFO01004367.1, read on the forward strand.
TTGCATTCCGCCCTTAGGAATGCAGTTGTCAGTTCTTTAATCAGGAATTTAGTGCTTAATTTATTCGTTCTCTTAGAGGTATTTAAGGCCCGGGGGGGGGACTCCCATATGAAACAGACGGGGATGCTCGTCGGAAATTTTGAATTTAACCCATAAAGGAGACCAATCTAGGCGTGGCTTAAGCAAATTTTGCCCCCTAAAAGAGACCGTTTAAAAACACAAAAATACGACACGCAATGAGTTTTAATGATAAAAAGGCACAATCATCGAATGCTTTTATCTAAAAAGAAAATTTAAAAGGAAATTTGACTTCTGTTTCTCTTCGCGTAATTCTGTGTTACTTCGCGGAACCCTAAACGAGACCTTGGTGGCATAAAATATTGGCGCTTTGCCCGGAACACCCTAAGCGAGACCAAAATCCAAAATTTACTCCCCTAAGCGAGACGACGAGCATCCCCGTCTGTTTCATATGGGAGTCCCCCCCCCGGGATTTAAGGCTTAATCTAGTCATTTCTAGTTTTGTCTCGATTAGTCATTTTCGCTTGTGAGCAGTTCTAGTAGTTTCGCTTTCTGCAGTCTATTTGTAACTTTCTTCGCTTCGAGCAGTCAATTCAGTTATCAGCTCCTAACAATTGTAAGTGTATCTTTTCGTCGAGTTTCCGTTTACTATTAGTTCATTTTACTAAGTAAGTTTTTGTATCTGTTTGTTATTTAGTCTTAACCGCTTTTCACTTTCACCACGTGGGTTGAGTTCACGCCGTCATAGGCAGTTGAATGCAGAATAAGGCGTGTTTGAATTTTTATCGCTGGAGTTTTGTAGTCGTAAGGAGATCATAATGAATACTGGAAATAAGTTGAGTGTTGTAATGAAAGAGCCTTCGGAAACAAAGTTGGTTGACCCTGTTTACAGTAATGTTATGTGTTGACGGATTATTTGCGATATGGGGCAGAACTAGACTGACTGAAACCAGACGAGCGAGGAGGAAAGGTGACATCAACAATAACATTACTGAACACCATCTACAGACAAACCACAGATTCGACTGGGACTCTGCTACATGTGTTACCTACAGCACTAACTACTAACAACGGATCGTACTGGAAAGCTGGTTTACTAGACTAACTTATTATTAATTACTTATTACTAATTCAAATAGTGACATACCCAAATATCTTAAGATTGAAACTTGTTCAAGGCATTGACCAGCTAAAGTAAGTTGAATTTACTTTCTGATGAGGTTGGAAGATAAATATTGAGTTTTATTTAAATTTCAAGTTGACTTGTTTGGTACAAAGCAAGTGATATAAATATTTGGTAGTTCGGAGTTAATGTGAATTAGAAGTTCATCTGTAAAAATTATAGTGTTTTGGCATGCATGCGTTTTCCTCCACGTAATGTATACGGTAATTTCAACAAATTGCTATTTATAGGGTGTACAACATTTTTCTCCAGGCATGAGCACAAAAAATAGGAAAATCTCCCTGAAAAACAATCGTATTTAATTTTAAAAGCACAGAAAAATAGGAAATAAAAATAGTATGCATGCACCTTCATCGACTACCTACTGTGAAGCTTCCTACAGTTCCGCTATTATCTAACCCCTGATTTCAATCCATGGCTTCCCAAGCGACATTTAGTATTGGAAAGTCGTATGGAGCAACTACCGACAACGAGGCAAACTTGGTAGCGCGATGGGTTGTTTTTCTGTTGACAAGACGGAAAGTAAAATACATTAATTTTTAAAGCTACATTTAATAGGCTGTGGTTGCTTATGTTAGCTTGAGATTATACACAAAACGAAAGGAATAGCGAACTCATCTTACCTTAGCAGACTTCAACTGACAGCGCAGCCTCAGCTGAACTCCCACCACAATCTATCTATGTGCATGAAGCCACCGACGAAAATTCAATCACGTAAGAGCGAAAGAGTGTAAAGAAGCTTTATCACTGAAATACCACTATTCCGAAAGAATTAAAGGTGTACACGATGCTGTTGCTATAAAAAATTCTTAGAGCAAGCAATGGAAGAAGACATCTTCGGCTGCCATTTTGTTTGTTATTTCGCTCGCGCGCGTGTCAAATAAGCCTGGGCACAAGCAAATTATAAACCAATCGGATAAAAGTCCCTTGCTGCCGCTTGTACGATGGTAAAGGGGTCACTGAATTATGGTCACTGCATGTATGATTCTAGAAAACATGCCAATAAGAGTTATCATTGTTAGTTTAATAGCTGTAACAAAACAATTTTTAATTATTTAAACCTGAGGCTTTTGCAACTTTCAACTTTTAGCGACATTCATTAAACTCAACATGTTTTTACAAGAACATCACAGCTCTGGTTCATTTAAAATATAATGAGCATGAAGAAGACATTAAATCAAACTTAATTTAGTACAGTTCATGGCACGAGTGTGATTATTTTATTTAACTGATACTATAAAAAAAATCATTCATAAATAAATAGATAAATAAATAAGATTTAAAAAGTAAATAAATATTGTAAAAGTATTGACAAGAAAAACAAGATAACCAAACGTAGAAGAGTCATTGGTACAGCCTTTGACTTTTCAACAAGAGGTATGTCATTGAAGAATCCTGCAAAAGTCATCTTGAGCAGTGGATATTAAATGGCCGAAGTTCGGGTTAGGCTGGATTTCCGCCGCTCACTCGAGTTCGGGTATCCTCTCCGAGAAAAGACGGCTGGACGCGTGAGCGAGAGATTGAGTCTGTGACGTAAATTCAAATATAATTTATGCGAAGTTAATATATAGTTTCGGGAAAATGGCATTAGACATCCCAGAACATTGATTTTAACAAAATATTAATTGCATAACAATGCGTAAAACGTCTGTGCCAAGTTTCCAGATGATACGACCTTGAGTTTGTGGTTAAGTGATGAATGTGAGTTTGAATTCAACCGGCGAATTATCAACAAAATCTTCGGCCACTTCAGCTCTCAGTCTAAGTCGACCCTATCGCCCCCCTCGTTTTGCCGCCAATAAATTCAGCAGCAATTTTAATTGATCTTGAGGAATTTTACTCGCTCTTACATCAGCGAAGTCTGAGGAGAAATTGCAATATCAGTGGATTTGAAAGCCATATTTTGTTGGCGTCAACAGGAAAGTTAGTGAGGTTTACGAACTCAGGCGGTAGAAAACGACACAATCTCCATTCTCCAGCTTCTCGAACACTTTCCGTTGTCCATATCCTGGATGTCTCCTACCTTAAAAGTACTGTAAAGATCGAACAGGCCGGGTCAAAAAATATCTAGCCACAATTTGAACGAAAAATATAATTTATGCAGGCGAGTTTCAGATGAACAATTAGTTATAATAATGGCTCACTCACGTGTCCAGTCTTGATTTCGGGCGTAAGCGCATGCTCATTTCCCGAAACGGCGGCTGGTAATCGAGCCTAAATTCGAAACCCGTTCAATTTTGTTGGACATTAGCTTAGCAACCAGACGTATCATGTATTAGTATCAGGGAACTGGGCTTGAGTGATTTGGTGCTGTGGGTAAGCACGGATTGCTTGGGGATCGATCAGTGTGCATGAGAAACGACAAAGCAGTAACCAAACCTATAATTCTCAGCTAGTGTTCGTTCTCTGACATTGTGCCGTTAAAATCGACGATAACAGTAGTTACGTAGGGATGATATAGTGGCCATTTTTCAAGAAATAACTGGATTAATGCAAAAATTTCACCACTGCGTTAACCAAAAACTAATACAGTGGCTGCTATTCTTTGATATCATCAAATGACATGCTAGGCTGTTTTCCACCCTTAGATGGTCATAGATAAATCACAACTTTTTTCTCCAACTTTCAAGGCATTGAAAATATGATAACACAGGTGCAGAGAAATATTGAAGCGGAAGGGTATTTTGAGGCGATAGGCACTTTCAACTCTTTTTGAAGCAATGACTCGGAACTTACCGTTCAATTGACACCACGTCTGTGCAACCAAATTGTTGTTTCATATTGTTACGTTTGTATTGAATAAACCTTCTCGTGTTTAGATGTTTACATGTAGTTTGTTTTGCTTCTACCTTCTATATACCGCGCCACTTGCAAAAGTGATAAGATCTTATGGCTTGGATTATCATCTATACGCCGACGATACTCAGTTATATTTTGCATTTAAATCGGCGGATGTGGACGCTACTAAATCGAGGATCGAGAACTGCATTTCTGCTATTTGTCGTTGGATGGATCTTAATGAATTGAAGCTAAACCACGACAAAACGGAGGTCATGCTCATCCACTCAAAGTACCGTCCCTCTCCATCCTTTCAGTCCCTATGAGTTGGTGATGAGAGCGTGGCTGCCTCTCAGTCGGCCGGGAGTCTTGGTGTTATCTTTGATGAGCACATGTCTTTTCATGCACATGTGTCTAGCATCTGTAGTTCATCATTTTATCATCTCAGGAACTTGTCTAGAATTAGGAAGTATCTCACTAAAGAATCTGCAGCAGTTGTTGTTCACGCATTTGTCACATCGAAACTAGATTATTGTAATGCATTATTATATGGCCTGCCTAAATATCAGTTACAAAGATTGCAGTATGTACAAAACACGGCGGCTAGAGTTGTGTTGCAAAAGAGTAGGTTTCAGCATATCACACCTATTTTGTGCGAGCTTCACTGGCTGCTTTTAGTGTATAAAGCACTGAATGGGATATCGCCTAGCTATTTAGCTCAGAAACTACATTATCGTTCTCATACTAGATCAATGAGGTCTGTTGGTAATGAACTTTTAATGCAACCTAGATCGTATACCAAGACTTATGGAGACAGGGCATTTGCTGTTCATGCACCAAGAGAATGGAACCTAATACCCTATGAAATTCGGAGGTCTAACACCATTTCGAGTTTTAAAAGATCACTTAAGACGTACTTGTTTAGTAAATTTAGTAATAACAGATCATTGTTTCCATAGATTTGTATATATTGCTTTAGTTTTAATTTTTCCTTTTTTGAATCATTGTAATCTCGAGTTTTAATAAGATAACCTAAGACGTACTTGTTCCGTAAATTTAGTAATAACAGATCATTGTTTCTATTGATTTGCATATATTGCTTTATTTTAATTTTTCCTTTTTTAATCATTGTAAATATAATAGAATATGGCTGTAAATTTGCAAATATTTATTAATAATTTTGTTTATATACATGATTGTAAAGCACCTTGAACATAGGATAAGAGCGCTATAGAAATAAAGTTATTATATTATTATTTCCCAAGCGACATTTAGTATTGGAAAGTCGTTATGAAGCAACTACCGACAACGAGACAAACTTGGTAGGGCGATTGGTTATTAATTACAAGTTTAAGAAGTGTATATTATTTCATTCCGTAACACAGCTATTTAGTGGGCGATCGGCATAGAACAGTAATTTTTAAACTCATGAAGCCAAGGGTACGCGACGCCATAACTGAAGCATTATTGTCATATTGTTACGGTGATTACATAGCCATAACTCGCAAAGCTTACATGCCTCATTGTTATGCTATTCCTTGCACGCGCATATGTCATAATGAGCCGGGATTTATATAACTCTTGTGCAGTGTAGATGCTTTCGATTTTTCTACGTAACTTCGGTTAATAAATTTGTTTCAGTCCGATCGTTCCGAGATTCCGCACAACTTATTTGCGCAACGGGTTTATGCATAAATTAGTCAATTAAAACCACCAACCCGCGACCCCCGGGATAAGGCGGGGAATTTAACATTTATGAAGTGTTAAATTTTGCCATTTCCCCGGTCAGCGGGGAATCATTTATTTTTATTTCCCCCGCTACCATAACCTTGGTAACTTGTCAAGGCCCCAGTGTTTCAGTTTTGACTGATTAATGTAATAAACACAATCAAATAGTTAATCAAGTAGATTATAGATTGGAGGACTCATTGTTCATGCAATCTTTACTCCAACGTCCACTGTTTAGAAGGAAATTGTGTTGTTGCTGTGCCTTGAAAAATTATCCAACCGTGGACTGCTATCCTTTTCGACAGAAGCTGTTAGTATTACAAATCACTAATAGGCACGTATGATATGCACAGAAAAAAAGCAATCAACGTGAACAATGTTCAAATAATAACAAGACACCTCCCAGCTTCTACGTGGTATGCTGCTGTTTGTGTAAAATGTGAAGGCTGGTTACAAATGTCACTGACTGCTATTATAATCAAAGTGCCACTGTCGTTACTCGTGGATATGAAAGTTACCGCGATTGTTTAAAATTGGCAGGCTGAAGTTTTCTTTATGCATTATCATTGATAGTTGGATCATTGTGTAACAGCACGGTGCTGTTGCGGTCATATGCAACTAGATACCCAAAATAATGAATGTATGTGAGGTAATCCCCTTTGCTGGAATTCAACCCTGTGAAATAAGTATACTATTTCTCCAATAGGGATAAGATTACTCGTTAACACATCCTCTATAAAGAGCTGTACCATGTGTTCAAAGTTCGTTGCACAGATGACAGGGTAATTTAGCATAAGTTTGGTTTATCAACGGAGTTGATAATGTAAATTGACCACCGTACAGAGATTCTAAAAGCTGACGTTTCGAGCGTTAGCCCTTCGTCAGAGCGAATCCAAATTCGCTCTGACGCTCGAAGGGCTAACGCTCGAAACGTCAGCTTTTAGAATCTCTGTACGGTGGTCAATTTACATTATCAACTCCGTTGATAAACCAAATTTTTGTATATTACTTCCCCACCGACGCAGCACCACAGTTTCTTTAGAAACTACCCCTTCATTAATTTAGCATAAGGTCTGATTTTTGTTGCCAGGTTATATTGGTAATGTCATCAGGTTTAGCAAGTAGAGCAGATCCATTCAGTAATATTAACAATTTTTGTGCCAGTTATACATTCCTCCAACAAACCTTGCGAATATTTATCACTATATTTGATACTGTTACACTTAGAAACAGATGATCTGAACCATAAATGATCACAGCAAGTGCATACATATTCAGGGCCATGTGTTATCTTATCACGAAAAGGACTGAATCACTTTTGACATGGAATGTCTAATAGAGTCTTGACCTTGACAAATTTCAGTTTGGTTTAGCCTTAAGCTCTGCATAGCTTTTCTTAAATGGTTTTATGCTTTTCTGATATGTAGGTCTCTGATATGTTCTGGATTGCTTGGATTTGATGGATTTGGATCAGTTTGATTTGCTCAAGTTGTATTCTTGTGGATTTGATGACTCATAGCTTGCGGAACTTGTGATAGCTTTGATAAACATTGGTATTCTTTGATAGCTTCGGTGTTACTCTCCAAATGGCAGTCACCTTCCAAATGGAATTTATTTATTCCCCGTGAGCTTAGGGGATGAACAGCACTGTCTTCTCACATTGTGTCTGTCGATTCCATTTCTACACGTATTAAAGTCTTCGCGTTGGTCAGTGAAAGGCGGCGCACAACTAATTGCATCAATCTGTACTTGTTCAGAATACTTTGCTTCACCTTCGAAGAAAGCCATTTCTTTAATTTTTCCGTTTCTTGCTTCTAAATGCAGCGGAAGGTGCTCAAACACTTAAGTATAAAAGCAGCATACAGCAATGGCGGCGCACAACCACCCGAACAGGAAGTCACAGCTTTCTAAGCTGTGTTGTGATTATCCATCCTGATTGGTGATTGGCTTATTAGATCGAACTTCCGGTTACGCAGGAGTGACACATTTGCATAAAGAACCTCACCAAAACTCGTGGATATATCCACGAGTAAAAAGGTAAGGAGAGAGAGAGGATCTCCCTTCCTTAGTCCCCTAATTAGTGCAAAAGGTTCTGTTGTAAAACCGTTATTCATTACATAGCTAAGACCTCGCGCACACTATTTTTCGTTTTATTTTAATTTCCTAAATTTAAAAAATATTTGTTGTTCCTTTCACCCATTGGTAATGTAATCCTACAATTGATTATATTCTGTTTGAAGATATTCTAGTTCCTCAAGATTTCCACTATTTGTATCGATATCACATTTTTTGTACATTCTTTCAGCTTATCTTCCATCTTTTGCAGTTTCGCTCTTCTTTCACGGGCTTTACCCTTACTGTGTGTGATTGTTCGCTGTCTTATTTTGTATTTAATTAATTCCCATAAAACACACTTATCCCGAACCTCTTAAATTCCTCTAACCAATTCGCATATTCAGTCGTTAAAAGTTCACAGTAGACCGAGTCATTTACTAAGTTCGAATTGAATTTCCAGACATTTGGTCCTCTCTTAGAGTCATCTAACTCATTAATAGAAAGGGTCACAGTTATTGCCGAATGGTCTGTTTCTAGTGTTTTGATCTCTGCTGAAATTATCAAACTATCGCTTATAAGTCTAGATGCCTCTGGACAACCGGAGTTTTTTGACGCCAAGTAAAATCGTGATGCAGTGGGATTCCTACTACGCCAGAACAAAAAAACCTGCATTTTATACATTGGCAACCTTAGAGTTCGGGTTTTTTAAATTTATGATGAGCAGTTAAAACTTTAAAATTTCCAAAAATGCAGAGACCACATTTTACTTAATTTAATCACGGCATACAATTTTACAGAAAATAAGAATAAGAATTGTCACTTCTTTTATTTTTTTAATACCAGAATTGCAGTTGACTAGAAGTGAGAAGTCCTTTGTCCTCCAATACGATATTTCCTTGCGCTTTAAAAGAAGGCTGGGAAATGTTGCAGGTGTCAATGAATCTTGGAATTACATGTTAAATCTCCTGTCTAATGAGGTCAGCCTTTCTGCTATAAGGTGGAAAGCAACACTTACTTACGCAGAGCCGTATTGCATATTATGCGTATGCGGTAAAATGGCGAACTTTACTACCTCGAATTTAACCAACATAAGCAAAGAGATAAATTCTACTGCTCACGAAAGAACACAAGACGTGTTCAGCACGATATTTATAATCATTAACATGATTATTAACAGCATCGCCTGTCCATTCACAGTTGGACTGAATGTTTTGGTGATAACTGCCATAAAAAGGAGAACCAGTCTTCAGAGCAATGCAAACATTGTGCTAGGATTTTTGGCAGTCACTGACGTCTTGACCGGTCTGACATCTCAGCCATTGGTAATTATAGAGAACATAGCCATGTTACTTGGAACTGTAGACACTTATGCAATCTTCCGTGAGTTTCAAGTATTTTTCTTTGGCTTCTTGGGTCGCTCTTCGTGTCTTCATCTCATGACAGTTGTTTTCGAGAGACTCGTAGCAATCAAATTTCCGTATCGCTACCCCTACGTTATGACAAAAAGAAATATTAAATTAGCAGCTTTGTTTTGCTGCTGGATATATAGTGCTTTCTGCCGTATAGGGCTGTATCTAATTGACAAATCAAGCAGTCTCCATGATATAATCGCTTCTCATGTCCTAGTTGTGTGCGTTATTTTCGTTTCTTTTTCTTATGTTGTCCTGTATTATGAGACCCGTCGGCATCAAAAGATGATTAAAGCTCAACGCCTTTCGCAAGAAGATGTAGAAAGGTTAGTGAAGGATAGAAAAGCGCTGAAGACAACTGTGCTAGTAGTCGCTGCTGTTGGACTATGTTTCTTACCTGGAGGTTTGTACCTTGCACTTAAAAATCTCTTGTCAGCATTCGAGAACAAGAGTGATATTGTGCGAGAAATTACTCGGACTTTATTTCTGCTTAACTCGTTTCTTAATCCATTGATTTATTGCTTGCGTCAACGAGAGATGAGAAAGTTCATTCTTAGACCTCTGTGGAAATCCGTGCATCCCACTAACTAGAACTTGTTAATTACAGTTGCTTGGCAATGGAGTGAAATTCCTAATATGAATTATTTCGTCTGGAAACATGTTATTTATGCTTATAAGACATTCTATCCGCTCTTCAAATATATAATGCGTTATATATTCTGTACTTAATTACATGTAGTTGACATCCTCGGGTTATTAAGAATGAACTCAAAAAGTAAACAGCTGTCTGTGATGAAAGGAAATCTAAGGAATGTTATCATATGCCTCTTTCTGTTGTTCAATTAAATGTCTTTCGTGTATGGTCTTCTTTTGTGTTTTACGGTTGCGAATTAAAAATAATAATCAGCTCCAACATTACGTTAACGATCCAGATTATGTTAACGATTTTAAAAAACCGACCTGAAGCCGTGTTGTGTTTCGTCTTGCGTATAAAAGACTTCACCTCTTTGGTAACGTGTGTGTTTGTTAAATTCGAGGCAGTCTAGTACTCAATTCCACGAGGCAATATGCTTTTCTTTCCATTCTTGGGTGTTTTCAGCCCTTCTCCTTACTTTAAAACTGGTTGCTGTTTCCTGACTTCCAGTAACCTCTGCCCTAACTGCTTTCAACAGTTCTTCTTCACTCGATTGGACATACGTTTCCAATGATAACCTTGCTTGGTTTATACAGTCCTCTACTGATATGAGTCCTCTACCACCGTGCTTCCTTGGGACGTAGATTCTTGCAACACAGTCTCTTGGGTGCAGGCCTCCGCTCATTGTTAGTAATTTTCCTGTTCTGCGGTCTAGCTTCTTTAACTCTTGTTTCGTCCATTCGATTATCCCCCCAGCATATCTAATGAATGACACTGCCCACGTATTTATTGCCTGGATCAAATTTGCTCCATTTAATTTGGTCTGTACAACTTTCCTGACGCGCCGTAAATATTCTTTCTTGATCTTTTCTTTTATCTGCCTGTGTAACATTACACCAGCTTCTAGTACTCCTAAGTACTTGTACCCTTCACCTTCTTTTAACGATCTTATGTTTGTGTCATCAGGTAGTGTGATGCCCTCTGACTGTGTCATCTTGCCTCTCTTTATTATCAGTACTGCGCACTTCTTCTTCTTCTTGTTATAATAATAATAATAATAATAATAATAATAATAATAATAATAATAATAATAATAATAATAATAATAATTATTATTATTATTACTGTTATTATTATACGCAGTATCAAAACGTATAGATGCAAAAAATCTATGGCATGTATAGGGTGGCCAGCGTAACCTATACAACCTAAAAGGAAATTAAACTAGTTACACAACCAGATATCTAAGCAAATGATCCTATAAAATAACAGTTTTTCAAAATGTTGAAAAAAAGTATACAATATGCACAATAAATTAAAAGTAATAATAAAAGGGTAATTGTTCAATATCAAAAAATAAAATGTTCCAACTTATAAAACAGCTGCTTTGAAATAACGAGCTATATGCAACGAGTATGAAATGGTGGCTTTCTGCATCTTCTCTAAAACATTCTTTGATCGAGCACCAACAAGCTTCTTCATCTACGTCCTTCGACCATCCTCCCACAATGCGTCAATGATGATGTTACATTGCTGTACCTCGTAACCAGGATGCTGTTGTTTTAATTCTAAAAGTAGTGGACCATACTTTATTGCCTTCTCTTCAACTTTCTTTGCACGATTATCAATCCAGGGGCAGCTCATTTCTACTGCCCAGACTTGCTTTGCCTTGTGGTCCACGAAGCGAGCATCAACTCTATTAGCTCTAACATATGTGTGTTCTGCATATACCGCTACATCCCAAAAAGCCTTCCCTTCATCCGACTCATAGATAGGTTTTGGTTTCACAGGTGAATACCAAGGAGGAACACCTTCCACCAACTTGAGATCTTTGCACTTCTCGAAGAATAATATCTTCAGAGCATCATTTTGTCGGTCCAAATACTTTGATTGAGCAAGTGTAGAATATCCAGACAAAATGTGGGGAGGTGTCTCTGCTTCTTTACCGCACAGCCTACAGCTTACGTCTCCTTGGGTTGTTTTGGTCTTTTGTGTTGTATACACTTTGGTTGGCAAGAGTTGTTCACAGAGTTCGATCATACCTGCAACTGTATGGGTGGGTGCCGATGAACAATCCATCCATGCAAAGCATGCATCTTTCCAACGCGATGCGAGTAACCACCTATGCCTTTATCGTCTCCTGTAGCTTATCTATCATTGCACGCTTCAAGAGTTCTTTGATCTTCGGTCCCTCAACTTCTACCTCTGGTCTTCTAGCTAAAGTAAGTGAAGGATTTGGATACCTAAGAGATAAACTTATCTCCAGTTCCTCTGCATATTTGTGTGCTTCAGTTAGTAGTGAAGAATGGCCTTTGTCCACTACTCTCTCCTCAAACATCTGGACAGTTCTTATCGTATGGTCTGCATTCTGATAGAGTTTTACAGCAGCTTTGATCTTTGTAAGCTTGTATTCTTGTTCAACGGATCTCTGGCAACGACCTCCTAGGTGTCTGAGTAGATACATAACAGCTGTCGAGGCCAAGGGGGGTTTTCCTCCGTTCTCGTGAATAATCTTTCTTTCTTCTCTATAAACTACTCTCAGTTCGGTGATAGGCCAGTGTTGGGTCCACATCAAATAGCTGAGCACGGGAAGTGGGAATTGATTAGTTGCTATTACTCGGTTAACGTCGGAAAGAGGGCTACACCAGATTACAGACAGGCGTTGAAGGTAGACCTTTGCTGCATTCACGAGAGTTAACTTCTCGTCCTGTTTCACTGTTTCACATACTCCGAGGAACTTATAGCTTGAACCTTCTTTGATACTTTGAACCACTGACGTCTGATCGCGTTTAAGACCTGCTGCATCATGCACTAGAACACCTCCCTTGACATAAATAGTATTGCACTTCTTCGGGTTCCACTGTCATCCAATATCATTCATTGCTGCACACGTGGATCTTAGGACTGTATTAAGCTTTGTTTGCGACGATGAGAAAACTTTAAGATCATCTATGTACAGTAGATGAGTTATCTTTATACCAATTGGTTTGGATAGCTTATAACCCTTTGTTGTATTAAGTAGCCACCCTACTGGATTTAAGCAGAGCGTAAATAGACGTGGACATAACGCATCGCCCCGAGGTAGTCCTCTCATAAATCGAATAGTACGGGAGGTCTCGGTTCCACACTTTGTTGAAACAATGATCTTAGTGTTCCATTTCTTTAAAAGCCTTATTACTCTGCACAGCCAATAGGGGAAACGGTGTACATCCATACTTTTAGATAACCATTTATGATCGACGGTGTCGTGAGCTTTTTTCACGTCTACCCACGCCATACTGAGATTTCGATGCCCTCTATGGCAATCCAACGTAACCATTCGATCTATCATAAGGTTGTCCGACGTTCGCCTTTGCACCTCTTTGTTCATTCTCCCTCAGTTCATTCTCAGTCAAGTGACTGTCTATAGGATCTTGTAGACACGAGGTAAACCATTTGTACATGTTACTTAAACACGTAATTGGACGGTGGTTTTCACTTGTGAATTCTCCGGACTTCGGTATAAGTCTAGTCTTTCCTTCAGAGAACCCAGCAGGATAATCCTCAGTGCTCTCAGAAATAGACACAAATGCCTTAGCCACACCCTCATGAAGTACCTTTGCACGTTTCCACCAATAGTTAACGAGTTTATCTGGACCCAGAGCACTCCAGTTTCGTTTCTTTGACAAGATCTTTACAGCCTGTATAGTATGAAGGCCCCACGACTCATCAGAGGGTGGGGGTACCTTTTTGGCAATCGCCTCTCTTATGGGTGGCAACCATTTTACATCTTCGTTACCAGTCCCACTCTTCTCCCATAAATCCATCCAGAAGCTACATGCGTGATCAACGTTCTCAAATGCATTGTCTTCGTTATCGCTGTTGTCATTGTCCCTTACAAATTTAGGTCGACCCTCTTCACCCTTGCACAGTGTACCAAACCTTGAGTATACAAGCCTTACATCCTGCTTGAATTGACGATTTAGAGATCTTGCTTCGTCTTGCTTCTTCTGTTTGATGTGATTCTCCTTCAACTTTCGTAGCTGTGACTTCTTCTTTTCCATATAGTTTACGAGTTCAACATAAGAGATTGCTCTACACTCTTCTAACAATAATCTTCTGTTTTTCCTTCCTTTCTTTGTCAACTTTCTATTTTCTCGTAATCGCTCCAGCTCCGCCTTTGCAATAGAAATCACCTTCCTGAGATTCATAGCTTTTTCCTCGTATTCTTTCTTCTTTTTATCATTTAAAGCTTTCCTTGGTCTTCCGCTTAAATTGGGTTTTTTTCCATTTCTTCAACAACAGAAAAGTGACCACAGTAAAAAAAAAGTGCACAATTAACAATCCATAGAAGTATAAAAGGATCCTCCACTGGCGTGTTGGTTAATTATTTCACCCACGACAATGTTGATGTTTTCAATGTCCCTTTTTGTTGGTTTTTCTTTAGTCCTAGTGTCGTCTTTTAGCGCACGTGCCTAGGCAGTTAATTGATTTTCTGTAGATCCCATAGGAATGGTGCTGTGAATGCTATGCAAACTCATTCCACGTTCAAGCTGATTAGCGTTTTTTCCTGTCGAAATAGTATCAATATTTGCGATATTTTCGATATTTTCATCGTTATTTCTTTCAGTTTCATCACCCTGCCGTCTTCCAACCTAACGATTTCTCTAGTCGAGCTGCCTGGTTTCGTAGGTTTTTCCGAGGTATTGCAAGATATTCGTAACCATGCTGATCCCATAGCTCCTTCATGATTTCCATATAGCCTTTCTTACGATTACCATACATAGCTTCAGGTGCATTCGATTTTGTCATCAGTACAGCTTTCCTTTTACATTCGAGCAGTGTAGAATTTATTTCATCAGTCCATTTTAACCTTCGATTGCCTTGAGCTTGTCCGTTATTTTCTTCCATATTCAGATTGCCCATTAAACTCGAATGAAAACTAACTATGAAAATATAAGTTTGATTTCCTTCGCTGTGATACACCAAAAGTCTCTCCTGTTCGGTTTGACGACTGCCAAAGTATATAAATACTTGTTCAGATGGGTAGTGGTGCTCTAAGCTTGGCTTGCTTTTGTATTAGACCAGACTTCTAACAAAGCTGTCAGAGCCCGACCACACTACTCGCCGCCATTATTATTATTATTATTATTATTATTGGAGACTTTATTGAAATATCCTCAAATGATTTTACGACCTTTGTGGACCTGTAGGCCTGGGCAATGGTCACCGTGCTCATGTAACTATCCCATAAAACCTTATGACTATGGTCAATCTAACAAATTACGGTGTAATATTGTAAAACTAAAAAAAAAGTAGCAAAATTCATAGAATGAGCCTTATAAACGACAAAAAAGAAAAAGAAATTTAAAAAACAATGCAAATAAGATACTATATACATCTTCATCATCCATAAACGGCTTTAACCAAAACCAATTTATGAGAGAAAGCTTTTTTGGGAGATGATCCACTTTTGCGAGCGTTCAATAGTTGTCTTTGCTAAGTTGTTATCCAATATGCTGGTAAGTTCTTCTTCAAGATCCTTGTAGTAAACAGCGAGAAAATCAAAGACTACTGTAATGAGCTTTACTTTATGACCTGGGTATAAGTTCTTAATACCAAGTTTTAAATCTATATATTTATCTTTCTTGTGTTTAATTCTCGTTGTGATTGTTCCTGGGTTGCATATTGTTCCTTCTATGATGATCCATTCTTTATTCCTTTTGTCCAATACACTGATATCCGGTCTATTTGCGCCATTCATTGGACATTTTTCCAATTTCCATGGTATGTCCCACAAGATCTTTGCCTCGTTATTCTCTTGGCTTGGTTGCGGATAAGATTGCTTGT
This sequence comes from Montipora cactus, assembly GCA_014634245.1. NCBI lineage: Eukaryota > Metazoa > Cnidaria > Anthozoa > Scleractinia > Acroporidae > Montipora > Montipora cactus. Next base: position 65,328 of record BLFO01004367.1, read on the forward strand.
ACCACGGGTTAGAATACTCAGATTCTTCAATTTGTATCTTTATTATTATTATTATTATTATTATTATTATTATTATTATTATAAGTGGGTGTAGGGTTTAGGGAGGGAAGAACATTAACTGCCAAAGTTTTTCAGCTAACTCTGAAAGGCACCTAACGTCAA